>CM047816.1:9942805-10070305 GCA_026214975.1 Gentiana macrophylla | reverse complement strand
AACAGAGGCATAAGAGCTCGGGGGTGATTACATGGTAGGGGAGCGCCTAATGCGAGAGATATACACGCAAGAACATCCTGACCACACGTGATTTCATCCTGTGTGGGAATTCCCTATTGCATCCGGCTGTGTGGCCCAGAGGATGTTGATGCGTATCTATTCTCTATTGTAGCTCTCCTGCATCAGAATCACCCGAGCTCGGGGAAGTATCCGGCAACGTGCTCTACCCCTCACACTTGAGGAAAGGCTCAGAGCCTATATTTTTCTCTGTCTGAATGCACAAATCCAACATAAACTCTACTGGATACTATAAACAATACGCAAACGATGACTTGTAAGCAAAATCCAACAATAAATTCTACACGAAAAACATATTGGCACCAAAAAAAATTAAACAAGAAATATCCACAATCCCACGAAGAAACACACTACATTGAAAACTCTTCATCCAGACAACCAACCATATGAGGCAACATACCAATACATATTTTAGTATAATCAAGATTTAAACATAAGTAGTAAATAATGCAGTCTATATGTCACAAACATAAACTGCAAGAATGATGCTCTCTTCAGGTACCTCCAACTCGCGTTCGAATGACATCGAGTCCCATTTCTGTCGGATCAGTAGCTTGCAGCTCCACTTGGATGCCATCAAGTTCTCTCTTGAACCTATCTTTGGAGCTTGCATAAATCATCTTGTTTCTCACTCTAGAGGTGTCCGGCGACCTTCACCATTTCAGAGACAAAATCAGTATACTAGGTGCACAAGTATGGATACATACATACAATTATGCAATACAAAATACAACCGGGGGAGGGGAGGCATGTGATATATATAGAGATACAGGAGCCATATTGTACATGGTTCTTCATTTTACATATCCGAACAATGGATATGCATATTCGAATGCAATATCCAACTTTTTGAAAATTACAAATTTGCCCCAGTTGTGTATCCGAAGTATCCAATGTGTATGCGTCAGGTACATATCGGATACATGGTACCCTACCAAACACAAGTATCCATGCATTGTAAGCATTATATAATATAACAACAAACAACAGGGTAATGAGGCCTACCAAAATAATAGAGCTGAGGCCCCGCAACGAGGAGGTCGTGAGATCAAATCCCAGGGAACAACAAACAATTGATGTCAAAATTCCAAGAATCAAAGATGAGTAAAAAGTAAATTACCAAGCAATAAAGAAAATCCTGCTCTTCTGAACATTCTCCTTGGTCACAAAATCAAAGTCATAGACAGCATATCTGCACTCATTAGCAGGGAGGCAGGCAGAAAAATCTTCATAGCTCTGAGCGGGTTCACCGAGTTTTTCCACAACAACTTGCTTTTGCTTCTCTTCGATCTTATAAATAATAAATCGATAAGTTCTTTTTGCTTTAAGCTCCAAGAACTTCAGCTTACAATCATCATGTACAGCCATGCCTGATGCTGCGTTAGCCTACATTTGAATACTTTTTTCATCAAAACTATCCCAGGATATACCGGTAAGAAGAAATGAAACCAATTTGAGGATCAACTTACTGAATTCAAGTCAAATAGATACATTGAGCTGCAAATTCATATATTAACACCGCATCAAGTAGAGCAAGCGAGTAACAAATTAATTGCATATTACATCAAGCAGACCTACACTATAGTTGATTGTTCCTGATACTTGTACATGTATCGAATCCTAAAAACTTCACCATTTTAGACATTGGAGTTGACATAATAAGAACCTAATGAAAAATGTGGCCATCAAATGCATAGGAGGCTAGGAGAATATATTCTCCAATACTGAACTTGGATGGCTGTAGGCTACAAAGAAAGAGCCATTCAAAGCAGCTCAACGATTGAACAACACTCATTCATATGCCATGCCGATGTGCGTCTCATTGCTCTTCAAGTCAGGAAAATAAAGAAATTCATGGCTAGTTCAATAAAATAATGCATTGGCACTGCCTCTCCAAGTCAAATTTCTTAAAATATATAGCCCTAAGTGGATACAAGAGGTTAAACATGGTACAAATGCTAAGTTATTCCTCTTCTAAAACCGACTTTTCTACACCAAAATCCAGTAAAAAATACTCGTGCCCATGGAAAATACATCAAGTTTGGATCAATACTTGAAGTTTTAATTTGTAGTCACACACAAATAAACAAAAAAACACTCCAGTTGAATCAACAATGATAGTCTTATCCGCATCAGTAAAAAATTTGCCTCGTCTCCTCAACCCAATCAAGCTGGCAAATTCTTAACACAGGCTAGGAACTAAATAGATAAATTCATTAAGGGTTAATTTTTGCTCAATCCAAGGATGATTATACATTATTCAACAAAGCTAGAAGAAAACAGTTTATTCTTTTGGAATATAGGCCAGTAAAAGTAGCTCATTATCCTGTTTCAAATTCCAGTTCCATAACCTATAATTCTACACCACATCCATTGGCAACAAATGTTGAAATGGCTAAAGCACACTTTTAAGCATTACATCAAACATATTATTTACATGCTAAATTTTATCTGAAAATTTGCACAAAGCTAATGAACAGGAAAATGACAAAACCATTTCCGAATCCAGAGTAGAAAAATGCGGAATCAATACGAAAAAAAAAATCCTAAATTCGCCAAAAAAAAAAATCGCTACATAGAGTATAAGAGCTGAAGAGTCATTTAGTAGACACACACGTAATAAACAATCGCTACATAGAGTATAAGAGCTGAAGAGCCAAAAAAAAAAAAAAAAATTTCGCTACATATAATAAACAAAAGACACACACGTACACAATTGAACCAAATTCATCCGGATCCGTAAAAATCAATCATATTCTTTGATTTCATCAAAGAAATAATCAATGACTGCATTATAGATTAATTGTTCGTCGGTTCCTATATTATTAGATCAAACACATTATTGCACCAACAAAAAGATGAGAAAAAAATAAAAAATTCTAAAAATACTCACCATGATTACAGGAGAGAGAGAGCAGCAAAAAATGGAGAAGAAGAGGAACGACAGAGAGGAAATGTAGGGCTCCGATAAAGGAATTTGTGTGTGGTTCTTACTTTTCTGGTGGCGAGGAAATTAAAAAGAAGGGGAAAGGTTTTTTTCGTTGCTTTTCCTTTTATTTATTTATTATTTATGGAAAATTAGGGATTATGACACAATCTGGAATATTTTTAAGATGGAATGACAACTACATATTTTTATAGGGATAAGACAACTGCATAATTTTATAGCGAGAATGAATGACAGTGAATCAGAAAATCGGTGAATCTTCCTAGTGAATCCCAAAATCGGTGAATTTCGATAAATGAATTTTGACAATGAATCAGAAAATCGGTGAATCTCGATAATGAATTTTGAAAATTAGTGAATTTCGACGATGAATTTCGGCGAGTGAATTTAAAGCAATGAATTTGAACACAAGTGAATTTCGACAAATGAATAAATAGTTTTGTCTTTATCGCAAAAGTTTGAAAAAAATCTGTCCTTCTACTCAATTGATGAAATATTTCTGTCCTTCTCCCTCATTCCCCCTATTATTTATTCTATATAGAGTCACAAAAGTAGGGTTTTTTTTTTTTGATTGAGAAACACAAAATAGTTTTGAGAGTCATAATAATTACTCACAACAATAGATAATTATTACATCATATTATATCCTTATACTATGATTTTTTTTCTCCTAACCTCTTGTATTGCATTAGAATGGATTTTTTTAGAGGTTAACACCATAACCATCTGTCACTACTTACCTTAAAAATATTTATCACATCCTATCTCACCTAACTCACATCACTACTCTGTTAGAGAGTTTCTATTAGATATCAACATCCACCCAACCCATTACTGCCCCAACCAATACATATCAACATCCACCCATCACGACACGTCACAATGCACTGTACCACCACCTGTCGTCACACGCCCTGTCACCATCACCACACACCTCAACACTTATCTGCACTTCATCACAACCTTCACCATTCTCCGCACTCCCCACCACCACTGCCTGCCATCACACACCCCACCCCCACCCTAAGCTCTCATTATACCAACACTCACCATTTCATTTGTCACATCGTATTAAATTACTTCAAACGATAGGGGTTCAAATTTAAATAAGGTTTCGGTCTTGGGTTTCACCCTTTTTAATGCTATGCGTCACAACTCACAAATCTGGTCACACAACATTGGTAGATTAAAAAACACCCTCAATTTTAAAGAATAGATACAAGTATAACCCTAGCCAGAGCCGACCTTGTTAAGATTGGGCCCTAGGCGGTTTGACTGTCAATGACCTACATGTTTAGTAGTTCCTCATTTACTTATAAAGTGATTACAACTGTTAAAAATATATAGTACGTCGTAGGCAAAATTATTTTATTTTGTTTGATTATAATTTTTCTAAAAATATTGTGTTAGCTAAGATACTTTAAATGAATACTAAGATACAAATTTTGTTTTTTTTTTTAAAGTTGGTCATTTTTTTTAATACATTTACACGTTGTTTCTGAAAGTTAGACCGATTGAGATATATATATATATATATATATATATAAATTTTTATTTTTTTTTAATAGCGAGATTTGAAAAATCTGGGGTCCAACGCTAAGACATGAGTTGCCTTAGCCGAGGACCGACCCTGACATTAGCGATGCTTATCCTTATATCACTTAAATTAATGTATAGTTTTCCATGTGATAAAATAGTTGCTCGCATGTTACTATCATGTTAATTGTCATTCAATTAAGTAAGGACGATAATGATGGAAACATTACATATATAAATGATAGGGATGATACATTGTAACATTATGTATTTATGAGCTATTAATCAATGAATGTGGCACGTATCGATTAATTAGTCTCTTCGTTATCAATGACTCATAAGTGTATAATGAAAGTGACTTATTAACATGATACACGTGGTTGAAGACGTTATTTATACATAGAAATCTTTATTTAATGTGAAAAGATATCATTTCATAGATTGTGTAAAACACATATGATACTCGTTACTATCAATTTGTACATGCGGCGCAATCATATACCGCCTCTTTTCTGTATAAAAAAAAACATCAATGCCAGTGACGTTTTAGAGAAAAAGTAACATCAATAGCACTGATTTTTACTGAAAATAATCGTGATTTTCAAATTAACTCTTCACGTGTCTTAATCACCCTGCCGGAAGCAATATAGATGTACCAATATAAACCGTGTTTTTAAAACCGCATCAAATCAAAACGAACCGAACCGTGAGAAGACGGGTTATTTGGATGGGCCTTAAATGCTGAAAAATAAAATATTTATGGTTTCGGCGCTCATCTGAAACTATTTCCTGCGAATGGGTCCACGTCCAATGAATCTTGATTCACCATTTGGTTCAACCAAATGACTTTTACCTTTTTTGTGAAAAACACCAAAGCCATTTGGTTGAACCGGCGGCTTTAACTGAGGAAAAAAGCGTGAGCATCCTGTATTGAAATGGCGGTGCATATGAAGAAGCTCATTTGGTTCAACCAGTGGCTTTAGCGATACTGTTAACACCACTGCATTTTTTTTTTCACGACCCAAAACAATATATTCAACATCTCAAATTCTCAAACCAACCTGCATCTTCTTTTTTTCAAATTTCAAAACAATATATTCAACATCTCAAATTCTCAAAATCAACAATCCAATTATAAAAACACATTCATTAAAAGGAAAAAACCAAATCAATTGCAAAAACACATTCATGCAAACTACGTCATTAAAAGAAAAAAACCATATCCAAAGTTATTGTTGTATTACAACAACCAAAACAAAAGAAATGTTTGATCATATTAACTTGTTAGGTATACGACTTTTCTTCGTTCTTCTACGTGAAGACGAACATTCTGCTGGTGTGTGTACCTACCTCTCGATCGGTGTCGGTTGAGCCCTTGTCAAGTTCCTAAAGTCGTATCGCGGAAGTTCGGGCTAGGATGTTCGACCTCTTGAGTTCGAGTTGGATCGAGATGTCCCCGCCATCTTGTGTTTTGTAACACTTGAAGGGACATCGGCGCATTTGTTGAATAAGCCTCACTTGTGCCATCGGGATGTCATCCGGCATGTTCGCAAGCAACCTAGTCGTATTTTGATAGCGAGTAAACATTCCCTCTTTATCTGCGAAAATGTAAACACAAAACAAATAAAACAAATTTCTATGTATGAAATTAGAAAACAAAATTTAAAATATACTTACAAGTTGTTCATAGTCGGCAGCGGTAGGATAGAAATTGTGTTGCGTTTCATAGTCTTCAACAACGTTTGCACTTTGAGGGCTAATAATCGCCGGGTGATGATCGACGGTACCACTGTAAGTACATATCATTGTGTTGAAGATAACCGTTGTAAGGAACACCACGTGGAACCAACGATGATTTGCGATCGGCCCACAACTGAATATAATCCCCGTGCTTAAGCGCATAATCCGTTGTGTTTCCCCGCCTATCAAGCGAGTGCAAATGGACACTGTGTCACATTCATTTGCACCGTTGGATGCCAACCGAATTGTCGAACTACTCTGCCAGGATAATGCCATTCCACCCGCGTCAAAACAAATGAGTGGAGCAATTACAATCCACTCATCGGTGTCCTCAAAACATATAGGCGGAAGATGGCTAAGGATGTCCCGCGTGTATGGTTGCCATGTGAACATTGCATCCATCATAGTATCAAATGCATGTACATAGGTTACCAACCCGATAAATGATCGGTATACATCCGTTCAACTCGTAGCCACTTACATCCTAAAGGGTCAACTCCCGCTTGCATTTGTGACCCAAGTGGATAATCTACTCCTCTTCTTCCGTAACACGTGACTTAATCCGTGTAGAGTCGACCAATGGTGATACGCTCCCATGACCACAAATTGAAGCGAAGACTAAAGATCCACCGATTTCACTTGCCCCTTTCTTGCTTGCCACACACAAATTCCGGTATAAACAAGCGAGTACCCCACTCCCCCAACTATATTCACCAAGTCGGTGCAAATCAACCACTAGAGGATAATATATTAGTTGAACCCTATTTCCACTCTTATCCGGGAAGAGGGACGGCTCTATCAAATATAATAGATATGCTCTAACATACCACATGAATCGTTTCTTGGTTGCATCCACAGGTAACCCTTGAAAATTATCTTTTAACCACGATAATTTCAAGGTATTACCTTTAAAAGCGCGCCAGGTGGCCTTATACCTAATGTTTGCTCTAAGAGATCGGCCCATCGATGATCGATTGTCCCCGTAATAGGTAAGCCACCGACCTTAAGACCTAACAAGACGTTAACATCTTGTAACGTTATGCCTACCTCTCCAATTGTCATATGAAATGTGTGTGTTTCTTGGCGCCACCGCTCAACTAACGCGGTAATTAAATCGGCATTAATGGCGACAAATGACAACTGTGGATCCATGAATTGTGTCTCTCTCAAAAATCAACTACCAAATCATGCACGATAATGTTGCTTTGACATAAGATCGCGTGCGACATACGAGAGACTACACTCCTGCAAAAAAAAAAAAACATGTTACTATTTTTTATAAAGAAACAAATTGTTATTGCGAAAAAGCAAACATTAACGATTATATTACCTCTCCTTCCCAGATGATGCTGCTTCGGTGTTGTTGTTGAAGTCTTAGAACGCTATCATTAATTGGTCCCGGCTCCATGTGATCTACATAAATAAAGCACAATTCATTAGTGACTATATAACAAATGAATATAATATAAACATGGTATACTAGAATAGACACATTAATGAAAATGTTTAATTTCAAAAAAAAAATAATAATAATAGGCATTAGGTACAAACCATTACCGTGAAGGACCGGGCAAATTAGATTGTTTCAATTGACAAGAGCGCTTGTTATGACCGGGCAAATTACATAAACTACATGTAACATTTGTCTTTGGTAACTCATCCATTTCATTACGGATTCTTTTAGATTTGGACGTCCCCTTGCCTCTTTTCCATGCGGGGTTGACTACTAGTACCGGTCCCGTCATTGTCTTCCAATAATCCTCGTCAGGCATGTAGAAAGCATGCACGATAAAAACCAAAGTATTCCCACATGAGAACAAAGGGTCAACATATTGATCCCGTAATACATGGAGTGCGGCGACAAACCGCTATAAGATGAGAACATGGATAATGTAGGTTTTGCCACTTGTTACATGTATGTACCGTCCTCTTGAAAGATTCAACGTGTGACTACGATTAGCCATGCATCCATGAGCGATTACCTTGTCTAGTAACCACTCCATATACACCTTCTTGTATATTGAAACAAGTAACCTCATGGTGGCGGCGGTTTCACTATTTCTCTCGAGTTGAACCGTTATCTTCTCCGACCATTTCATACCATTACGCATCTCTATTCCTTGCTACTTCACGTCGATCGACAAAGTATTTGTTTACTCGAGTAAAAGTAGCTTTCACAAAGGCTTGAATAGCGTAAATCGAACCCCCTTTAACACACCATTGAAGCATTCGCATAAATTAGAGGTTTTGATACCGTATCTTAACCCGCCGTCGTGAGCAAGTGACCACTTGCTTAAATGAATGCCTTCTAACAAACTCTTAGCACGAGGATTGAGTGCACCGATCTTTTGCATCCCTTTATCAAATTTGCGAATTTGATGTTCCATATTGTGTTGGTAAACATTTTTTCAAATCCGTTTTTTGAACATCTTTTGGATGTTGGATGCATGATGTACGATACAAAATCTATGAAAAGCATATGGCTCCTCCCAACCACTACCCTCTGAGACATTGCCGATAGGATACCCGCATGCCGGTCAGAGATGACACAAAGTCCATGACGTTTTGTGACAAAACACCTTATGCAAGCCAAAAACCAACTCCAATTGTCGTGATCTTCTTTTTCAACTATGGCAAATGCTAATGGAAAAAGTTGTCCATTCGCATCAACTCCCATGGCAATCAACATAACGCCACGATACTTCCCGTATAAATGAGTTCCATCAATTGTGATCACAGGCCTGCAATGTTGGAAACCTCTGATTGAGGGGCCAAATGCCCAAAAACACAATGAAATTGTTCGATTGTAAGGATCGTGGGTTGGCTTATTAACAAAATGCACCACGGTGCCCGGATTTGCTTCTTTCAAAGCTTCCATGTAACGAGGAAGATATTGGTAAGACTCCTCCCAATCTCCATAAAGAGCACCTATCGCCTTTTGTTTTGCACTCCATGCTTTACCATAAGAGATCGAGAAGTTGAATTCTTTTGTTATGAAGGCTTTTAGTACACTAACTTTCACCCCCCAATCTGCTTGCACAAGAGGCTTTATAGCGTTGCTGATAAACTCTCGCTTTAAATTCGGGTGATCCATGGATGGTTTGTGAACCACACAAGAGCTTTCGTGGGGGCCTTTATAGGTGACGATAGTGAAGACATCCGATGCAACATTCTTTTGAGAGGCTCTTAAATACCAACTACAAGCAATTGGTTTCCTTCCACATTTGAATGTGACGGTGTGAGGTTTCGATTCGTGGTTTTATAGACTTGGTTCCTTTCGACATTGTATGTTGTCACAATTTGCCCCAATGCTTTTTTGTTGGCAAATTCTTGCCCCACCCCAAACTCACCACCGCTCTTATATTGAAAATCACTAGATTTATACCAACTGTTTAAATATTCTTCATCATAGAATGAAGCTTAGTAAACTCGGTATCATGATCCTTTAATGATACTAGGTCTACACCCCACTATCTTCATCCCGACTTAACAACAACATATCATCCTCGTCTTCAATCTCATCCCCCCGATATTACCATCTAGTGATGCTTCATCAACATTATTAGTCGACAAAGACACAAACCAATTGGGATCCTCAACTTGACTAACAAGCATGTTGGTGAATGACATGTTAGGTTGTTCAATGGGTGTCAATTCAATATATAAATCCATAGAGGGGGCTTTCGATTGAAACACGCTTGCCCACATAGCTTTTAAACCACGATCATTACTTAAAGCTAACACTTTATAGCCTCGCACACTAGTGGAATTTCATCTTCACGTTTAGGTCAAATCTAGTACTATCAACCTCCATAGCATCATATATCTCATTCTTAAGCTCATTCATACCAATGTTACTATTGACAATAATAAAGGTTTCACAACCACCTTTGTAGGTAACGTTTTCACCGTCAATTACTATTTCACCATTCCACCAACAAGTCAACGGATAATTATATATCTCCATCCCTTTAAAAATCTCAAATCAAGCAAAACCTAAAACCAAATCCACATACACAATAAAAATCAAAAACTAATAAAATTAAACAAACAACCTTCTACACATATCACAAATCGATGAATATCAACACTTATTCGTTATCCAAACAAAGAATTCTTTCAATTGGCATAAAAAAACGAAAAAAAAACGGAAAAAAAGGAAAAAAACACAGAAAATCGAAAAAAAACGAAAAAAAAATACCTTTGGATTGATAAACTATGGATGAAACCTTTGATTTGGTTGAAGAAAGTAAGAATCTTGATGCTAAATGGCCTAATTTGAGTTGGGCGCCGCGGAGAGAATTTGGGGTTTTTGTTTTTAGGGTTTGGAAATCTGAAAATGGGTGAAAAATCCCGTCTGTTTTTGTTTTATATCTTGCTAAAGCCATTTGGTTGAACCAATGGCTTCTTCATATCGCACTGCAGTTTATTTCAATACGAGGATGCTTCACGCTTTTTCCAGAGTTAAAGCCATTTGGTTCAACCAGCGGCTTTGGTGTTTTTCACAAAAAAGGGTAAAGTCATTTGGTTGAACCAAATGGTGAGCGAAACGATCTTGGCGTGGGCCATTCGCGGGAAATAGTTTGGATAAATACTAAACCATAAATATTTTATTTTTCAGCATTTAAAAAAAAAAAATTCGTTTTTTTCGTTGCTTTTCCTTTTATTTATTTATTTATTCTATATAGAGTCACAAAAGTAGGGTTTTTTTTTTTTTTTTTTTTTTTTTTTTTTTGGTTGAGAAACACAAAATAGTTTTGAGAGTCATAATAATTACTCACAACAATAGATAATTATTACATCATATTATATCCTTATACTATGATTTTTTTTCTCCTAACCTCTTGTATTGCATTAGAATGGATTTTTCTAGAGGTTAACACCATAACCATCTGTCACTACTTACCTTAAAAATATTTATCACATCCTATCTCACCTAACTCACACCACTACTCTGTTAGAGAGTCTCTATTAGATATCAACATCCACCCAACCCATTACTGCCCCAACCAATACATATCAACATCCACCCATCACGACACGTCACAATGCACTGTACCACCACCTGTCGTCACACGCCCTGTCACCATCACCACACACCTCAACACTTATCTGCACTTCATCACAACCTTCACCATTCTCCGCACTCCCCACCACCACTGCCTGCCATCACACACCCCACCCCCACCCTAAGCTCTCATTATACCAACACTCACCATTTCATTTGTCACATCGTATTAAATTACTTCAAACGATAGGGGTTCAAATTTAAATAAGGTTTCGGTTTTGGGTTTCACCCTTTTTAATGCTATGCGTCACAACTCACAAATCTGGTCACACAACATTGGTAGATTAAAAAACACCTCAATTTTAAAGAATAGATACAAGTATAACCACAGCAGAGCCGACCTTGTTAAGATTGGGCCCTGGCGGTTTTTGATCAATGACCTACATGTTTAGTAGTTCTCATTTACTTATAAAGTGATTACAACAAGTAAAAAAATATATAGTACGTCGTAGGCAAAATTATTTTATTTTGTTTGATTATAATTTTTCTAAAAATATTGTGTTAGCTAAGATACTTTAAATGAATACTAAGATACAAATTTTGTTTTTTTTTTTAAAGTTGGTCATTTTTTTTAATACATTTACACGTTGTTTCTGAAAGTTAGACCGATTGATATATATATATATATATATATATATATATATATATATATATATATATATATATATATATAAATTTTTATTTTTTTTTAATAGCGAGATTTGAAAAATCTGGGGTCCAACGCTAAGACATGAGTTGCCTTAGCCGAGGACCGACCCTGACATTAGCGATGCTTATCCTTATATCACTTAAATTAATGTATAGTTTTCCATGTGATAAAATAGTTGCTCGCATGTTACTATCATGTTAATTGTCATTCAATTAAGTAAGGACGATAATGATGGAAACATTACATATATAAATGATAGGGATGATACATTGTAACATTATGTATTTATGAGCTATTAATCAATGAATGTGACACGTATCGATTAATTAGTCTCTTCGTTATCAATGACTCATAAGTGTATAATGAAAGTGACTTATTAACATGATACACGTGGTTGAAGACGTTATTTATACATAGAAATCTTTATTTAATGTGAAAAGATATCATTTCATAGATTGTGTAAAACACATATGATACTCGTTACTATCAATTTGTACATGCGGCGCAATCATGTACCGCCTCTTTTCTGTATAAAAAAAAACATCAATGCCAGTGACGTTTTAGAGAAAAAGTAACATCAATAGCACTGATTTTTACTGAAAATAATCGTGATTTTCAAATTAACTCTTCACGTGTCTTAATCACCCTGCCGGAAGCAATATAGATGTACCAATATAAACCGTGTTTTTAAAACCGCATCAAATCAAAACGAACCGAACCGTGAGAAGACGGGTTATTTGGATGGGCCTTAATCAGCATTCACTAGTTAGTAAAAGCTTGTAAGAAGTTTATTGGGCTCAGGCCCAGATTTCACTTCGCTTATATACAAGAAATTTTCGATGCCTTCACTCTCTGAGAGGAACCTGAGTAGAAAACCCTAGCCTCTTGTAGAGCGTTGTCGGAGGCGATTTTGACGATCTCTCTCTGCTGGTAATCTTCTAGCATTTCAATCCACTCCTGTATCTGATAATCTTCGCTGTAGATCATTGCAATTTCTTTCTTTTCTGGATTCAATCGATGTTAATGGATTAGTACAATTATTCTGTTTTTAATTCGATTTTTGCGTTTGTGTGACTTTCTTATCTATACCTTTGGCAAGCTTTTAGTTGTGATCTTGAATGCGTGTTTGGTTTTTATGCCTAACAGGTGAACACACCCAGCTTCTTCTTAGTTCTTAGCTCTAGTATCTAGTTTGTTGTAGAACCACAATGAAATGTCATTTTTTTTTCATCATTTTTGTTACTTGTTTTTCTGTTTGTTGAATTGGTTTGAGGAGGAGAAGCATTTTTTGAGTTATATGCATCTTTAATCAATATAAAGAGTGGGAAAATGCTGGTATTCTGCTGTGTTTATGTTGGTTATGCCCATAAAACTTCTGTTTTTATATAAAGAGAGGACCATCAGGTTTACATTTGGGTTCAGTTTAACAAAGTTGTTGATTTTGTAAAGTTTTTCACCTTCAGACCACCTGGATTGTGTAGTTTAACTGTTCTTGTGGTTGAAAGTATTATTTTGAATATCTTTGATTGTAACAAGATGAATATGATTTAGTGACAATGATTTCCGTGTTAATATCTAAATCTTTGGAAGCTGCAATTCATTTGTATAGTTTGAATGTGGAATTTAGGGGTTTGCATTTTTGTATTATGTTCTATTCTCTTTAAGATTTGTTTCTTGTCAATTGGTGCAGAACTATTTGTTAAGATGGTGAGAGTTAGTGTTCTGAATGACGCTCTCAAGTGCATGTACAATGCTGAGAAGAGAGGAAAGCGTCAGGTCATGATCAGGCCATCATCAAAAGTGATAATTAAGTTTCTTTTGGTTATGCAGAAGCATGGTAATTGAACATTTAACATGACAGCTTTTGATCTTTGATACTCTTTTCGTCGCCTGTGTAAACTTTTGCTTTTGTTGTTGACATTTTCAGGTTACATTGGAGAGTTCGAGTTTGTTGACGATCATAGGTCCGGTAAAATTGTTGTTGAGCTGAATGGAAGGTTGAATAAGTGTGGTGTCATCAGCCCTCGTTTTGATGTCGGTGTGAAGGAGATTGAAGGATGGACTGCCAGACTACTTCCTTCAAGACAGGTATATTGGGACTTGTTTTCCTTGGAGAACCCTTTTGTAAAGTTTCTCTTTTGAAGTCCCTTTTGCTAAGAAGCTTTTGTAGTGTTGTGACTTTATGCATTGCAGCAAATACGATGCTTTGAGGGTTTCTTTTATTTGATATTATTTGTACATGCATATTTTGAACAAAATTTTCTTGTATGATTGCAGTTTGGATACATAGTGCTGACAACATCTGCAGGCATCATGGACCATGAAGAGGCAAGAAGAAAGAATGTTGGTGGAAAAGTTCTGGGTTTTTTCTACTAGTGAGTGACCCATATGATGTTTTGTTAGGGAGAAATTTTGAAGCTGTGTCAAGTTATAATTATTATGATGTTTTTGTGTGTGTACTACTTGGTTTAAACTATAGACTGGAAAATTGTCCTTTTTTTGCTTTCCTATGCAATGTCTTGTGAGCAGACTATCAATGCCTTTAGCATTATTTCACCTTTTGTTATTGATCTGGCGGCGGTTCTAGTTTTGCTATTTACCACCATTTTGCGAACATAAGACAATGTTTGGTCTTGGGATTGATAGGGCCTATCTGTAGGTTTTGTTTGTTCGCGGGAATGTCGGTAGCATGCACTATATCTGGTCACACAAAGGGTACAATTGTATGATGTGGTTTAGATGTAATGCCCTCTTGGATGAGTTCTTTTAGGTGAAGTTGGAGGAATGGTAATGGTGTGTAATGTGTTTTGATTGTTGGGGTGAAGGGTTTATGGTATTGATGACCAATATGTTGGGCGTGTTTTCATCAGAGCCAGTAAACGACCAGTATTGTTCGTGAACAAGCTCGTGTTTGAAATTGTTTGTTTGTTTGGATTAATGAATCGAGCTTTAACAATATTGTATGCTCATTTTCTAAACCTATGCACGTGGGCGTGGCTCGTGAACGTTTATGAACCTCTTTATACATATAAACAATGTACAACATAACCTTATATTATCAGATGATAAGCCATTTATAGTATGATGTTTGTAGTATTGATATGTAATTTGTTATTTTTGCATTGCACACCATATTTTATAACTTAAATATTTTATAACTTAATGAATTGAATTTTAGCTAAATATGTTTTGGAAGGCAAAATTATGTTTAACGAGTCTAACTCGAACATAAACTTGAATAGTTCATCTTCTAAATGAGCTGAGTTTAAACATAAGTGTTTATTCGTTTAACAAGCAAGAGTCCGAAAACAAACTTGTGAGCTAAACGAGCTCCGGTTGAAACAATCGATACTTGACTTCACTCGTGATCAAGACTAGTTTTCATTACACAAACTTATTGTCTACTATGTGTAAACCTTGTTAGAATAAAAATGAAAACTTTGCACTCATAACAACATGAACTAACCAAGTACTTTCTCACACCACAATGTTTGTTCACCGTCCTATTATTACTTCTCTTTCTTAATCATTTTCTTACTTTACCAACCATATAATAATAAGTGAGATTTTATGATATAACGGTGTTTTGAAGGTTGTATCAAGTAACATAATTAGAGTCTCTCGGTCTCACACATTTTCACATAATACATTTATTTGTGTGTGAGAGATTAAAGATGAAATGTTATAATATTTCAAATAAAAAACTGAAATATCATATTCTTTATTTTGAGGGTCATAAATCAAGATGCAATACTTACAAGTTACAAAATCGCAATCATGAATACCACTGTCCACAAGGACCATGACATAATAAACATCATAACATGATGAGATATTTATTTAAAGGAATCACTGTCACATCATGAGTAGTTCCACCAATATATCAGTCCATAACATTTATTGTATCAGAATGATTACAACATTAACATTATTCTTATGATGACAAAAACAAAAATTGCCAATTATTACATAGGAAAACGGATAACATACATATGCCAAAGGTACCAGTTGCCCTAATGATGCTTCTTCCATTAAGACTCTCTATCCATGTACTCTTTTTTTTTTTTTTTTTTTTTTTGTTGTTGTAATAAGAGAAGAGATTATTATTCACACCACAACTAATCAACCCGTTGTTCTCTACCTACCGTGCACCACACCAAATGATCCTGTGAAAGTCAAATGTATAGCCGATATCTGACTTCCTACATTGTCGAACTAAGATCGACACTCGGAATCTCGAATGTTGGCTATACATTCGACTTTCACATGATCAATTCTATGGTGCACAAGTAGTATGATATATCAATAGAGTTGTTATGGTGCAAATAAAGATCTTCAATTCCTACACCTTCTTCTTCTTCTTCTTCATTTGATGCCACCACTGACTAAAAAAGTGCGATTTTTGTTGCGATTTCTTCAAATTTTGAAGATTAGACATTTGAGAGGAAAAGGCAATAATGACTCGATTATGCAACAAAAAAGAAATGTGGAACGTTTAAAGCTAAAATTTCATGGTTTGTGATGGAATGGGTTTTGTAGGAAATGTGGAAGAGTATCTTCCTTAGCATATTCTCTTGTAAAGTGATGATTCCACTCACCTTTTTCCTTTCCTCCTTTTTTATTTTTTTTTTATTTTTATTTTTATTATTTTTTTATTTTTAGTTCTTTTATTAAAAATGGTTAAACTCTAACCAAAAGAGTCTCATTTTCATTGTATCACGGTTCGAATCTTCACACTCAAGTTACAGGTTTAGCTGCGCTTTTAAAACATAACTATTTACCACTAGGCCATATAACAATGACTTTTTTTTTTTGCTTTTATTGATTGACCTTTGCCAATAATTCCTTTTAGTTTTTTTTTTCTTTTTTTTTTTATGAGACAACGCTTATGTTTCTAAATATAAATGCAACAAACATATGTCCTTAAAAAGTGTATATTTACATTTAAAACATCGTTTATATATTATTTAATAATATTTTTAACTAAGAATAGCATTTGTTTAAAAAAAATTTTGAAGGGAAAAGATTATTATTAAAATAGGAAGTCAGTAAAAGCGGTAAAAGAACACGCGTCTTGGTGGAGAAGATCTCCAAAGACTGCAACCAACAACAGACAATCTTCTTTCATTAACAAGTCGAAGCGAGGGCATTTCCTCCTCTTAGTCCAAGAAAATGAAACGCGAGAAAAACAAGACATAAGGTGAAGACAATCAGCTATGTTATTTCCGAGAGTGGATCTATCCTCAAATTCTTCGGAAAATCAATAGTGGATTAGGAGAGAGTCGCCTTAAAAAAAATAATGTCGAAAAATCCCCACTGAATCGCCTTGATCATAGCATTGTTTATTAATACTCATCATAAAGAAAATTGTGTTTATGTCCCATTGGCCCCACAAAAAAATGTGTCATAAGTGTTACACTTATACACAATAATAATAGTTCACGTAGCATAATTATTATGCCATAACGAGTGACACAACACATTTTTATAGAACTGATTTTGATGTAGGACTCACTGAATATAAAGTAATGCTACGGAACAACTACTCAGACATAACACGTGACACAATATAATTTTACATCATTGATCACCATGAGACTATATCATGATCAATGAGTAATACATGACGATCAATGATGCAAAATTATGTCGTGTCAGTTGTTGTAGCTGAATGGTTGTATCTGTAGCATTACTCATAATATAGGCTCACCATACTCAATAATGTAAAAGTTTGTTGTGTTACATTGTTGCCCCTTGTGCGACAACTAGATGTGTAAAATAAGCTGAACCGTTCATAAGCAGCTCGACAGTCGGCTCGCGAAATACTAGCGTAAATATAGTTTAGCTGAACTTGAGCATTTGAAATTTTGACTCGAAATGTTCAAGAGTCTTATCGAGTATTATTATATTATATCTATACCATATCTATTATTTTGTAATTTTTTTGACGAACCGAACTCGGCTACTTTAAAACTTTAACGTTTTTTTCGAGCTGTTCGAGTTTGAAAGTGATTTCAATCTTGTCAAGTATAACCGAGCCAAGTTTGAGCATAATTAAAACTTAATCAAGTTGAATCCGAGCATTTTTTTTCTTATTTGAATGAACTTGAACCATGTTTGAGTATGAATGTTTTGAGAGACTAATCGATTCTGCAACTAAATGTTTAATGTGATTCGGATCGTTTATAATAATGTATTGTTTCTGTAAAAAAAAAAAAAAAAAAAAGTAGAAAGAGTTATTTTAAAAGAGGGAAATCAGGTGGAGTGGCGGAAAAATCTGCAGATATATCCCTTTTGCTCGTCGGCTTCTACTTTCCGTTCTACCAATCATTTTTTGAATTAATTGTGATGAATAAACGAAAATTCCTGACAAAAAAAATCTGATCCCATTCTTTTTTTCTTCCTTTTTCCTATGTTTCCGGCGAATCATTGAACTCAGCATTCAGGTATTCCTGCCATTTCGTGTTCAGAATGATTGTTTTCTTTTCATTTTTCACTCAAACCATCATAATTGCTTTTTGTTTGATCCAAATGTGTGATGGATTTGTAAATTTGTTGCTGCAGAAGTAAATTTGTAGGGTTTTCAAAAATTGGTTGATACAATTGTAAGTCAATGGCTGCTCCACAAGCAAGGGCTCGTGCGGATTATGATTATTTGATTAAATTGCTTTTAATCGGCGACAGCGGTTCGTTTTCTGATTTTCCCTTTTTTTTCCTTCTAATTTCAGAGCCACATTCTATTGATTAATTATCCTTTTTTCTGGTTTTTCGTGATCATTGTTTGATGTTGTCACCGTGTTCCTTTTATCGTGATCATTGTTTTGTATATTTGGATCTTAAATTAGTCCATTGTTTTATTTATTTTGGATTCATTACATATTTTTTGGCATCCAACTGAAGAAAATGGAAGTAGGGGCTATTTTGCGGTATAATCAAGACATTGTTAGACAAAATTGTCACTTTTTTTTGGGTTCGTTTGCTGAATTAATCAAAGAATACATGTACACGCAAGACATTGGACAAGTTCAGCTTTAGAGCTTGTTCTGGACGGAGCTGGTTCACATTTTTATTACGTCTTTTTTCCGTATGAGTGTATGATGTTTGGTGTGTTACTTCGGACTTTGGGCTTAGATTTGCTCTCGTGGTTAATTTTCTCATCTGGTTTTGGCTCATATGAATGTGGAAGATATCTTACATGAGGTTTTGCATTGGTCTGTTGCATTATATTGCTTGATTGCGCTGTTCTGCTATGTGATTTATAGATATTTTTGTTTCATTGCTCTTGTAGGTGTTGGAAAGAGTTGTCTGCTTCTGCGGTTCTCTGATGGTTCCTTCACGACAAGTTTCATTACTACTATTGGGTATGTGTCCTAGGGAAATCTCTGTGATCTGTCTTGTGTTTGTAAAATTGAAATTTGGTCCTCGTGTATTGGCCTGAAATAAGTTCCGCCATCACTTAGAAATAGCGGGCTCTTATGTGTAACATTCCTCTTGTTTGGCAGCATTGACTTCAAAATACGAACAATCGAGCTTGATGGGAAGCGAATTAAGTTGCAGATCTGGGATACGGCTGGTCAAGAGCGGTTTCGCACTATCACAACAGGTGGTACCTTTGACTCCTTGTATATTCTATTTTGAATGCATTCTGCCATTTACTGTCAAGAGTTGTAAAATTGTATTCTAGAATTCCTTATTCCTGTTGAAAAAGGGTGTTTGCTAGGAAATAGCTCTCTCGATTGAATAGTATTATGGTGACATACTTCTTAAATTGCATCAAATGTGCATGCCTAACATGAGACTTTGAGAGTTTGAATTTGGTTTGTGGTACTTGTTTCTCTCATATGACAACCGAATGTTTAAACATAGGTTTTCCGATAGCAATAAAACGATCTCGAGCTTCACTTTCATAAAAAATGAATTTGTACTCCTTGCACAAGCCTGCTGATTTCTAGGCTTGAATGTTTTTGCATTTTGTTTCTTTGTTGTGTGGTTTATGACTGACACTAATAGCTCTTTGTTCTTGCGTTTCTACAGCTTACTACCGTGGAGCCATGGGGATTTTGCTTGTTTATGATGTCACTGATGAATCATCTTTCAACAGTAATTCTCCTTTCCAACCTTAATTTTGCCTGTTTATTTATTTTTTCTGCAATTCTTGGTGATTTCTTATGTGACTGGATTTGCTCAGAACCCTGGTTGAATACCTTTCCCCACTTTTGTCGTTTTGTTATTTTTTGTTTTCTGCCCAAATATTTGTATTTTCTGGTCTTCCTTATCGATTGTTCTGTCAAATCAAACTTCAGATATAAGGAATTGGATTCGGAACATTGAGCAACATGCTTCTGACAATGTTAACAAGGTATTGGTTGGGAACAAGGCTGACATGGACGAAAGCAAAAGGGTAGGTGGTGTTCATGTTCATTGCTTCAGTCTAAATAATTTTGTTCGTTTTTTCGAACCACTTTTATTGTATTTTTGTTACGATGATTATCTACTTTCTCCTTTGAGCATCAAGAACCTACTGAAATGTTATGGACTTGCTGTAATGTTTGATATGATGAACATTATCCTTCTCGATAGGCTGTGCCAACGTCCAAGGGTCAAGCTCTTGCAGACGAATACGGCATCAAGTTCTTTGAGACAGTAAGTTGATTTTGGTTTATGGTTCTAATTCTTCATTTGAAGTGTGAAGATGTTTTGATTTTTGAAGTGTGAAATGTACCACAGAGTGCAAAGACAAATCTGAATGTGGAGGAAGTTTTCTTTTCAATAGCAAGAGACATTAAGCAAAGGCTTTCAGAATCCGATAACAAGATTGAGGTACATTTTGCATATCTAGATTCTTTTGGGTCTGTTTGGACATGAATTAATTCGGGTTTGTTCTTAACTTCTTTTCATTGAATAAATTAGTAAGTGTCAACTAAAGTGTGTTGTGCATTGTGAGGAACCGAGTATGACATCGTTTTTTTTATGGTTGGGGTTCTTGCAGCCTCAAGCAATCAGGATTAACCAAAATGATCAGCCTGCAATTAGTGGTGCGGATGCTCAAAAATCATCTTGCTGCGGGTGAATCGTTTTGTTTATTAACTGGGAAGATCTTGGAGGTTGCATTCACGGCGTTATAGAGAGCTACCCAGTAGGGCTAAACAAGTAATTTGCTTACTATTAACTTTTTCATTAGACCAAAATGTACCTTAGTTAATTTCAAATGACCTAAAGTTGATCTTGATTTTGTGCAAAGCACACTTATTTTCTTCTGGCCCCTTCTAAATCTAGTTTTTCTTGCTACCCTTCTTTATTTATCGGGTTTTGTAATATTATATTTGCGTAATCTTTTGTAATACTGGTTATGGTAACATAAATAGAGATCTTACAAGTATATAAAACCCTTATGACATTAGATATATTCATTCTAACCACCACCCCCCCCCCCACACACACACACACAACAAAGAGGGCACTGAAAATCATCAAAATTTGTAGGTCTGAAGTAAATGAAAGTAAAGCAAATCTAAATAAGCAAACTGCGTGGGGTCCTCACTACCACGCTTTATCCCCATTCTGTCTCATGCATCTACACAGAACACAATCATGCGGTGTGAGGCCGCATGATTTATGATCTAATAAACCGTAGATGCACGAGACAGGATGTGATATACACACAAAAGATCACCGACTTAAAAACACAATACGCAAAGCATCTAGTAATGGTAGTTGTATCCCCCATACCCTGGAAAAGGCATTGCTCTTGTTGAGTAGTTATTATATCCTTGATTTCCAGGCATCGTAGGCCCACCAGAATACGTTCCATAAGCCGGTATTTGCTGCTGCTGCTGCTGCATCCCTGAAGGGTAGGGGTAGGGGTAGGGGTAACTAGGAGTAGGGTACCCTGGATTCCCAGTTCCTTGATTGAGGCTTGGATGATTGTTGTCACTTCTGTTGGAGGGTACTTTGCCAGAAAGTACAGCTCTTTTACCCCGATGCTCGCAGTAAATATCCTCACAGTGATGTACGTCCACATTGATTCTCTCATAATGATTTGGATTTTTACCCTTAGTTTGGGACCTTTGGGTTGTTGTACGGTGGTCGTCGTTGCTTTTATGGCCACCGTTATTTTGCTTATTCGGGTTCTTCTTGCCGATATCGTGGGAGATTAGTTCTGCAACTTTCCCCCATTTTTTAATGGACTTTACCACAATCATAGGGTCTGCTTTGCCAGTAACCATCACCAAGTCCTTTTCCAGATCTATGTCAACTGAATGCACATCTACATACACACAAAAAAAAAAAAAAAAAAAAAAATCTTTACAAAAAATATATTTATGCAGTTTTCGAAACCTGTATAAAATCACTATAAATACCCGTGTTTTAAAGTTCAAATAAACATATCCAGATGTATTACCCAAAAATTCTCCCTTCGTAAGACTGTTCACAATCGACTTTCTATGACATCAAAAAGCCGATTCTCGCCTCTAGAATCAACTTTTATGTCGCGTAAAAAAATCAGAAAAAATAAATAAATTTAAACCTAAAAAGTTATCCAAACATGTAATTATGTTTCAGACAGAAGAGGAAAAACATAAGGATAAAAAAAAAAAAAAATAACCTGCCATCTTCAGCAAGCCTTTCTTTATTCTCTTGGGACAAGCTCCACAACATTGGAGATGAACTTTTAGGTTAATTACCTGTGACATAATTTAAAATTTAGAAGATTATTATTGTTATGAATATATAAATATTTCTTCAATTAAATCAGAAATTATAATAACAGATTATATATGAAATAAACAGAGAGAAGAAAATACTGGATAATCATCAGCATGTTTTTCCATTGCAAAAAAGTTTTGAGGGATGATTTGATTAAAGTTGGAGAATTAATATGTAATGTGGTGTGTATATATAGTGTATTTTACCAGTGCAATAATTTGTTTTCATACATAAAAGACATATATTGGCATAGAAAATTCAATATTGTTTAAGGAAATAATATTTCGTGGGTCGAGGCTTTAAAACAAGTTACCTTATTATTATTATTTTTTTTAAACCAAGCTACCTTATTTTTTGAAAAGTGGGATTTAAGGTTAAACTAATAATACGGAGAAAATAGTGTCTTACAAAAGGCAAGTTTTTCCCGGTAATAGAAGTTATTAAAATACGGGTTTAAGTTGTTAACGAGTCGAGTCGAGTATCTATTGCTTAAACTTAGTTCGTTTAGGTCACGAGTTTGTTTGTTTAATAAACAAACCAAAAATTTATGTTTAAGCTTGGTTTGGTATGGTTACGAGCTTGTTCATGATCGTTTGTTTAATAAACGAATAAATTGTATTCAAGCTCGGCTCAATTAAAATGATAAATTGTTTGAGTTCATGTTCGAGTTTGGCTTGTTAGACGTAATTTGCCTTCCAACTCGTGATCAACTTGTGAATGTATAAAAAAGATCATGTCTCAATGCGTCCATATTCAAACATCATAGTATAAAAATTATTAGAAGAATTCTATAAATATTTTATACAATTATTCAATAATATCTATTAGACGAATATATGACTTATTATGTGATATGTTAGAGTTACATCGTCTATTGATTCATTACATAAGCGAGTTCACGAATATAATTGAACGTTTGCGAGTCAAACTGGTGTTCGTTCTTTTAGGAAACAAGCTTATAATTCTATTAAAATTTGGTTTGTTAAGCTAAATAAATGAATGATCACTAATACTAAAAGTCGAACACGAGCTTGTTTACAAGCAGCTTTATTCGTTTAACAGCTCTACTAATCAACTTCGAATTGAGAATCAATCACTAAATTCTCGCATGTTTTCCTCTTAACCCACCAAGGCTATTGTTTGTGAAATCGAAATTGATTTTCCTCGGGATTCTACTCGATCATGGTTCACCATCGGTCAATCTGTCATATTAAACGTCCATCTTCTTGTAAAATCACAAGAGACCGATTTCGGCCTCTAAAATCAATATTTTGTTTACATAATCGGTTCGGTGGAAGCTAGTTCATCCCATATTTCAAAAAACGGCAGTTTTCCTCATTGTTTCTGTCGGTTTCAAGTCCTATAAGACTTCGAATCTATTGATAACTTTTATTATTACCTTCATATTTAATGAGTTTATATGATGAAATATGATACAAACGAAAGTATATAAAGTATGTCACTTAAAACAACATACTTTTATTTTACTTTTTTAAAACGATTGTATCAAAAACTCAAAGTCTAACTACACATACATATTTGACTATCATTATATATATTTGCATCACCACTTTCAATTACATAATTTTCATGCACCAAAACCTAAATACTGAATAGTATAGCTTGTTAAAAAATCACTATGGCCGGGCAAGGGAAAATAATTTATTGGGGGTGAACTTCTTGAATTGTTCATTTTTTTCTTTTCACCACACAAACTTAATATCGGATTTGTATTGGTGGGAAATGAAAATAATTCACTGGGATGAACCGTTATCGGTCTCGAAAATGTGGATCAGCCCTTACACAAACTTAATAGTGTCGTTACATGAGCGTGGGACCCAACATACAATTGAGAATCAAATGCGAGTGATATGAGCCTGAGCATATGTGAATTGTTTGCTATGGTGTTGTTGGCTAATGTACACAAGGCATCTAGACGAGGACAATACGTGTGAAAATGTGCTAGAGGGGAAAAAAAAAAGATAATGTGAGAATATGACAATCTTATGAATTGTATGTAATGTAGTAAAGTGAATCCATTGATCATCTTGTAGGATGAAAAGACGTGAATTACTTTCGATACTATTTTATTTATCGGGCATTCACGTGTGGACCCTTTATTGGAAACTGAGAAATACACGAGATTTACTGTGATGATTATTGGATGGATAAACGAGAAGATAACAAAGACTTGTATGTTTGGACGAATTGTAATGAAATCGAATGGACCCCCACCCCCAATTGTTTGTGTATAAATTTTAGAAAATGGATTTGAAATGAAATGAAAATTCATCATCTCCGAAAATGGACTGAATGAAATTTGACAAAACACAACACCCCCTTACCACGCACCGGCTATACCCACCCCTTTCATACTGTGTGCCCTTACCGCACCCTCCCTCCATCTCACCTACATATCCCATCCCAATATGCACCATCATACCTAACCTTACCCACCTTACGATACATTCCCACAACTATCTTTGCCCTGCCTCACTTCTCCTCACTCCACCCCACCATTCTATCACATCCACCTTACTATACCTTACTTCACTATCTTCAGCACCCTTAACCAACTTTACCCCACCTCACTCTTATCCTACCCCACTCTCACTCCACCTCTCTTCAACCTAGCAACCATATGCATCCACATGCCTAAGTGTTTTATCCCACCCATCCCCACCTCACCCTACATATCCTTACCCTACCCTACCCTTACCATGTCCCACCTTTATCTCACTACTATCTTATCCTTACCTCCCATTACCCTAATACCACCCCCACCATGCTCTACAACTCACCACTTTCCAATGCACATGATCCGTTTATTATTTCACGCGTCAAATAAAACAATGCCTTCATTCCATTCCGGTCATTTCACTCTATCCCACCTAAACAAACATATGTGAATCATTTCATTTATATTTAAAGTGTTGTTCTTTGTTATAGGACCGGTTGATACTAATCTCTATTGTAATCAATGAGGTAAATGTTTGATAAGTTTTGTTGGAATAAAATTTCAAATAATATCTATTTGAATGGTTGTGGGGGCTAAGCCCATCCGAAATATTTTGTTACATTAGAAAATCTGTATAGTCCATCATAATTTGTTAAGTCCTCATCAAAAAAACAAAAAAAAACTTATCCAGCCATTTTTTACAGTCCACCCGATCATTCTAATACAATCTACCGGCCCTAACTTCAATTTATGGCTCCAATTTTGAGTTGTTTTTTTCTCCAAGTTATTGTGCATTAAAGTGTCACCTCCGTAATGGTGACCTAGGCCACCCGAACGCGACACGAGTTGTGTACATAATGATTTAGCTTTCGGAGAAAAATTATGTTAGGGGAGTGATTTTAGAGGTATATCAAGTGGAGTGGTGTGATTAATTCTCGCACACTCTCTCACACATAGTAGATGTGTGTAGGTCTGACATGGATTAATCACACACCCATCCATTTGATATACCTCTAAAATCACTCTCCCACCATAACTCTTCTCTTTCGAGTTTAAATTGGTTTTAATGTTTCCTTGTGTGTAATAGCTTAATTTGGTATAAATGAAGACACATACAAACAACTCATTATCCAAAAAAAAGTCTCTGATTCGGATGAATTGAATTGATACGACTTGCGTATAATTCAAATCGTTAGATGTATAACATACATATATAACGATAAATCTTATCTATTAATTTTTTAAGAGGGTGTGCTACAAATGACCACGTGTCCAACTCCTAGTAACAAGTAGTATTAGAAATTTCCTTAAGGACTTCCACGTAAATGTTTCATGACAAGGACTAATAATAAAAAAATTCCAAAAGAGAATAATAATAATTAAAAGAAAAGGAAAATTTTCCCGAAAAAGAAGCACCGCTTTCCATTTGCAGACATTGCAACTGCACGCTAAACTTTTCAAAGCGTAGGTTATACGAGGACAGGGCCTATAACTTCGTAAGCTTGTCGTTTCATCACCTTTATATATATATACTTTCCGATTCGCCATTTCTGAGCTAGGGTTTCGCTTTGGACTGCAGCCTTCATTCATACGGTATGTTTTTCTGCACTGGTATGTTTTTCTGCACTGCAGCCTTCATTCATACGGCGTTCATCACTGTTTTTTGGAGTTCGGTTGTTTTTCCTTGCAGCATGTTTTAGACGGAGGAGGAAGTGTAGATAACATTTGTTTGAGTGTTCATATTATTTATTTGTTCAATTGTGCTCGTAATCGGTTTTGGTGTATTCTGTTGAATATTTGGGATGATTCGAACGATATTTATCTATTAGCGGTCGCTATTTTAGTTTTTTGGAGCTGAATGTGAAGAATGAACGGATTTTGTATTGTTTCTAGCTCTGTTGTAAGGGTGACTTTATTACGCCACACTACTCGAGTCAAGAATCGACTTTCTGAAGGTCGAGTGTGAGAATCGACCTTCGGAAAGTCGAATTTTGGCTTTAGAATCGATTTTTAGAAGGTTGATTCAGTGTAGTGTATGGTTGGTGTGGTGCACCGGTAAAATCGCCCTGGTGCAAATAAAGACTCCTCTTTTGTAATCATAATTTCTCATCCTCTGTGCTTATTTTATTTTATTTTGGTATGTAATATACAAGATTTAATCGTGAGTGAGCTACATTTAAGCTGTCCATTTTTTTCGTTTGCGTTTGTGCTTTTAACGTTTGGATTTTGAAACAGTCGAATTTGTTTAATTTCCTCTGTTGATTCTGCAGGTCTGTTTTGAAGATATATGATAGGCTTTTGAGTGGAATTTTGTCCGGAAGTATAAAAGCTTAGGAGATTTGAAGTTTCTGTTTACAATTACAGTTTTCTGTCATGGCATGGTTGAGGGCTGGGTCTAGTGTGGCAAAGCTTGCCGTTAGAAGAACTTTATTGCAGAGAGGAGGATCATTTGCTGCGAGAGCAAGTGCTGTTTCCTCTGGGGAAAGAAGTTTCCATTCCAGTGTTAGTAGGGAAAAGGCGCAAGCTGCGCCTGTTCCGCGTTCTGTTCCTTTGTCCAAGTTAACTGATAGTTTCTTGGATGGTACAAGCAGTGTGTATTTGGAAGAGCTTCAGCGTGCTTGGGAGCAAGACCCGAATAGTGTAGATGAGTCATGGGACAATTTCTTTAGGAATTTTGTGGGTCAGGCTTCGACTTCGCCTGGAATTTCAGGTCAAACGATTCAAGAGAGTATGCGTCTACTGTTGCTTGTCAGAGCATATCAGGTGTATGGTCATATGAAAGCAAAGTTGGATCCATTGCATTTAGAAAAGAGGGAAGTTCCTGATGATTTGGATCCGGCTTTATACGGGTTTACTGAAGCAGATCTTGATCGTGAATTCTTCGTTGGTGTTTGGAGGATGGCTGGGTTCTTGTCAGAGAATCGTCCAGTGCAGACATTAAGGACCATATTGACACGGCTAGAACAGGCTTACTGTGGTACCATTGGGTACGAGTACATGCACATTGCTGATCGTGAGAAATGTAATTGGCTGAGGGACAAGATTGAGACTCCAGCACAAACCTATTATAATCGTGAGCGTCGTGAGGTTATTCTGGATCGTCTTATCTGGAGTTCTCAGTTTGAAAATTTCTTGGCTACTAAGTGGACTGCAGCAAAAAGATTTGGCCTTGAAGGTGCTGAGACCTTGATCCCTGGGATGAAGGAGATGTTTGACAGGGCATCAGATCTTGGGGTCGAGAACATAGTCATTGGAATGTCACATCGAGGTAGACTGAATGTTCTGGGTAATGTTGTCCGAAAGCCTCTGCGTCAAATTTTTAGTGAGTTCAGTGGTGGTACCAAACCTGTTGAAGAACAGGGCTTATATGTCGGAACTGGTGATGTGAAGTATCACTTGGGAACTTCATATGACCGGCCAACTAGAGGTGGAAGGAGAATTCATTTGTCACTGGTAGCAAATCCCAGTCATTTGGAAGCTGTGGATCCTCTTGTTGTTGGAAAAACTAGAGCAAAACAATATTATTCCAATGATACTGATAGAACGAAGAATCTGGGTATATTAATTCATGGTGATGGAAGCTTTGCAGGACAAGGTGTTGTGTATGAGACCCTTCATCTTAGTGCTTTACCTAATTACACTACCGGTGGAACAATTCACATTGTGGTGAACAATCAAGTTGCTTTTACAACTGATCCAAAGTCCGGGAGATCTTCACAGTATTGTACCGATGTTGCCAAAGCGCTGAATGCTCCTATTTTTCATGTGAATGGAGATGATGTGGAGGCTGTGGCTTATGCGTGTGAGCTTGCTGCAGAATGGCGCCAGACATTCCATACAGATGTTGTGGTTGACATAGTTTGCTATCGCAGATTTGGTCATAATGAGATTGACGAACCGTCTTTTACCCAGCCCAAAATGTACCAGGTCAGCTTGTTTGAATGCATTGTGTATGAGTGTATCTGTTCTTGTTGTTCTTCATGACATGTCTCTTTCTGTTTGTATAAGTGCTTTCCACCTACAGTTTCATATTTACAAGTTTGTGTTGTTATTTTGATCCATTTATAAATGTCCTTGTTTGAACTGGAACAGGTGATTCGCAACCATCCTTCTGCTCTTGAAATTTATCAAAACAAACTTGTAGAAACCGGACAGGTTAAAAAGGATGAAATCGATAGGATAAACAAAAAGGTCCTGTCAATTCTCAATGAAGAATTCTTGGCCAGCAAAGATTATGTGCCGAAACGAAGAGACTGGCTTGCAGCTTATTGGGATGGGTTCAAATCTCCTGAACAGCTTTCACGTATTCGGAATACTGGGTATGTGTAGTTTCAACCTGTTCACAATTACATAAGCTACTACAAATATGTGCTAACTTGTGTTTGCTTTGTCTACACTACAGTGTGAAACCTGATATCTTGAAAAATGTTGGCAAAGCAATCACAACCTTCCCTGAAAATTTTAAGCCTCATAGAGCCATCAAGAGAATTTTTGATGAACGTGCAAAGATGATTGAGAAAGGGGAGGGTATTGATTGGGCTTTAGGAGAAGCTCTTGCTTTTGCAACATTGCTTGCAGAAGGGAATCATGTTAGGTTGAGTGGTCAAGATGTCGAGAGGGGTACTTTCAGTCATCGGCATTCCGTTCTTCATGATCAAGAAACAGGCGAAAAGTATTGTCCGTTGGATCATGTAATGATGAACCAGCCTGAAGAAATGTTTACTGTCAGCAACAGGTTGTCCAAATGCCATCTCTGACTTCGTCCTTTCGAATTTATATATTTGAATATGAAGTTTTTTCTTTGCTTTGGTTGTAGATTGTTTTCTGTTTCCTTCTCCTGACTTTGTTTTTCCCTTGAGACGACAAGTAAAATTGTTGTAGCAATTGTAAAATGCTTCTTGATGATTTCTATTTGTCTTTTCTTCTGGCAAGTGTTTCAAATATGTGACAACCTCTAAATCTATCTTTCATTGTTCAGTTCTCTTTCGGAGTTTGGTGTTCTGGGTTTTGAATTAGGTTATTCGATGGAAAACCCAAATTCCTTGGTATTGTGGGAAGCCCAATTTGGTGATTTTGCCAATGGAGCTCAAGTTATGTTTGATCAGTTCATAAGCAGTGGGGAGGCTAAATGGTTGCGCCAGACAGGTTTAGTGATGCTTCTACCACACGGCTATGATGGCCAAGGCCCTGAACATTCTAGTGCACGTTTGGAACGTTTCCTTCAGGTAATGCTTTATAATGTAGATTTTTGTCATATTTTACGTTATTTTTTTGCCTTTGTTCTACCTCTTATCTTTTACTCAAATCATACCCTTTCTTTGCATAACAAAGGAGTTCATTGATTTGTTATATTTTCTTATTAGTTTACTTTGTAAAAAACTGATACTACTTCTGGATTGGATTTTTTCTTCCTTTTGATACTTGATAGCATTTATGCACTTTGATGGACTGGACATTACATTTGTTCCGTGCATGAAGTTAACATTATTGCAAAGTTCAGACACAGTGCTGATAGCTTAGACCACAATTCACGTCTTGCATTATTTAGTGCTCCGTACTTCATAGTGAATCTTGTAGAAGTGTTTACACTACTAGTTCAGTTTGATACGTTCGCATGAACTCTGCCTATTTCATTGATGACTGTTCTTTATCATTCATTCTTCACCGAAGCAATCTGAAGTAAAATTACTTTCCATTTGAATTGATACATATGTCAGTGATTTTGCACGATGATGCTAAATTTCTCGGTGTATGACGTGTTGTGGTTGTGTTTTCTCATAAATATCAGTATTCCTTATTTGGCCTATCAACTTAGTAACATTTGTTATTCAAATACTACATCTGTCCTGTAATATAGCTCTTTTTCGAAATTTTCACACAGATTAAGAAAGCGATTGACTATCATAAATTTTAAGGAAAAAAATGTATAAAATACCCTTCGACTCATTAAGACAATAGTTTTAAAATAATGAAAAGCGTCGATGGAGACAAGGTAAAAAATGTTCTGTTGGTATTTAAAAAAGACTATTATTAGATAGAAAACGAGGCAAAATGACTTGTATTACGAGGGTAGTAGTTTTTAAGGCCACGGTGATGCAACTTTACATTGACTCTTTCATTTAAAAACTGATGCGATATTGCTGATTTCTTTTCCCACAGATGAGTGATGACAACCCCTATGTAATTCCTGAGATGGATCATACACTAAGAAAGCAGATTCAAGAATGCAATTGGCAAGTGGTTAATGTTACCACACCTGCAAATTATTTCCATGTTCTGCGTCGCCAAGTAAGTGAATCCTACCTTGTTTTGAAGTCTTCCTGTTTGAGATTCAGTCTCTTTTTTCTTATTTAAAATCTTTGCTTCTCAGATACACAGGGAATTCCGGAAACCTCTTATCGTGATGTCTCCCAAGAATTTACTGCGTCATAAAGACTGCAAATCAGATCTTAAAGAGTTTGATGATCAAGGCGGTCACCCAGGCTCTGACAAGCAAGGAACCAGATTCAAGCGGCTTATTAAAGACCGAAACGACCACTCAGATCTTGAGAAAGGCATTAATCGTTTGATTCTTTGCTCTGGAAAGGTGTCAATCTTTTTCAGGACACTTTCTCATGCATTTGTATACGCATGACATTTCACTAGTGTTCCGTTCCTCTGTGTTGGAATTGAGGGTTCCTTATCTATGTTTGGGAAACGACCAATAGAATCACACGTATAGATTTCTGGCAGCATGGTCATACGAGGCTGCATGTTATTAGCTTCTTGGTTAGTTCTGGTTTTGGTAAACAGTGATATTGAATTGGTCTTAACTTCTTATGGCATATGGCAGGTGTACTATGAGCTTGATGAAGAAAGGAAAAAGGTTGGAAGGAATGACGTGGCAATTTGTCGGGTAGAACAGCTTTGCCCTTTCCCATATAACCTCGTTCAGCGTGAATTAAACCGATATCCAAGTAAGTCATCAACTTACAACTTTTACATCTAATTACAATCAATGTCAATACGCAAGTTCTTCATTCTCGGTTAAGGGCTTTCGAGACTGTGTACACACATTCTGGTAACTCACCACACTTAACTTACTGCTGCACTAATCGACTTTAAACAAGTTTTAGGATGAACACCCGACTTCATACAAGTCGAACGTAGACTATATGATCGTCTTCTACTTTTTGAAAGTCGGTTTTCAGTGTGGTGCCATAGCCCATAGTAAGTTGGATGTGGTGATTCTAAAGACGTGTTAAAAGATTTGAAACCGACTACTCGTTTTCATATCGTGATTATCATTATTTCAGATGCCGAGATAGTGTGGTGCCAGGAAGAACCGATGAACATGGGTGCATACAATTACATAGCGCCACGTCTATGCACAGCTATGAAATCGTTGGAAAGAGGAGGTATGGATGATATTAAGTATGTGGGTCGTGCTCCGTCAGCAGCCACGGCTACGGGTTTCGCTCAGGTCCATACGAAAGAGCAGACAGAGCTTGTTCAGAAAGCTTTGCAGTCTGATCCGATCCCTTCTTCTTGGTGATGAATAAGAAGAAGAAGGCACACACCATTACACACAACTCAATTTTGTAACTTGTTCTACACGGCTTCTCTTTTTGTTTTTGCCTCTACTGAAAATGTTTTTTTAAATGTTTCCAGATTTTCAGTACTCTTTTTTTGAGGGAATAATTATAGTTGAGATATACCCGGTTTTTTTTTTTTTGTTTTTGTTTTTTGTTTTTTCGTTTTCACTTTTCAATAGCAAGTCAACTCTTGTTTGGGGGTTTTCTAGATTCAACACCAGTCTTCATACATTATGACTAAAAATAAGGCAGAGAAATTCCAATATTCGGCCTAAAATTGGCTTAATATAAGTAAAATTGGAAATAATTTGGAAGGTAAAATTGGAAATAATTTTGTGTACCAAGACATTTTACTGTTTGAAAAGACATTCACACACCAAAAAAAGAAAAGGGAGGTGTGATGATTTGCGAAATCTTCGGGACTTTTTTTTTGTGTGAAAGGGTGGGTGGGGTTGGAGCGCACATAATGCATTTTGTTCTGAGGTCGGATCCTCTGCCGTAGGTTAAACATGGCAGCTTTGCCGTGACGCCAAAACTGGCGTCGTTTTGGTCTGAAATTTTTAAAATTAGCAGCGATGACGGATACATTTGGGCGGCGTCGTGTGGAAAGAAAACGACGCCAGTTTCACGCCACAAAGATACACTGGCAGCATGACTTTCTACTGGTAGAGGATCCCAATTCTTTTGTTCTTACTATTATTATTTTGTATTTTCTAATTCTGGTTTATAATTTAATTATCTCAGAAAAAAACTCAATTCTTACTCCTTTCATTCCAATTTATCTGACGAAATTACCAAAACTTTTTTTTCAAAATATTTATTGTAAAACATTTCCCAACACATAATCCAATGCCTTTTTCCCCTTACATTTTACCCTCCTCTTAAATTTCCACTTCACTACATTCAATGCATCAACAATATTCCCACTACATTTCCTTTTTGTTTTGTACGATCAAAATAGGTAACCGATGACCAACAAAGGTTGGTCGGAGTGAAAAGAGATCTCGATCGCTTTGTGGATATATAAACTTGTTTGAGAGATGTTTCGCATTTGTCGAAAGACTTCTGACAATTGTCCGGGATACCTTGCGAAAGCAAAATAGGTAACCGATACGTTGTCTAAGAGCTACTCAACTCTACGAATTCTAAATATATATTAAAAAAAAGAGCAAACATTTTTTTTCAAACATTATCAAATAAATTAGAACAAAGAGAATATAATTTTAGTCCATTTTTTCAAACATTTGCTTAATTTTCTCATTTCTTCTTTTCTAAGTACTTTTAATACTACTTTATCGTTTATGGTTTGCATTGATTTCTGGTTGTTACTCGCGTTTCATGTTAGACAATTTCGATATAAACTAGTCGAAGGCCAAAGTATTGACGATAATTCCAAAAAGAACTTACAATCCTTTTATTCACGGCAAAAATTGACCGCTACTTGAAAATCTCGAGAACACATACGACCAAACAACTGATCGATCATTCTCCTACTTCAGCAAACAATTGTTCTAGATCTGCTAAGGATTTGGATGGTCAGAGGCGCGCGCGCGGCTGATGAAGGTTGGCAGTGGTTGCTGGCAGCAGGCATTTTTTGTTTCTCTAATCAGTCAGTTTTAAGTCCTAGGTACTCGATAGGTTTAAGTGTTTCATCATTAAAAAATTATGATGTTGTTGTTTCCTTTTCCATTCGATACAAAAAAAATCTTTATTGATTTGAAATTTATGCCTTTTCTTTTAGCCTCTGTTTGGTTTAAAGGAAATAAAAGGAAAAGAAAAAAAAAAAAGGAAATAAAGGGATTTATGTCGACTGTTTGGTTTTCTATATTGGAAAAGAAAGGAAAAATGTGGAATCCAATGGAAATGATACAATATAATTCTTTAAGAAAATAGAGAAAAAAGGGAAACTAATTAGTTTTTTCTTTTGTCTGTATGTGCGCGCGAAGTTTAAAAAACATTTTGATAAGGCATCCTCAACTGTAGGCGCTAATTACAAATTTTCACAAATTTTTTGGCGCTAATGATGGTAAAATAATGGCGCTGGTGGCAATAAAAGAATCGGCGGTAGTCTATTCTAACCTAAAATTTTGTTCGGTATATGTACGGTATCATCATTGCATATTTATTCACTCTATTGAATCAACAAATCATCAAGCACCCATCGTTCATCACTTCTCAATCATCATCTAACTTGAGGTATGTTTCTGTCAACGTTCTAATTGAATATGTGTGGATGCCTTGCAGTTTTTGGATTATTATTTGGTAATTACATTTTACTCGATTCCTCCGGATCTAATAAACTGGTCTCTATTTGATTTGGGGAGAGACTTTCTTCTCATAAAAACAACCATTTTTTTTTCTTGTAATTTGCTGCTCGGTTTGCATTGTTAATGGAATGTAGATATTATTATTTGTTATGTCTTAAAGTGAAAATTTATATATGCATTTCTTTTATTTTCCTATAATTTTCCAAGCACGTTTTTGATATTTCTATTCCTTTCCTTTCAGTCCAATCCAAATACTACCAAGAGATTTTAAAATTACTCATTCCCTTCTTTTCTTTTCGGTCACAATCTTCACTTTTTTTTTTTTTTTTTTTTTTTTTTTTTTTTTTATCTTAACTTTTAATACTAAATAAATCACAAGCAAGTTTATTGTTTAGCGTAGTATTAAAAAAAATTAGTGAATAACAAACGCAAAACCCAAAGCACAACCATTTTCTGTTCTTTTATTTAATTAATTCATGTTTTGTTTGCGGTATAGGTTACCTGGTTAATTTCTAAAAACAAAATATTTTGAGAAATTAATTGAGGGTATTCAATGGTAAGAATCAGAGGACAAAAGAGGAAACAGATTACAGAAGAAGAAGTTGGCCTTAATGCCCCTCTTCCTTCTCCCAGAGCTTCCATTAATCCTTCCTCTGATTGGTGGGAAGACTTTTCAACGAGGTTTTCTGGTAATTTCTCAATCTTTTTTACTTTTATTTTAATATATATACATGTTTATACATCTGTTTATATGCTTGTTATCAATTTTGGTACAAGGCCAGTTGTTAAAAGGCTCACTTATGGGGCGTCAAGTTATCGAATGTCCACATTCAACCTCTGCGAAATCGGATCTAAGTCTGCAATATATTGCTACGATAGATCAGATATGGTGCCTTATAACATGCACATAATGTTTTAATGTAAAATCTTGAGCTTTGTGTTATTATAATTGTTGTGTAATCTTTCAGGGTGTACTCCTGAATCCATGTTCAAAGTTTCAAGAAACACATTTGAATACATTTGTGGCTTAGTTGAGGAAGATATGATGTCGGGACCAAACTGCATGGATCGAAGACGTGAGTACTTAACGCTTAATGATCGTGTAGCTATCGCGTTAACAAGGCTTAGTACTGGTAAACCGTTGGGGGATGTTGGTGATTTGTTTAAAGTAAGCACATCAACGGTTTCCCATATAACGTGGCGCTTTGTTGAGGCAGTCGGAAACAAAGGCTTTCGTCACCTGCATTGGCCTAATACTGAAGAACGGATCACGGAAATCAAATCCAAATTCGAGAGAATTAGAGGCCTTCCGAATTGCTGTGGTGCAATCGATACCACAAAGATTGCGTTTTGTCTCTCTTCGGTTCATCCATCGAGCAATGTCTGGCGTGATTCAGAGAATAACCCGTGTATGATATTGCAAGCAGTTGTGGATCCGGATATGAGATTCCTATGCATTATTACTGGATTGCCCGGAAGTTTAAGCGAACCCGACGCGCTTTGTGAATGGAGTCTTTTCAATCAATGTGAAAAAGGGTTGAAGCTAAATGGTGAAAAACTTGAGCTTGCAGGAAATAAAGAAGAATTAAGAGAATACATGGTTGGCGATGGTGAATTTCCTCTTTTACCCTGGCTTCTAACTCCTTATAATCAAGAAAAGAAGCTTTGTGATGTTAAAGAAGACTTCAACAAGAGACATTATGAGACACTGAAGGTGGCAAAAATGGCATTTAAAAGGCTAAAAGAAACCTGGCAAATCATACAAGGAGTGATGCAGAGGCCTGATAAGCATAAGTTGCCGAGGATTATACACGCGTGCTGCGTGCTTCATAATATAATGATTGATCGAAACGATGCAGTCATAATGCAAGATCAAAGCTTTGTTCAATCTGATGATAATAGCGGCTCACAACGAAAATGCAGGTTTCGAGACAAAACCGCTTATGCACAGAGAGACAACCTTGCCCTTTATTTGTCTGCTAAAGCTGCCTCCATTCTCTAGTATTAATGTGGTATAAATGAATCTTGAACATTCTTTTCTTTTTCAAAAAAAAAAAAAAAAAAAAAAATGTTGTGATGGTTTTTGAAATCTTATGAATTATTTTGGTGAGTAGGGTACTTTTCTGGTTTATAGTTAAATTATTTGACCCAAAAAACTTGTTATTCCGTCCGTTCCATTTTATCATATGAACTTGCCAAAAAAATTTTGTTTAAAAATGACTGATGTAAAATATTTTTCAAGACATAATTTAATGTCTTTTTTTTTTCCTCTCCATTTTACCCTTCTCTTAATTTTTCACTCCATTACATTCAATGCACATTACTCCCACAACATTTTCTTTTTGTTTTGTATGATCAGGGCATGTAAAACCGAGGAGCTGCATAAGAGAAACTCCACCCAACGAATCCAAGGGATAAAAAAAAAAAAACATTTTCCAAAGAGAATTGAATCACCTAGGAGTATTTAATTGATATAAGGGCTTTAAGCAAAAAAAAAAAAAAAAAATATAAGGGCTTTTATAAGAAAATAATTGACATGAAAGGCATTTTAGCGTATATCACATTAAAGTTAAAACAATTTCTTTTGTCAAATAAAGTTAAAACAATTAAATGCTTCCTTAATTTGTGTGTGTTTTTATCAATTTCATTAGATAAATTAGAACATATGGAGTGTGATTTTAATCCATTTTATCAAACTTTTGCTTATTTTTTCTCATTTTCTAATTACATTTAATGCTACTTCCTCGTTTATGTTATACATTGATTTCTGGTTGTTACTCGTGTTTCATATAAGACATTTTCAATCTTTTATGTTTCCTACACTAGTCAAAGGCCAGGGTATTGACCAGAGGTGGACGCACGATTTTTGTTGAGCAGTGTCCATATATATATTTTTTTTAAGAGTATTTTTTTTTTTTTTTTTCCAGCGGTGTCCATAAATATTTTTTATGGGAAATTAGGGATAAGGACACAATCTGGAATATTATTAAGCAACAGGACAACTATATATTTTTTATAGGGAGAAGGACAACTGCATAATTTTTATAGCGAGAAGAACAACAGTGAATCCCGAAAATCGGTGAATCTCCATAGTGAATCCCAAATCAAATGAATTTCGATAGTGAATTTTGATGATGAATCCCGAAAATCGGTAATCCCGACAATGAATTTTGAAAATTAGTGAATTTCGACAAATAATTTTTAAGAATAATTTAAGCAGTGAATTTTGAACACAAGTGAATTTCGATAGTGGATAAATAGTTTTGTCCTTTATGCAAAAGTTTCAAAAACTGTCATTCTATTCAATTGATGAAATATTTTTGTCCTTCTCCCTCATTCCCCCTATTTTTTATAGGTAAAACTTAAGCTATATTTAATTTTATAGGTGTCTGAGCATTCCGTTTGGGTGTATATATATATAGCTCTGCCACAGTATGGATCATCTTTGCAAAGAACTACCGTCCTTATATTCACGGCGAAAATTGCAATTTATTCACAAAGCCAATCATTCTTGACCGGTTCGTAAAAATCTCGAGAACACATACAACCAAACAACCGATCGATCATTTTCCTACTTTAACAAACAATTGTTCTAGATCTACTTCAGAAAACCCTAAGTGGACTCGGTCCTATGGCGTTACTTGAGCCTCAAGTTTCTCGTGACTAAGTTCTGCTTCAATAGACAAATATATAAAATATAATATTGTTATCACTCGATAGATTTGAGTGTTTCATCATAAAAATTATAATGTTGTTGTTTCCTTGTCCGTTCGATACAAAAGATCTTTATTGATGTGATATTTATGTCTTTTCTTTTTGACTCTGTTTGGTTTGAAGAAAATAAAAGGAAAAAAAGAATAGAGAAAAAAGGGAAACTAGTTAGTGTTTATTTCGTGTGTGTGCGAAGTTTGAAAAACATTCTGATATGGCATTCCCGACTGTAGGCGCTAATCACAACTTATCACAAATGTTTTTTGGCGCTAATGACAATAAAAGAATTGGCGGTAATCTACTCTACCCTAAAATTTTGTTCAGCATATATATGGTATCATCATTGCATATTTTTCCATTTTCCTCTCCCCAAAAGAAAGCTCTGCCAGATTCGATCGATTTCATCAATGATACGCTGGGTAATCTCGCTTGCATGGTGTAAAGTGTGAAATTGTGGACAAGGAAGATTTGATGAGGATGGCTCTACCACCTTTGGAGAGTGAATTCATCTTCCAAGAGGACTTCCGCGTTTTATTCACAATATAGCTATAGGTAGATATGGTCATCGCGTGCATGGAGAAGGAACCCCGTGATAAAGGCCCGGATTATCCGTATGTTTCATATGGAGGCTATTGTGATTAAATTCCGTTGTTGCCGACTTACATTCTTGGAAGTGTGGAATGTAGATTTTGAGCGCTGACTTTTGGCCCGAACACACGTAAAAATCATCAAGGATAGTGCTAATAGCTTGAGCTGTTCCACGATGCCTCACCGAATAGCAACAAATCATCCATAAAAAAGATATGTGAGATTGGTTGGCCACCGATTGAGCTCGATAGGTTTCCATATCCTGCATGAGAATTGCTTCATTGATTTTATGGCTCAAAATCTCCATCACAGAGAACAAATAAATAGTGGCTAAAGGGTCCCTTCCAGAGGCCTCGAGACGGTAAAAAGAGTCAAAGTCGTTCCCATTCCATAGAACCTGGAGGCGAGTGGAAGAAATACGATTGCATGGCAAGGCTTGTCAAATGGGAGTAAATCCAAGTCGTGCCAATATTTTTTCAATAAAGCGCCACTTGACTCGTCGTAAGCCTTCTCCAAGTCGATTTTAATCATCATGTACCCTTTTTGCGGATTTGTTTTAAAGTGTGAATTGCCTCTGCTTGGCGATAATAATATTTCCGTGCTACCCTTCCAGGTATGAATGCATTTTGGGAGGGGCCCGTGAGTTTACCAATGAGTCGCGCGCAAACGATTAGCAGCCAAGACCTTCGTGACCAATTTGATAAATGACATTTGTGAGAGCCATGGGACGAAATTGAGAAGGATATTCAAACTGATCAACCTTTGGTAAAGAAGTAATCTGATTTTCGTTCATAAGATGCGGAAAAGTAGCGCTGAAATGCACCCTTAATAAACCGGATGATAAGTGCCAACGATTGCCCAACATTTTTGTAAAATAGAGGAGGAGACCGTCTGGACTCGCAGCTTTATAGGATCCCATTTGGAATAAGGCATCTTGATTTCAAGCTCGCTTCACATCCCTGCTCAATAAATTCAATTCGGATCGTCAAGGGAGGGAATTAAATTGGCATTCATATGTATGAGTATCAAGATCACAGGTACAATTGAATGTAATATTGTTGAACCATCTGCTTCAATTCATTCTCATCATGTCCATTCCATTCCCTACCGTTCTTAAGGCATGTGATGCGCTTTTTTACGCCATGCGGATAGTAGTAAGATGGAAAAATGGTGTTATTGCGTTCCTCAACGAGCCATTGAATATTCGATCGTTGGTGCCAATATTTTCCTCTTGGGAAAGAATCAAGTCGCACTCCTCTGCAAGGTCGACATGAAGTTGTGATAAATAATTTGACGGGTATTTGATAGAGATTCCTCCACCACTTTAAACGCCAGAGACATTTCTCCTTCCGTTGAAAGATATGGCCAAAGATTTCCCGGTTCAGCTTGCTTGCCGTAGAGAATGAGGCTAATGGTTTCGTGAAGAGGTCGATTTGAATCCACGCCCATTGACAAATTCTTGAAGTCGTTATGGTCGAGCAGGCATTTTGAAAATAAAATTATTGGGGCGACTGCGTGGTGATAACATGATGGTGTAAGTGGAGGTGGATCGGGTTGTGATCGGAGTGAAGCCGAGCAAGACGGGAAACATAGGCATCCGGGAATAATCAAGCCATGTAGGGGTGCACCATGCCTGGGTCTAGACGTTGAAAGATTTTCTAGAACCATTTATCGTGCCTTCCCAAGTGTATCGTGGGCCATGATAAGCTACCTCTCGATAAGCTCACGATTTTCAACCAAGTTCCACATTTTTGCATATTAAGCCCTCTGATCGGTCTTTCCCCAAGTTTATCTCAGATCATTAACCACCTGGTTAAAATCACCGATAAGGCACCACGGAACCTTGAAAACCGAAGACACATTAGTGAGATAATCCCAAAAACATGCAAACCTGGGGTCGGAGAAGCATACACTAATGTCAAAATCCAAGTAATAGAAGTCCCCCGTGATAACACCCAAATGAAGGCATTGCGCGACGTGAGAAATATATACGCAAGTTAATCAAATTTTCATTCCAAAAGCACCAAATTCCACCCGAATAGCTCTAGCTTCAAGCGCCACATTACTTTAGTAAAAAGGGTTTTCGTTAGAATCTGTTTGGCTCTAATACTTGATGCTCTCTTGGCTCATGCAAAAACATGATGCTTGGTTTTCTTTTTAACTAAATCACGAGAGATATCTCAAGAATTCATGCAGTAACATCACACATCATCATTGCATATTTTTTCACTCCATTGAATCAATAAATCACAAACACGTATCCTTCATCAACTCACAATCATTAACTAACTTGAGGTATGTTTCTGTAATCGGTCTAACTGAATGTATGTAGATGTCTTTCAGCTTCTGGATTATTATCTGGTAATTAAATTTTTAACTCCATTCCTCTAGTTGATCTGGGTAGATAATTTCTTCTAAAAACCATTTTTTATAATTTGTTGCTCGGTTTGCATTGTTGATGGAATGTAGATATTTATTATGTCTAGAAGTGGAAATTTACTCTACCTATTTTTGAGGGGAGTCCTACAATTTTTCAAGCACGGTTAATACTTCCATTTATTTTCTTTCGGTTCAATCCAAACACTACAAAGAGACTATGAAATCACTCTTTCTTTCCCTTTCTCTTCGGTCACAATCTTCTCTTTTTTATTGGAATTTATTTTTCTTTTTTTTTTTAAGGTTATTTTCTCTTTTTGGAGTTTATTTTATCATACAAGCAAGTTTATTGTTTATTGTAGGCGGCGCCACCTTGTGCAATATGGATAAATTGACTCTAAAAAAAAATTCTATGTATTTTTTACACTATTTAATTTTTTTGGAAAATTGGAGATAATAACAGCTTTTGGAATATTTTTGAGTAACATGACAGTCCAATATTTTTTATAGGGACAATGACAACTCATAATTTTTATAGCCTGAAGGACAAAACAAAAAAAAATTAAAAAATATAAAAAAAATCCGTGAGAATTGCTCCAGTTTTTTTTTCTCTTTCCTCCCCGATTTTCAAAAACTCATATCTTTTGATCTAGATCTCCAAACGTGATGCAAATTTTACTGAATTTTTTATTTTTTGATGCTATTCGTTTCGAGACTTGATTTGATATAATTACATCGTTTTTCATGAGATTCACTGTCGAAATTCACTTAGTGAATCTTTCCTTTGAATCTTGAAAAACAGTGAAGCTGAAGCAAAATTAATTTTAATGGTTTCTTATCATGTCTCGGTAACTGCTAGGCTCAGATTGTATTTGCACAAACTCTTTTGTGTTTAAAATTTTGCTTTTGGGATGGTTCCATGAATTATTAGAAGCCATTAGTTTGTTCTGTTGGAAAAAAAAAAAACTAATGGTAACTAATATCATGTTAGGTGTATGTTCTGCTATTTTGAATCTTTCCATTCTTGTTTAAGGCTAGCTAATTGATACATGAAGGTATGTAAAAATCTATGTATATGCCTTAACTTAAACTTATTATGTATGTTGTGTTTAAGATGTATGTAGTTTTAATTTAGTTACGTATCATTTTACTTCATATTTAATAGTTCTCTATAAGTTAAAACAGCTAGCATGGGCACTCCGTGGCCCGTGCAGAGATCCATTTTACGTGTATATATGTATATATATATATATATTACCTGCGTCAGGGGGATCAACTGCAGCACAAGGTGGACATAACACAATGAGCAGAACCAGAAACGAAAGGAAAGCATGTTTTGCCATACGTAAAACTAATGGACACGTGGAGGGTAGGCATAGAAAAGGCAATTTTGAGTGATCAATAACCAAGTACTAGTCGCAAAACCCATTGGTCTGGATGTATGGAGATTGGAGGGGTGTCACAAAAGCAATTTTCGGGATTTTCACAAGCAATTATCTGGCTACAGGGCCTTTCTCTATCCCAACATGGAAAAAAAACTTAACTATGTGGATGCATGAAGCGACCTAATATTATTAATGATGATACGGGCACAATCGTTGTGTCTGTAACGTAAGTCTTCTTTCAGTAGGTTGTGAGAACTTCAGTATCAACCCTTACTTCTTCATCATCTAACTCAGATCTGGCCTTTTTCAAGTTCTTGCATCTTTTCATCAACATTCCCAAGAACATCTTCCATGTGCTCAGTATTGACTTTTAGTACCTCATTCTCCTCTTCCCCCTTATTGGCTTTATCCTTGGATAGAATATTTCGTAAGACTGAATTCATGACCTGTTGATTCGATGCCAAAATGGTCTGAGCAACTACACAATCCTTCAGTGCTTTCTCCATGATGTGTAATCTGTCATGCAGATTGTTAGTGATGTTTAAAAACCTCTCTTGAGTCTGTGTTTTTCTTGCCTCGGCTTCAATTGTAGTCTTTCTTACTTCATTTAAGACATCTGAGCAAGTTCTTTGGATATTCTCGAATTTATTCAGCACTTCTTTTCTTTCATCCCGACTTTCTTCCATGGTAGTCAGAAATTTCTTAAGCAAGCCAATTTTGTCTTTTCAGTTTTGAGAACCTTGTCTTTTTCTTCAACTTTTGAATTTTCAGCTCCAGCTTCTTCAGATTTTCTAACCTTGTCAGCAATGGTTTTCTTAGTTTTATTTGATGATTTTTCTTCTTCTTTCTCCTCCAACTTGGCCCCTGCAGCTGCACCCTCCTCCTCAACCGGGTCAGCAACAGCAAGCCCCTTTCCTTCATTTTTGGAAGCCTTCTTTGCATGTGTGGCTTCCACTTCGGCTAAGATACTGTGATCGACCGCCCTGGCAGCAGACTCACCCTTTTCAGACGGGAGAGCTTTCCCCCTACCAACCACAGTGGTGTCAGTCGGAGGTTGGAAATCGGTCAACACGGCTAATCTACTCACTGCATACAAGAAAGGAAATCAACACACACACAATTGCACGTAAAAGTGTTAGAACACCTCAGCAGGGTACATCAGCTCAGCAGGGTCACCTCAGGAAGGTACCTCGCCAGGTTCCAGTCTCGACTCTCTCTAAGTCATCGATGAGACTAAGCTTTAATTTGATAACATATTCGGTGTATTTTTTTCCGTGAATTAGCCCTAATAATCTTATAAATTAGTGGCTAATCATCCTCTGCTTTTTTCCTTGTCTTTTAGTAGAGAAACACCGCCCAACTAACCGTTGGAACAGTGTTTCTCGCTTTACCTTTTACTTTATAGCCGTTGGGCATCTCTTCTATAAATAGAAGTAAGATGGCCCCTAATTTGTAATGAGCTTTCTATTCTAAATAACAAGAATACTTTCCTCATTCTTTCTAAGTTTACATGGTATCGGAGCTTTAGATTTTTTTTCTGGGAATTTCTTCTTTAATAATTCAAATTTCTTTCTGATCAATGGCTGGTTCCACTGCAACTAGTGCAACCCACGGATTCATCTTTTATGAAAATCCTATAAACTCTGGAGAGCTTCAAAACATTCATGCTGCTTACAAGCTGAATGGAAAAAATTATCTGAAATGGTCACGCTTTGTCGAACCTTCACGAAAGGTAGAGGCAACCGAGCCATCTTTGTGGATCTGGTCCAAAGCAAGGGATGATCCTGTGTTTGATATTTGGGATGAAAAGGACTCAATGGTGATGTCATGGCTCGGAATTCTATGACTCGTAAATCAGTGACCCTACATGTTTTCGAAACAAATAAAGAAATGCGGGACACAACCAAGCGCCCTACTCAAGGTGAATGATCTTCGCTCAAATCTATGAGATAAGAGCAAAGATTCAAAACACCAAGCAAGGTAACAAATCCATCACCGAGTATTCCAATCTTCGCAAGGTATGTGGCAGAACTTGATCATTATCGGTGCATTCAAATGAAAGATAAAGATGATCTTGCTACCTTGAGAAGGATGATGGAAAAGATAGGATTTTTTTTCCTTTCTTCTTTAGTTTAAACCAGGACTTTGACCTGTGAGGTCCAAATTCTTGGAAAAGATGATCTCCTAATTTGAATGAAACAATTGCTATTGTTAGAGCAGAGAGAAAGTAGGAGGGTGTCATGATTGACACTCCTCTATTGATGGCTCTGCTTTAATATACCGGGTCGAGGAATCGGGGTACCCTAAGACCACCGAGTCAAAGGGATATCCAGAAAGAAATTTCCTTCTCAAAAGGAAAATATGAAACTCGATAGGACGATCTGTTTTGCTCTCACCGTGTAAAAGAGCGAGACATACCAAAGAATTACATTGGAAATTGCATGGGAGACCAGGAAAAACAAAGAACCCCCTGGCTCACACCGCAAATTCGGCAAGTCTGAAAGCAATGGATGTGGTATGGATCAAAACCCCATGAATCGAATCCTACTCTTGGTCAATCTGAAATAGAGAAATTGAGGAAGTTCCTAGATACCTTGGAAAATCCATCATCTTCAATGGTTTTGGTGTATGGCTTCTTTGAATCTCTTAAATCGAGAATGTTACCAGGATTGGGTTGTTGATTTCGGGGCTCACGACCATATGACTCACGATATTGCACGTTTTTTCGTCTATGTGCCTTGTACTACTAAAAGGAACATTACTGATTGCTAATGGTTCTTCAATGAGTGTGGCGGGCATTGGAAATGTTACTATAAACAATGACCTAATCTTAAAAGATGTCTTGCATGTTCCCAATCTCACCGCTAGTCTCCTATCTATCGAGAAAGTTAACTAGAGACTCTAAATGTTATGCTCTTTTTCTACTACTAACTTGTGTGATACAGGTTCTAGAAACCATGAGGAAGATTGGACTTGCTAGGGCTAAAGAAGGTCTCTATGTTTTGAAGGCTGAAGATAATGACAAGCTTAGTTGTCAGAATACTTCTTTTTTGTCTAAGACTAGTCATGATAAGATTATGTTGTATCATAGGAGACTTGGTCACCCCTCCTTTCAGATTCTTATGCATTTGTTTCCTAATTTATGTAAAGGGTTAAACTCTGTTGATTTCAAATGTAATGAATGTGAATTTGCTAAACATAAAAGGGTGTCTTATCCTATTGCATCTAATCTTTCTGCTAATCCTTTTAATCTTATACACAGTGATATTTGGGGTCCCTCCACCAACCCCAATATCAATGGTGGTCATTGGTTTGTCACCTTCATTGATGATTTGCATACTAGAACAACTTGGTTGTATCTTATGAAACAAAAATCTGATCTTGCACAGATTTTCCCTGTGTTCTACAATATGATTATGACTCAGTTTGAGGTCAAAATCAAAAAGATAAGAACTGACAATGCTAGGGATTATTTCAACAAATTCCTAAGTCCTTTTTTGGAAGAAAAAGGGATCATACATGAATCCTCTTGTGTGTACACACCCCAACAAAATGGGGTGGCTGAAAGGAAGAATAGGCACCTTATGGATACAGCTAGGGCCCTTCTTTTCCAAATGAATGTGCCTAAACATTATTGGGGAGAGGCAGTCCTTACTGCTGCTCATCTTATAAATAGGATGCCTACAAAAGTCCTTGGAAAAAGAAGTCCTATTGATGTTCTTACTAAACACTTTCAGCATTTTCTTAAATCGAGGGAGTTCATCCTAAAGTATTTGGATGTGAGGTTTTTGTTCACATACACCAACCTAACAGGGAAAACTTGATCCCAGATCTACATTAAGTGTGTGTTCATTGGATACTCCAACACACGTAAAGGTTATAAATGTTGCCATCCTCTCACAAAGAGGATTTTTATATCCAAAGATGTTACCTTCTATGAAATGCATCCCTACTTCTCAGTGGAAAGCTATAATTGTGGGGAGAACTTTAAATCCGATTATGAAAGGAAATGTTTCTTCTTGATATTGATTCGATTTTTGAGAATCAGTGAGGTCCTCAAACAGGTCCCCAAACAGGTCTAGTAATGATGCAAATCATGAAGGTACTATCTCGAACATGAACTTGATGTTCCTCTTCTTGAGCAACAAATCGATGCTCCTCTTATGAATAAGAGCAAAGAAAAGGCTCCTATAATCTATACCGGAAGAAGCTGGATGAGGGTTCAAAATGTGGTTCCAATTAAGGACAATACTATTGACATAAATGAACAAGATGTTCCATGTACAAATGAGGAACCTACTACGATGCTACTCGATATTCCTCAAAACTTTGATGAAGATGATCCTACTTTTCCTATATCCGAAGCAGAAAAAAAGAGTGCTTCATCCACTAATGATCTTCCCATTGCCTTGAGGAAACCTACTAGGGCTTGCACCCTGCACCCTATGAAGAATTTCCTGTCTTATGACAGGATTTCTAGCAAACAAAAAAGGTTCATGAAGAACCTTCTAAATAGTTCTGTGCCCAAAAGATTCTCGGATGCCTTAGGAGATGAAAATGGAGTACAAGGCTATGAAGGAAGAAATGAATGCTCTTGAGAAAAATAAAACATGGGAGCTTCTTGAGCTTCCAAAGGGCTAAAAGCTGTTGGCTGTAGATGGGTCTTTACCATCAAGTACAAGTCTGATGGCACTATTGAAAGATACAAGGCAAGGTTAGTTGCCAAGGGATATACCCAAACCCATGGAATTGACTATTTTGACACCTTTGCCCCCTGTGGCAAAGATGAACACTGCCAAAATACTCCTATCCTTGGTCGCCAACCTTGATGGAAATTACATCAATATGATGTAAAAATGCCTTTCTACAAGGGACCTTGAGGAAACCATTTTATGGATATACCTCCTGGTTTCCAAGTGGAAAAAGGAAAAATATGCAGATTAAAGAAAGCCCTATATGGTCTTAAACAAATCCCACAGGGCCTGGTTTGGGAGGTTCACAAAAGCTATGATAAGTATTGGCTATAAACAAAGCCAAGGAGATCATACCTTATTTATGAAATTCAATTTACATGGCAAGAGGTCCATCCTCTTGGTGTATGTGGATGATATAATCATCACTGGTGATGATATAGAAGGCAATTCTACTCTAAAACAATTTCTGAGCAATGAATTTGACATCAAAGAACTTGGAAAATTAAAGTACTTCCTTGGCATTGAGGTTATGTACTCTCAGCAAGGAATCTTTATTTCTCAGCAGAAGTATATTATAGATCTTCTGAAGGATTGTGGCAAAATGGGGTGCAAACCTATGAAGACTCCCATAGAGTTCACTCATGGGATCAACCTAGCACCTCAAGATGAAGATGTGGACAAAAATGCCTATCAAAGACTTGTAGGCAGACTCATCATATATCTGTCTCACACAAGACTGATATTGCCTTTCTTTGTGAACATTGTGAGTGAGAGATATATGCACAAACCTAAGAGGTGCCATCAAAATGTCTTTGAAAGAATTGTGTACTACCCGAAAATTCGCATCTGGAAAAGGGTCTTATTCAAAAAGGATGATCATAAGTGCCAGAGGCCTACACCGATTTCGACTATCTTGGTGCATTGATGATGAAGATCTACCTCTGGTCATTGTGTGTTTCTTTTTGGAAATCGGTTGTATGGAGGAGTAAAAAACAAGGGGTTGTGTCAGGATCAAGTCTTGAAAGTGAATTTAGAGCCTTGGCGGTGGGTGTTTGTGAACTTCTATGGCTAAAAATCATTACGGATGATCTAAGAATTGAGAGAATGGCACCTATGATTCTACATTGTGATAATCAATCGGCCATTGACATTTCCCACAACCCTGTTCAACATGACAGAACAAAGCATGTTGAGGTTGTGGACACTTTATCAAGGAAAAGTTGGGTGTGGCCTTATCAAGCTCAAGTTTATCACCTCTCAAAATCAAGTTCTTGATGTCCTTACTAAGGGTCCGCCTAAGAAATCCTTTGATTATCTCCTTAGCAAGTCGGGAATGATTGATATCCATTCACGGCTTGAGGGGAGTGTTAGAACACCTCGGCAGGTACATCACTCGGCGAGGTCACCTCAGGAAGGTACCTCAAATAGGGTTCTAGTCTCTCGACTCTCTCAAGTCATCGATGAGACTAAGCTTTAATTTGATAACATTGATGTATTTTTTTCCGTGAATTAGCCCTAATAATCTTATAAATTAGTGGCTAATCATCCTGTTTTTTCCTTGTCTTTTAGCAGAGAAACACTTGTCCAACTAACCGTTGGAACAGTGTTTCGCTTTACCTTTTACTTTATAGCCGTTGGGCATCTCTTCTATAAATAGAAGTAAGATGGCCCCTAATTTGTAATGAGCTTTCTATTCTAAATAACAAGAATACTTTCCTCATTCTTTCTAAGTTTACAAAAAGATATTCGTATTTTGTGCCGTAAGAATTTGTGAAGGGGATATCTTAGCAATGTGATATAAGAAGATGACTTGCATGCTATCATTTATAACAATTTTGACAAAAAAACTTGCATACTTTTATCTCTCTGTCTACAAACTCAAAGGGACATCTTAGCTATATGATGTGCACTTAAAGCAATAGAATTATCAATCAAATTTACCAGATTCAAAGCCATTGCTAGAGAACGGAGGCAGCGTCGACAAATAAAGGGCAAGGTTGTCTCTCTGAAAAGACGCGGTTTTGTCTCGAAACTTGCATTTTTGTTGATGAACTTGTGGGCTATTATCATCAGATTGAAGAAAGCTTTGATCTTGCATTATGAATCCATCTTTTTGTTCAATCATTATGTTATGAAGGACGCAGCATGCGTATATAATCCTAGGCAACTTATGCTTGTCTGGTGTCCACAACACTCCTTGTATGATTTGCCAGTTTTCTTTAAGCCTTTCAAATGCCATTTTTGCCACCTTCCATGTCACGTAATGTCTCTTGTTGAAGTCTTCTTTGACATCACAAAGCTTCTTTTCTTGTTTATAAGGGGTTAGAAGCCAGGGTAAAAGTGGAAATCCACCACTGCCAACTATGTATTCTCCTATTTCTTCTTTATTTTCTGCAAGCTTAAGTTTCTTACCATTTAGCCTCTTTCTTTCTTCACAGAGATTGAAAAGACTCCATTCACAAAGCACGTCAGGTTCACTTAAACTTCCCGGTAATCCAGCAATAATGTCTAGGAATCTCATATCCGGATCCACAACAGCTTGCAAAATCATACATGCATCATTCTCTGAATCACGCCAGATTTTTCTATGTGCATGATCCGAAGAGAGACAAAACATGATCTTTGTAGTGTCGATTGCACCACAGCAATTCGGAAGACCTCTGATTCTCTCGAATTTGGATTTGATTTCCATGATCTGTTCTTCAGTTTTAGGCCAATGCAGATGGTGAAAGCCTTTTCTTTCGATTGCCTCAACAAAACGCCAGGTTATAAGGGAAACTGTTGATATGCTTACTCTAAACATATTACCAATGGCGCCCAATGATTCGCGGTACTCAGCCTTGTTAACGCCATAGCTAGCACGATCATTAAGCATTAAGTACTCACGTCTTAGATCAGTGCAGTTTTGTCCCGTCATCATCTCTTCTTCAACTAAGCCACATATGTATTCAAATGTCTTTCTTGAAACTTTGAACAAAGAATCAGGTGGATACCCTGAAAATTTACACACACCAATAACACAAACTCAAGATTTTACACGAAAATCATCGCATTGCAGTTTAGAAACGGTAAATTCCTGCCTTAGTCTCACTTATCCAAGACCTACTACATTCATCAGCCAGTCCATTGACGGTAAAAGTGAAACCGAAAGATGTAAAAGAAGAATCAAGTGCAAAGTGGAACTGCTGATGAGAAAAACATAAGCCAAAGTAAATCATTTCAATCAGGTATGAAGCTATAAACCATTTCATGTTCAGTGCATTTCAAGTCTTTCGCAATTTGCACACAAGTTGCTTGAAACAAGGTTTCTGAGAAGCCAATCAATTGTAAGAAAATTTTACTAAAAGGCCTCAGCTTTTAGTAAACTGACTTAGTTTTGACAATGTCAACCTATCAATGCAACATTTAAGTCTTCCTCTGTGTTTTTCATTAATCCTTCTTTTCAAATTTCAATGTACATGCGACAATCATGAAAAAAACAAAAACAAATTCAAGAACATCTATCAAACCCACATCCAAATAAAGATTTTTCAAAGCATAAAAAACACCAAATAAAAAGATAGAGAAATTAAAGTACCAGAAAACCTTCTCGAGAAGTTTTCCCACCAATCAGAAGAAGGATTAATCGGAGCTCCGGGAGAAGGAAGAGGGGCATTAAGGTCAGCTTTTTCCTGTGTCTTCCGGTTCCTCTTTTGTCCTCTGATTCTTGCCATTGAAGAGCTTCAATTTCTCAAAAATGGTAATTAGCCCGGCAACCTATACACAGTAAATGAGCATTAATTGAACAAACATAGAAAGCAAAAAGAAAAGAAAAGAAAAAAACAGAAGAATGTTTTAGCTATAAAAATAAAATCGAAAAAAGGAAGATGGTGATGTTGCTGCAGATTTTTATTGTGATTTGGGCTTCTTTTCGACGAGCATGCAGAGTTGCATAAGTGTAGTGTAGTGTGTTTTGTTCTGTTGTATTATATAGGAGGACTTGGCTATAGAGGCTTCTATTTATTTTTATTTTTAAGGAAACTATATAGTGCTTTTATTGACATTACAGTTTTGCTTCCGACGCCACAAATACTTCCGGCACCTTATAAGTTATTTTTGGACCACATTGAATATTTTATTAATTCTTTACTCTCCACCCCACCAAAACAAGGTTAAAATTACTCTATACCATAAAAAAATAAACTACAATTGAGTCCTTGAAAAATAATAATTTCATAAATTAACATTTTATATTCCACCATTACAACTAATCCACAAAAATTAATAGATTAAAGGTTGTAGATGACTGTTTTTAATCTAAAATGAAAAAAAAAAACAAGAAAAAAATATAGTGGTTGAGAAGGACAAAAACGCGCATGTTACTACATGTGTTACTACATGTTGCTACAAGTTTGTAGCAACATAGTGTGCAGATATGGAATCCCCAAAGCATTGATCTCTGACAATAGAACTCAATTTGAAGACAAAACCGTCAAAGAGTGGTGTGCCGTACTGCACATAACTCATCACTTAACTTCAGTTGGTTATCCCCAAGCCAATGGACAGGTCGAGCAGACCAATAGGCAGATCAAGACAGGGTTAAAGAAACGCCTTGAAGAAGAAGGAGAAAACTGGGTCGAGCACTTACCTAACATTTTATGGGCATACAGAACCACGCCGAACTCGGCCACATGTGAAACTCCATTCAGTCTGGCATATGGGTGTGAGGCAGTAATCCTGACTGAGATCGGTTTGCCATCACCCCGAACAACGCTCTATTCTGAAGAGAAACAATTAACTGAGCTCAGGCATTCAAAAGACGACCTGAAGAAGCTTGAAATGTGGCCTCAATTAGAATGGCCAAGTATAAACTACGTATTTCTCAGTACTATAACTCCTGGGTTAAACACTCATACTTCAAAGAGGGAGATCTAGTACTCAGGAAAAATGAGGTTAGCAGACAAGGTCCACAGGGTAAACTGGACCCTAACTGGGAAGGCCCTTACAAAGTGGTCAAAGTGCATGGAAAAGAAGCCTATCAGCTGGCTGATGCAAGTGGGAGAACCATACCTCGCAGCTGGAACGCCATCAACTTAAGAAAATTCAATGTCTAGGACAGGTTCCAGACCTTATTTTTACCCTATTTTCTATTTCGGTTTTTATTTTTCAAATAAGATGTAATTGAACATCAGTTATAATAATAAATCTTATGTTTTGCACATTGATATGCCTAAATAGTGCCGCCACCTATGAGTCACCGGATAAAACCTATCTAGCCACCAGGTTGGATAGTGAGGTCCGCGGCCATAGAGTCCGCGACGACAATCAAATTGAGGTCGCCAAACTCGGGTCCCCGCCGAGAGCCTTCAAACCTTTAAGGTCACTAGTAGCTCGGGGGGCCGATCTGCGACCCTAAAAGGGGTCCATCAGAGACCGCACAAGCCCTTGGAGGGAATAACCGAGGAAGCAGCTGAGACGGGATGGAGAGCACGCGACCCCGTGGATGGCGATCTGATCGCCCATACGCTTATTCATCGCAGCCATGTTATGTATATTTGTCTTTAGCTTAAACCCTAAATCCCTCATTCCTATAAAAGGAGGCCTTGTGTAATAGAAAAGGACAGACGAAAATTGATAATGAGAACTAAACTTTGTCAAAATATCTACTCTCTCTGACTCTCATATACAACCATATCACTGCCATGTACCACCGGCAATCATCACTCAAATACATCATATACGCCAGATAACCACTATATAAACTACCGCTAAACAACCGTGATGGTTTCGACATCATCAGTTGAATCCGTTACCGGGAACACGACAAGCTTTTCGGTCCTTCAGACGTGAAGATCGCCCAAAAAGCCTACGTACGGCGGAGTTGAAGATCATCATCTTCATCGTTTCTTCAAATCCATCAGGGTTTTCTCGCTCAAAGGAGAGGTCTCAGAATCCACCTCGCTCAGAGACAAAAAGAGGTAACATTAACAAAGCTTGCACGAAACTCATGAGTTAGCGTTGGAGAAATCACCTCTCTCGTAGTGTTCTTCGCTCAAGTTCTTGTTTTTAGTTAAGCTTTTACAGTCTTGGGAGCCACACACTCGTATTTGTTTTAAAAAACCTGGAATATACCGAGCTTGCGTTTGAGAAATCACCTCTCTCAGTATCTTTAAGGTCAAACATGGCCATTTTACCAGAAAAAATCCAAGTTATAGCCTTTTAGCTTTTATCTTCTGGAAACCACTTTGTCTAAAAGAAGCCACCTTGTTTTCTTGATAATACACCAATTTTCGAGAGAAAGAATCATACAAAATTTATGGGGTTTTTGCGTTTGAATCATCAAGGTTGGTCCCTTGGAAAGGCTAACACAAGTTTAGAGGGGGGGGGGGGGTGAATAAACTTGTCACCAAAAACTTATCCTAAGCTGGAAAAAGCCCCAGGAACCGAGTTTCTCCAAAACTCAAAGCGATCTTCGATTCGAGTTTTGTTCTGTCCCCTTAACTTGTCAGCGGAGTTCGATTAGCTCAAGCGAGTATAAGTCAATCTTGACTTATATTTAGTCTTGTTAACTGGCAGCGGATAAATATTAGCCTTTAACAACTAGTTAACTTAGTTTCAGTATGAAAACCACATAAATAAAGTAATGAATGCGTAAAGTAAATAGACAAGATTTATAGAGGTTCCAGGTGGTGTAATCCTGTCAATCCTCTCTTCCCCTGTGATGCGGAGGAAAATTCCACTAGAACTTCTTTGAGATGGCCCGGTTACAAAAAGTTCTAAACTGATAGTCCTTGACTAATCCCTAGCTTCACTATCTAAACACTTGTAGAACATGTAGGATTGCTGCTCTTCAATTGTTTGAACCACTGGTCCTTGGAGGGTAGAATTGCCTCTTAACCAGCTCATCACAAACACAGTCTTCCTGACTGCACTCAACTGTCCTTCACACCTTCTTGGCGTTTCATAGTCTAAACCTTTGATAAAATCAAAGTTGAGACTTTGAATCAATAACTATGATTCAACTGTGATTTGAGCTTTTCTTCTGGATGATTAATTTAAGCATGGCTCTGTATTTCTTCAAATGAAAGATCTTGAATCTGCTTGAATATGCTTGAACACTTTGAAGAAATTTCTTGATCTTGCAATTAAACACTTAGCAGGTATTCCTTTGAATTTGGCTTTCCCCCTCAATTTGATCTTTCTTGACTAGATAGATTCTTTTTAATTTTCTTGCTTTGTTATCACATACCTGCACCCTTTTATGATGACGTAGAAGTAATCTATTTATAGGGGTTCATTCAACGTTCATCCTGCTTGAATCTTGCAACGGCTATATTTTATGACCGTTCTGCTGTGTCAGTAACTCATCCAATGAAATTGCTTTCTTTACAACGTTCGACTGTACTTTCAGTTTGTTGGATGGTGATCGAGTTTTCTTATCGCTTTTATCTCGAGTTTTTCACTTGTCGGTTTCTAATCGACTTGGAGCATTAATCGAGATTTTACTCTTCTTCAAATATCAGTACTCCAGTTTTCATCTGATTATTATTGACTTAATCAGAGTACACCATAACTTATTATCATCCAAGAATTCATTGTCCTTATGATTCTTAGGTCTTCATACAAGATCCATAAAGTCAGTTCAGGTCATCACAATCTTGCCTGAAGTCTAACTTTACAGTCTCGACTTGTAATCTTCATAACTGAGTTTGAGCCCTCGGTTCTTCAATCTTTGTTGGAAATAAAATTTATGTTTTGATGATAATTCATCTTATTTGTTAAAATACTATCTTAACCCCATTGATGAAGTGCTGAAGCCAGCTGTTATAGTGGAAAGCTAAAAGATGTCTAGAACTGAATGTATAAGTTTTACTAGAGTCTGATATTTGTATAGGTTACATCAGACAAGCACTGTAATTGTTAGTGTGTCGTAAAACTGAAAACTGGAAATCATCAAGACAAGCAAACTGACTCAGAATACACCTACATGGGCCGAAGAAGGTAAGTTTATTTGAGAGTTTCTGCACTCAGTTGGCTTATCTATAAGATTTAAGAACTGAGGGACACAAACTCAGTTATTGAAGAATGAAGAACTGAGGGTTCAAACTCAGTTATGAAGATTATAAGTCGAGGATCAGAAAGTTAGACTTGTGCAAGATTGTGGTGACTGAATCGACTTTATAGATCTTGTATGAAGACCTAAGAATCATAAGGACAATGAATTCTTAGATGATAATGAATCAAGGTGTACTCTGATTAAGTCAATAATAATCAGATGAAAACTGGAATACTGATATTTGAAGAAGAGTAAAATCTCAGTTAATGCTCCAAGTCAGTCAGGAAACTGACAAAAGAAAAACTCAGTATAAAACTGATAAAGAAACTCAGTTTTATGAGTCAACCATCCAACAAACTGATCGTACAGTCGAACGTTATAAAGAAAGCAATTTCATTGGATGAGTTACTGACACAGCAGAACGGTAAGAAAATATAGCCGTTGCAAGACGTTGATACAATTCAAATTGAAGCCAGTTGAACGTTGGACTTCACACTATAAATAGAAGACTTTGCACTAACAACAAAAAATATATAGAACAGAGCATATACAAGAATTAACAAGAAATTTTGTGCATCAGTCTATTGAATTGTTATCATCTCTGAACTATAACAAGATCACATTTAGTATTTCTTCAAGTGTTCAAGCTACAAGAATTTATCAAGGATTAAACACTTTGAAGAACCACAAACAAGAATCAACTTATTGATTCTCAACCCAACTTTGATTCTACATCAAAGGTTTTAGACTGTGAAGCAAACCGGGAAGGTTTCGCCAAGGACAGTTGTGACAAGCAGTCGGGTAGACTGTGTTTGTAGTGGAAGTGGTGAAGAGGCAATCCTACCCTCTAAGGACCAAAGTGGTTCAAGCATTTGAAGAGCAAACAATTCTACTGTTTTACAACTGTTTTGATAGTGAATCTAGGGATTAGCCAAGGACTATTGTTTAGAACTTTTGTGTGACTCACCTCAAGAAGTTCTAGTGGAATTTTCCTCCGCACCACAGGGGAAGAGAGGACGTACATGATTACACCACCTGGAACCTCTATAATTCTCATCTTATTTACTTTACGCACTTATTTATTTATTCAGCATTTACTTACAGCATTGTGATACTTGATTGTTATACATCTCACGATACAACCGACATTCACGTAATTCGATTCACAACACTCAGTTTTCATGATAGAATAACAAGATCAAGAAGAAGGCTAAAAACATATCCGCTGCCGGTTGACTCAGTTTCAGCTTAAGTCAGTTTGACTTAATCTCAGCTTTGTCAGCTTAATCCACACAAGTTTTTAACTAATTCATTATTTGTTTTAAATCCAGTTTTAGTGACAAGTTTATTCACCCCCCCTCTAAACTTGTGTTAGCCTTTCCAAGGGACCAACAATTGGTATCGGAGCAGTGTTTCTTTAACAGGATATCATTTGCTCTTTATCTCCTCTAGTTGTTCTTATTTGAAAGCTCAGTTTTCCAGTCATCCTACTGTCAGTCTTCACACACTCACAATGGATAACAATCAATATGCAAGACAAATGCTTATGTGCAATCTGGACAGGTTTGACGAATATAAACGTCGTATGCAGGCATTTCTAGCAGCTACTCATGATGAAATGATGGATGTACTCACTGATGGACCAATTCAAATCACTCATATGCAAACTGTTGGTGGAGAACAAGTTCGAGTTGTAAAACCCAAATCTGAATGGACTAGTGATGATCGCAAGCGAAACAATCTTAACAATGTTGCCATGGACTTTATCCTCGAACTCTTGTGACAACATGTACCGAAGGTGAAAGAATGCACTCATCGCTAAAGAAATGTGGGACAAACTTGATTAGTTTGTGAAGGAATAGATTCAATCAAGGAAAATAAAATTTCCGTTGCAAAACAAAAATTTGAGAATTTCAAGATGAAATCTGGAGAAACCATTGACCAAATGGAGACAAGATTCGTGTATATCATGGATGAACTAGATCTACTCAAGATTGAATACTCAAAGAAAGTCATCAACACAAGAATCTTGAAGGCATTACCAATGTGCTGGAAGATGAAGGTCACTGCTATGGAAGAATCCAAGAGACTTGATGTAGAAGACTCATTCAAGATCTTTTCAGATCTGAAAGCTTATGAATTCAGTGAAGATTTCACGACCACAGCTGCAATAATCAAAGCTCTGGAAGAACCAAAGACCACAGCACTTGCAGCAGCATCAAATGAGATTCAAGAAAGCTCATATAACAATCTTCATGAATTGGATGAAATGGAAGAACAAATGGCTCTAATGATGAACAGAATTCGAAGAATGAAAAGTGGACACCCAGTCACTCAAAAGTTCATCAAAAGGACTCCTGAGAAAAGAAAAGACGATGAATACCTCTGTTTCAATTGCAAGAAACCAGGACATTATAAAGCTGAATGTCCAGAACTGATCAAAAAGACACCACCAAGAAGAGTTGGTAGAAGAGCACTCCTTGCTGGAGATGAATCAGATTATGAAGCTGGTACTGATATATTATTAGATGACACGTAGCTTTGATGGCACACATGGAAGATACAAATGAGGTATGTGAATCAAATTCTAAATACTCTTCAGCTCAGATTTCCATAATAAATGCATGTTCTTCGACTGCTGACTCCAATCCAAAAAATCTAGAATTAGAAGAAACTCTTGACGAGTTGATGAATCAGCTAGTAACCATACAAGCTGGTTATGAATCAATCAAATCTGAGAAAGAAAGTCTAATTCTTGAAGTTGAAAGATTGAAGTCCGAACTAAAGATGTTGGCCGACTAAAATTGATAAAGAAAAGATTCGAAGATCGACTCATTGCATCGCAGCGAAAGAATCGAATCGTTTGCTCAATCAAGTTCAATTGCTGGATTCAAATCAGGAAAACCATATGGAGACAAAACTGGTTTAGGATTTGATACACAACAATCTTCAAAGAATGGAACTAGCAAAACTGCTTGACCTAGTACCAAAACTGGTATTAAGTTTGTAGCTGAGCAACTTCCACAAACTGAGAAAATTGCTGAACCAGTAAAGCCATTATCACACAGGATAAATCAGTTTTCTAAGAAGACAACTGCATCTACCAACAAAGGTAAACCAAATGGTAGATCAGCTGTATCCAATGGAAACCGAAACGGCAAATCAACTGCCAGATCCACAAAAACCAATGAAGTCAGGAACCAGAAAAATTACAATCAAAGTAAATCCAAGAATGTCAATCATTCAAAGATTCACACATTTAGGGGGAAAGGAAGACTATATCCCACTGATGATGATTGGAATTTTACTGAATTTGTTAATAAAACTGATAATAACAATCATTCCAGACCGAAAACTTATCACAAGTTTCAATCCAAAACTCAGCAGAGGACTAATCTCGATTCTCAAGATAAGTTTTGATGACAAAGGTCAATCCGGACCTCGATGATGAAGGAATGATGGTTATCACTCTAGCTTTAATAACAGAAATCAACATGGAAACAAATTTCAGTCAGAAGATCTGAGAAATCATATAAATAAGACACAGTCCAAACATAGACACTATGGGAGTGTGGCTTACATATATGAAAACAAGTGCAACAATATCCGAAGAATCCCAAAAGGATATATTCCCAGAGTTGTACTGACAACTGACCCCCATGGACCCAAACTGAGTTGGGTACCTAAAAACTTCTAATTTTCATTGCAGGATATATGGTATGTTGACAGTGGTTGCTCTAGACACATGACAAAGAGCAAAGACTGTCTCAGTAATTTTATTGCAAAGGATGGACCAAAAGTCAATTTTGGAAGTAAAGATAAACCTGGTTACACCAAAGGTTTTGGCACCTTAATCAGAAATGGACTTACAATAAAAAACGTATCTTATGTAGAAGGACTACACTACAATCTACTCAGCACAAGTCAATTCTGTGATATGGGATACAAAATTACTTTTGATAAAGATTTCTGCATTGTCATCAGCGAATCAGCTTATCAAGTTGTCCTAGCCGGAAGAAGAAAGGAAAACATGTATGTGGTAGATTGGACAACTGCCGTTGCTGAAACTTGTTTGCTCGTGCATACCAAATCAGAAATCAGTTGGTTATGGCACAAGAAACAGAGTCATCTCAATTTTGATGACATCAACACACTTGTTAAGAAGCAGCTAGTCATTGGACTACCAGAGATATCATATAAGAAGGACAACTTATGTGATGCATGTCAACAAGGAAAACAAACAAAAGCAAGTTTCATGACCAAATCTCAGCATTCAACAACCAGACATCTGGAATTGCTACACATGGATTTATTTGGACCTATTACACCAATTAGTATCAGTGGAAAGAAATATATATTGGTGGTAGTAGATGATTTTTCAAGATATACTTGGGTAATCTTTCTAACCAAAAAGAGTGAAACCAAGCAAAAGCTCACAGAACTTCTCAAGAGACTTAAGAATCAGAAAGGAGTTTCAGTTGTAAAGATAAGATCTGATAAAGGAACTGAATTCCTCAACAGTGTAATTGTTGAATACTGTGAAGAAAATGGTGTCTTACACCAACTTGCTGCCACAAGAACACCACAACAAAATGGTGTAGCTGAAAGAAGAAACAGAACACTCAAAGAAGCTGGGAGGACTATGATCTGTGAAGCTAAACTACCGAAAGATATTGGGCGTAAGCGATTAACACGACTTGTTACACTCAGAACATAGCTCTCATGAACAAGAGACATGAGAAGACTCCTTATGAAATTTGGAATGGAAGAAAACCAAATGTTTCATACTTTCATGCTTTTGGAAGCAAATGTTTCATACACAATAATGGAAAAGATCAACTTCACGCTTTTTCAACCCAAAGTCGATGAAGGAATTTTCCTAGGATATTCAAGTGTCAAACAAAGCCTTTAGAGTATTAAATAAAAGGACACTCAAGCATGAGGAATCAATACACGTAGTATTTGATGAACCAAACTTCCTGGTGAAACAATCAAGACCGACCGAACCGATTTCTCAAGATTATCGATTACCATCCCGTCGAGATCCGATTTGATTGGCGTTGGAAGACTACAAATTTTGTAATGTTGAGATCAAGATCGGCCTCTCGTTTCCAATTGCTCAACAACTTGAACAACTTCATTCAGATTCAGTTGAACAAGTTCAAGAACCAGTTTTTGAAGAATCAGTTGAACAAGTTCAAGAAGAATCAGTTGAACAAAATGCAAATCAGTTGACACAAACTCACACACATCAATGGATGAGAGATCACCCTGAAGAACAAGTCATTGGTGATACTCAAGCTGGAGTTCGAACAAGACATCAACTAGATGCAATGATTGCATGCTTTCTATCTCAGTCGGAACCTAAAGAAATTGAAGAAGCCTTGAAAGATCCAGATTGGATATTAGCTATGCAAGAAGAACTCAATGAATTCGAGAGAAATCAAGTATGGGAATTGGTAGATAAACCAGTTCATGTCAATGTTATTGGAACCAAATGGGTTTTCAGAAATAAACTTGATGAAGATGGGAACATCATCAGAAACAAAGCCAGACTTGTAGCCAAAGGATACTCTCAAGCAGAAGGGATAGACTTTGATGAAACTTATGCACCAGTTGCAAGACTAGAAGCAATCAGACTATTTCTTGCTTTTGCAGCTCACAAGAAATTCAAAGTTTATCAGATGGATGTCAAAAGTGCGTTTCTAAATGGAATTCTTGAAGAAGAAGTATATGTTCAACAACCACCCGGATTTGAAATCAAAGATCAAGCTGATAAAGTTTTCAGACTAAGGAAAGCTCTTTATGGACTTAAACAAGCACCGAGAGCTTGGTACGAAACTCTATTTTAGTTTCTAGTGGATAATGGATTTATCAAAGGAACAATCGACAAAACCTTATTCAGGATGAAGGATGGAGAAGATACTCTACTTGTTCAAATTTATGTTGATGATATCATTTTTGGATCAGAAAATGAACAGTTATGTGAGAAATTTGCAAGTTTGATGAAAAGCAAATTTCAGATGAGTATGATGAGAGAATTAAATTACTTCTTAGGATTGCAAGTTAAACAATTAACTGATGGAATTTTCATTCACCAAACCAAATATACAAGGAACTTATCAAAAGTTTGGTATGGAGAAATCTCACTGGAATTTCTACACCAATGGGGACTAACATCGATTAGATGAAGACAAAGAAGGTAAAGATGTTGATCAAACACACTCTGAAGGATGATTGGAAGCTTACTCTATCTTACGGCAAGTAGGCCGGACATATCTTTTACTGTCGGTGTATGTGCAAGATTTCAGTCAAGACCAAAGGAAAGTCATCTTACAGTTGTGAAAAGAACTTTGAAATATCTGAAAGACACAGATGGTGTTGGAATTTGGTAGTCAAAAGAAGGTGAATTCAAGCTGATTTCTTATTCAGATTCAGACTATGCTGGATGCAAAGTGGACAGAAATAGCACATCAGGCACATGTCAGTTATTGGGAAATAGACTTGTGTCATGGTTTAGCAAGAAGCAAAACTCTATTTCAACTTCAATAGCTGAAGCTGAGTATATAGCAGCTGGAAGTTGTTGTGCTCAAGTTTTATGGATCGATAAACAATTAAGAGACTATGGGATAGAAGAAGGAACAATTCCCATAATGTGTGACAACACAAGTGCAATTGCAATTACTCGATAATCCGCTTTTACACTCAAGGGCCGAAGCACATTGATGTCCGTCACCACTTCATAAGAGATCATGCAGAGAAGAAGGATATATGATTCTTTATGTACCTCATCAAGATCGGGTTATGATATCTTTACAAAACCATTGGACAAAGAAAGATTTGCCAAATTAAGAACTGAGTTGTGAATAATCAAAGTCAGTTAAGTCAGTTAAGCCAGAGATTCGTCAAGGGGATTAATCTTTGTTATGTTGGGTGCGCTCACTTAACAGATTAGTCATTGACATCAACAATCTCAAACTGACAAGCTGAAGAATTTGATAAAACTGAATAATTTGATGGAACTGAATTATCTCTAGAACTGACCTCAGCATCAGTTTTCATTCCAGTCAAATTTAGTCAAAGGTTGATAAGATAGATCAACAGTGGTTATATCGCATTAAATTACCACAGTTCTTTTTGTCAGAATTTCGTGTGTACACCCCACGATTGTCAGAACAGTACACGTATCGGTTATCTAAACCATCATGGAATTTGAAAAGTTGTATCACTCAACCGCCAGTATATCCTACCTATTTATTCAACCTCCGTTCACACTATTCTCTATCAAAATTCAAAATTATTTTCAGAAAGCAAAATAGACTCTTTGCAACCTTCTCTTTCAAAAATCAAACTTTTGTGTTCACACTCAGATATGGCCACTTTAGATGATTCGAAATACAAACGATTGATCACAGAGCTGGATGAACTAACACTCGAAATGTATGAAGGTATGTGTCAAAACACCTTGTTAGCCAGCTGTGTACGAGATAAAATCGAAAAACAACCAGGATTGAACAACGTTCTCGAAGTTCGTTTCAAAGAAAGATGAGATATGGAAGGCATTTTGCAATTTTGGCAAAATATGCGATTAGTCAGAGACTCCTTGATAACTACTGTTCGTGGAGATCGCATTGTACTCAATGAAAGAGTATTGAGATCACTTTTTGGCTTTGCAAATACAACAGCAACTTCAACAGAGTTAACCACCCTACCATTGAAGAAAGAAGCTTTTCTCGCAATGATTACTTTGTCTACAGAACCAATCGTACCTGGTATTCATGTCGACAAAATCAAACCGGATTTTGGAAATCTCAGCAGATGGCTCAGCAAACACGTCATTGGAAAATCCAAAGGGATTAACATACTTTCAGAAGAAAATATCTTGGCGATGAACATAATCAGGATAATATAGAATTTAATTGGGCAGGTTATATAGTCAATCAGTTCAAGAAGCAACACTTAGCTGAATTAGACAGTGTGAAAAGAGCTCAAGCTGAAGGACAAGTAACTGATGGCAGATTCCGACTGAAGAAGACTCTTTGTGGAATCATTCAGTTTTACTTAGAAAGAATTAAGGAAGGGAAGCAGGCAAGGCCAACTGCAACATCAAAGGGAATCGCAGAAACAACTTCCCAACCTGAAGCAAGTCAGACAACTGTATCTCAGCAGGAAGCTGAACACAAATGGACTAAGCGAAAAGCTGAATCCACAGAAGGAAGATCAGTTGCAAGATGTTTGTACCTTGAAATCTCAAGTGACAAAGCACCAACTAAGGGGGAACAACAACATCAACTGACAACTAACGATACTCAAGAGAATGTCACTGCTGATCATACTTCTCAGATACAACAAAGAATCGGTTCAAAGAATGAGCACCAGTCTTGGTCGACAAAATCATTATGTTGATGAAATTAAAACTTCAACCAGAAGGGTCTCGAGATGTCAGTTTACAGACTGAAGAGAAATTACTCTTAGAGAAATTGGAAGTTAGAGATCTTTACTCTCTGTTTCCTATTACAGAATTTCTTGACAACTGTTTCAAAAGATTTACCGAACTAGCAAAAAGAAGAGAATCAGGCACATCATCCAAAGACAGCTCAAAGAAAAAGGATGATGATGACCATGATAAGTCAAGAAAAGAAGCTGATGATACTACAGTTTTGCAAACAGTCACTCAATCTCAACCTCTTACAACGCAAACTGTACCACAGCAAGAAGGATTGCCAGTTGGAAATCAGACAACTGACAATCAGCAAGCAGCTGATGAAAACAGACAACTGATGGTTATTACTGATAATACTCAGGATAAGGATCAAATAGAAGCTACATATGATCCTTCTGATTTTCTATCTAAGGATGAATTGGCCAGAGTTCATGAAAATTTGAAAATTGTACTCAGTCAAAGAGATACACAGAATGGCCTCTTATCAAGCATCTCTGGATATCTTGATTATAGAACTAGAGCTCGATGTTTTGATTCATGCAAGACTAGAGATGATTCACAAATCAAGCTCAAGTTCTGCTTCAGAGATTGTGTTACTCAAACAACAACTCGAAAATTCAACCGCATAGATAGGAAGAAACTCATGCTCAGGCTCATTGGCATATGAATCGGCATATCTACGGGTTAGAAACTCACTTAAAGAAGTACTTGCTTCTCAGCGACTGATTTCAGAAGATCAAAAAGCAACCCATGCCCTGGTAGATCAGTTATATGATGCCAAAAAGGGGAAGCTGAAGAAGAAAAGCTGAAATTACTTAGAGAAATGAAGCGACTTGAAGAAGAATTACAAAGATACAGATCAGATCCTAAATTTTTGAAGAAAGAGTTAACTGATGATCAACTTATTGAAAAATACAATCAACCTGGAGACAGAAGAGTTACTCTTACAAAGGATCTGTGGACACAGTTTATCAAAGATTACAATCCTATTAAAGCCAAGTACAGGGACAGGACAACTGAAGAATCCCTGAACTACTTTTTATCTGATTTGTTCTCAAAGCAGAAAATGGAACAATATAAGAAGAATCAGAGGATTGATGATAAACTGAAGATTAAAGACAAGACTGAACAGATGAAAGCCGATCTAGTAGAATTTGAAAATTACTACTTGAAAGACTCAAGCTTACCCAAGCTATTTCAATGGAAAAGATGGAAAGAAAGTAGTCAAGTTGACTACAACAAGACCTTTTCAAAAGAAGACTCCAAGCTTGAAGAAGATTTTCGCCTGTATGACAAAGCAAAAAGATATGACTCAGTCATGCAAAAAGCTAAGAAGAAGCTTAGTCTTTAATCACAATTATTTGAACAAATTGTACTTATCCAGTTTTTGCTCATTCTAATGAAAACCAGTTTTCCAGTTTTACATTGTTTTGATCTTTAAGCTTTTCTTTTAGGGAGAGTTTTGGCATCATAAAAAAGGGGGAAATTGTTGGAAATAAAATTTATGTTTTGATGATAATTCATCTTATTTGTTAAAATACTATCTTAACCCCATTGATGAAGTGCTGAAGCCAGCTGTTATAGTGGAAAGCTAAAAGATGTCTAGAACTGAATGTATAAGTTTTACTAGAGTCTGATATTTGTATAGGTTACATCGGACAAGCAATCGTAATTGTTAGTGTGTCGTAAAATCAAAACCGGAAATCATTTAGAAAATCGAAATCATCAAGACAAGCAAACCGACGAGTAATACACCTACATGGAAATCAAGAAGGTAAGTTCATTTGAGAGTTCTGAGACTCGGGTTGGCTTATCTATAAGATTGAAGAACCGAGGACACAAACTCGTTATTGAAGAATGAAGAACCGAGGTTCAAACTCGATTATGAAGATTATAAGTCGAGATCAGAAAGTTAGACTTGAGTGCAAGATTGTGGTGACTCGAATCGACTTTATAGATCTTGTATGAAGACCTAAGAATCATAAGGACAATGAATTCTTAGATGATAATGAATCATGGTGTACTCGATTAAGTCAATAATAATCGATGAAAACCGAGTCTCGATATTTGAAGAAGAGTAAAATCTCAGTTAATGCTCCAAGTCAGTCAGGAAACTGACAAAAGAAAAACTCAGTATAAAACTGATAACTGATAAAGAAACTCAGTTTTATGAGTCAACCATCCAACAAACTGATCGTACATTCGAACGTTATAAAGAAAGCAATTTCATTGGATGAGTTACTGACACAACAGAACGGTCATAAAATATAGCCGTTGCAAGATAGACGTTGATACAATTCAAATTGAAGCCAGTTGAATGTTGGACTTCACACTATAAATAGAAGACTTTGCACTAACAACAAAAAATATATAAAACAGAGCATATACAAGAATTAACAAGCAATTTTGTGCATCAGTCTATTGAATTGTTATCATCTCTGAACTATAACAAGATCACATCTAGTATTTCTTCAAGTGTTCAAGATACAAGAATTTATCAAGGATTAAACACTTTGAAGAACCACAAACAAGAATCAACTTATTGATTCTCAACCCAACTTTGATTCTACATCAAAGGTTTTAGACTGTGAAGCAAACCGGGAAGGTTTCGCCAAGGACAGTTGTGACAAGCAGTCGGGTAGACTGTGTTTGTGGTGGAAGCTGGTGAAGAGGCAATCCTACCCTCTAAGGACCAGTGGTTCAAGCATTTGAAGAGCAGCAATTCTACCTGTTCTACAACTGTTTAGATAGTGAAGCTAGGGATTAGCCAATGACTATTGTTTAGGACTTTTTGTAACAGCTCACCTCAAGAAGTTCTAGTGGAATTTTCCTCGGCACCACAGGGGAAGAGAGGACGTACATGATTACACCACCTGGAACCTCTATAATTCTCATCTTATTTACTTTACGCACTTATTTATTTATTCAGCATTTACTTACAGCATTGTGATACTTGATTGTTATACATCTCACAGTCACAACTGACATTCACCAGAATTTAGTTCACAACGCTCAGTTTTCATGATAGAATAACAAGATCAAGAAGAAGGCTAAAAACATATCCGCTGCCAGTTGACTCAATTTCAGCTTAAGTCAGTTTGACTTAATCTCAGCTTTGTCAGCTTAACTCCACACAAGTTTTTAACTAATTCATAATTTGTTTTAAATCCAGTTTTAGGGACAAGTTTATTCCCCCCTCTAAACTTGTGTTAGCCTTTCCAAGGGACCAACAATCTTCAATAACTGAGTCTGTGTCCCTCAGTTCTTCAGTCTTCTACATAAGCCAACCGAGTCTGTGTCCCTCAACGAACTTATCTTCTTCAGTCTTCTATTGGTGTGCTCTATGTTCAGTTTCTTGTAGAATCTCAGTTAGATTAAATCTCAGTTTCTTCATTTTTCAGTTCCAGCCTAGAACTATTACAGTGCTTGTCTGATTTAACTTATACAAATAACAGACTCTAATAAATCCTATACATTGATATCTAGACATCTTTTTGCTTTGCACTATAACAGCTAGTTATGACACTTCATCAATGGGGTTAAGAACAATTAACAAATAAGTGATGAATCATCATTAAAACATAAATTTTATTTCCAACAATTTCCCCATTTTTGATGATGTCAATACCCTCCTTAAAAGCAATGCAAAAAGATAAAGGACAAAATACAGTAAATAACACTATGAACTGAGAAACTGAGAATTTATTTGATAACTGAGTTACAATGCTGGATAAGTAATAAAATACAACATGATAAAAAGAACTAGAAGATAGTTTCTTTTTACTTGGCAGATTGAGAAGGTTGATTATTGTTCGGTAAGTTTTAAATTTATTATTTTACCGGAACACCCCAAGTGCAAGGCACGTTGTAGTGGGTATTACCGGGTCGTCCAAGGAATCGAATGATGTCGGAAACAAAAATACAGTTAACGTACCGGTGAATTGTCACGATAAATCTAATTAAAATAATAAAGTTCCTACAAATTCTATAGTCCTAAATAATTTCTATTAAACTAATAAAACAAAAGAGATCAAATTAAACCTAAATAAACTATTGAATCTAAAATCCAAATTGCTATGAAAATCCAAATTTCTTCTTAATGTAACGAGACAGTAGGGCAACAAGGATTCTACCAAACAACCACCACCCAACCAGTTTGTGAGATGAATCAAATTTCTTGGTGTGATCTAACTTAAATCCAATCAAATTTCTTTAATCAAATTTATTTGGTTTCTGTTCCCTTTCTCAAGTGAAACAAAATTAACAATAAAAGAACATGATCATGAGTTCGTTTCCGAATCTCATACCCAATTAACAATAAACTAATCTCTCGGAATATCATTAACTGTATCGAATGAAGGGTTCTATGTAAATTTAATTCTCATCAAATTCAAAACAACAATCGTTTCATCGATTTTTCAATCTAACAAAACATACATTCAAACAATTCAAAACATTCGATAAAGAAAAATAAATTCAAACTCACTAATAATGTTTACTGAAAATCTCCTGGTTGTGGTGATGTTGTAATGGCTTCATCCCGTTGTCCTACTGCGAATTGCTTAGCCTTCAATCATCTTCAATCTCCAAAAGAAAATTGAAAGAAAGAAACTCATGTTTTTGTGTGATGTGGTGCGGCTGCTAGGGTAATGATGTGTTGTATTTTTCTGTGTTTTCTTTTCTGCTCGAATGGTGCTGCTTATATAGGAGTTTCGCCGACATAAGGAAGGATCTAGAAAAATGCGTCAATTTTGCAGCTTCGGGGTTCGGTCGACCGAATAGCATGGCTCGGTCGACCGAGCCTACCATTTACGCGTTTTCACACTGTTGCTTCGTATACCGTGTTCCCCACTTCACTCTTTCGACCAGATTTGATTTATCCTCTCTTCAATGCTCCGATTTTCTTCTTTATTTTGAAATCACTTGATTGAATGAGATTAATCTTCTCCATTAATAATATCCCCCTGCATATCTTTTAATTTTCTGCAAAATCGTTGTTATACCGAGACATCGAATAATAATAATAATAAAATGTGTAACAAAAAATAACATTTAAACCCAATATTTCCTCATAATTAAATTATAACCCCTCAATAACCATTATAGGAATTTAACGGTTAAAAACACGCTTTTCTCATTTATTTCCCTTAAAAATAAGGTAAATTGTTTAGGGATTAAGCCCGAAAATATAGTAAAATATACCCTAAACAACTCCCCCACACTTAGCTTTTTGTTCGTCCCGAACAAAATAATCAAAACCGGCTCACTGTACATGTAATCCACATAGATTCCTGGCTCACGTAACAACAGATACGACAAATATAGCAAGTAATACCAACATAGAGATAGATTCAGTGTGTGTGTGAAAAGCCCTTTTCAATCTCCACTATTTTTTCGCACAAAAATCCTTTCAAACAATCCTAATGACTTTCCTAGGTATAGGCAGTAACCGTTCCACACAAAGTCTTCCCGTGTACTTATTAGGATAATCCCTAATGCATATCATTCAGTTTATACTGGGGATAGTCAGAAGATAACTAAGTTTTCAACCATCTTTACACATTGCCATTTGCTAATTTTTCTTTAAAGTTCACTTAATTCCACATGTATAGCATATGCCCTCATTCCCAGCAATAGGATGTTTCGTGATAACACCCTAGCTGGACTACTATCATCAGGCAGTCGGGAGCTGTTAAGCCTCATAGTGGTATAGGACGTTTCGTGATAACGCCCTACCGCACTCAAATCATTGGCAGCCACATCCGACATATATATATATAATTCGTATTAGCTTGATATTCAAACCTTAAATTATATCCCTCCTATCACATTCAAACCTTCAGATATTCACAGTACACGTTCAGAAATTAGGTGTTATGTTACTGTTACTATTAAGCACAAGTCTCTCTAGGATAAACCACTAGGATAGTGAATGGAAACAGTTCAAAAATTTTGCTTCAATTTCAAAGGCTTGCGTGAGTGTGAAATGAACACTATCTCGCATCAGTAAAAGCATGCTATAACTATCTAACAGAAGTCATAGACAATCATCGTCAGGAAACTACAACTAGCGAGCCTTTTTGTTTCAATCACATGTTCATGATTCACATTTGTCAGTTTTCACTTCGAAATTTTTTTAAATTTTTCCAGGAAATTCATATTTACTCATTTTTCAGAAGATATAGCATGATAACTCCCGATGTAGACACCCCCCACACTTAAATCACATTATGTCCTCAGAATGTGCAAATAAGAGAAAAGAATACTTAGCTGGTCCCAAAGTGTTTGTCGGGTTGTAGGTTGGCAGTGGTCAGGCCGTAGCATGGATGAACCGCTGCGACTCGTATCATGAACAGACAACACTAAAAGTGATAACTGGCAAAAACCGCTCAACAGTATCTACAACACTCGACATAGCATATAATCTCGGGGCACAAAGGGTATATGAGTAAACATGTATGCACACAGAAATAGGCAAATAAAGCATTCAACAAATAGTCCAAGGATAACCACCACACAAGTAACCAAGGTATTATTCCTAAAAACTGCAATGCATCAAAACGGCTAAAAGAAATAAAATCTACCTAAAAAGACTAGGTTGCCTCCTAGTAGCGCTTGTTTTATGTCATTAGCTTGACATGATCCTCAAATTCAACCCGGGTCGGGCCACTTTGGCTTACTTCCTGCCACTTCGTCATCAGAATCTGCATGATGAATAGCGGTGTGGCCACAACAACAAGTCAAATGCGCGACTAAGTTATGGAACTTAGCCTTCCAGACAGCATTGACTTTCTTCCTTTTCTTGCCTCTTCTTAGATTCGGCCTAGGCATACTGACAGTTTTAGGAGTACTGTCAGAAGGGTCTTCACAGGTAGGGGTAAAAATGTCATCATATGAACCAAAGAAGTCGGATGGAATCTCATCACACGTCAGCATCTCAGCCGTTTCAATCCCCTTTTGAAAGTACACGACCTCAGGCTTTTCTTTTGGTTGCCCAAAATACTTTTTCAGCCTTTGACCATTTACCTTGAACGTTTGACCGCCATACCCTTTCAACTCAATTGCGCCACTCGGATTGACATCGAGGATTTCAAAGGTCCGGACCATCGGATTTAAGCTTACCAGAAACAAATGTAACCTGGTATTATACAAACAGAGCCATATCACCTACTTTGAATTCTCGATTTTTATTTTGGCATCGTGAAGCGCTTTGGTTCTTTCCTTGCTTATCCCGGAATTCTCATAAGCTTGGAGTCTAAATTCGTCGAGCTCGTTCAATTGCAAAGCCTCTTTTCCCACACGAGTTGGCTATCGAAATTCAAAAATTTAATAGCCCGAAGAAGCTCGTGTTCAAGCTCAACGGTAAGTGGCAAGCTTTTCCATAAACCATTTGAAAGGGAGAGCGTACCCATGGGAGTCTTATAAGCGATCATGGTAAGCCCATAGTGCGTCATCCAACTTTAGACTCCAATTAGTTCTATTTGAGTTCACTGTCTTTTCCAAGATTCTTTTAATACTCCGGTTGCTGACTTCGACTTGACCACTTGTTTGGGGATGGTATGGTGTACTGATTTTATGTTTGACACCATATTTTTCAAGAATCTTATCAAGTGGTGCGTTGCAAAAGTGAGTGCCTTCATCGCTGATAAGCGCTCGGGGACAGCCAAAGCTGGTGAAGATATTCTTTTGCAAGAATTTCTTCACGAATTTATGATCATTGGTCTGAGTGGCAATTGCCTCCACCCATTTGGATACGTAGTCTACACAAACAAGAATGTATTTATTAGAGCATGACGATGGAAATGGTCCCATAAAGTCGATGCCCCATACATCAAAGACTTCGCACTCCAGAACGGGCTTAAGTGACATGTCCATTCTGTTACTCTGCCTCCCAATCCGTTGGCATCTGTCGCAACCTTTGCAAAAGGCTTCGGCATCCTTAAAGAGCATGGGCCAGTAGAAACCGGCTTGGAGGATTTTTGCAACGGTTTTAGGCGCTCCGTAGTGACCACCAGTGGGACCACTGTGGCATTCTTCCAAAATACTCCATTGTTCGTGCTCAGAACACATCGTCTCAAAGAACCCATCTTTCTGGACTTTGAGCAGATAGGGATCCTCCCAAACGAGATATTTCAGGTCCGTGAAGAATTTTTTTTTCTCCTGATACGTCATTTCTTCTAAGTGACCACCGGCTAGATAGTTGACGTAATCAGCATACCAAGGCCTAACGACTTCCACCTTCAGCAACTGTTCTGTAGGAAAATCGATCCCTATTTCCTTCGGACTTTCGCTTTCCTCATTTACTAGACGAGATAAATGATCAGCCACAACGTTATCGCTACCTTTTTTATCTTTTATTTCCAGGTCGAATTCTTGTAAAATAAGAATCCACTTGAGTAATCTCGGTTTCACATCTGTCTTATCCATAAGATAACGTAAGGCTGCATGGTCAGTCCACACCACCACTTTGGACCCTAAAAGATAACTTCTGAATTTGTCAATAGCAAAAATGACTGCCAAGAATTCCTTCTCGGTGGTGGCGTAATTGCATTGAGCTGGGTTCAAAGTGCGGCTAGCATAGTAGATGGGTCTGAACTTCTTATCGATCCTCTGTCCTAAAACTGCTCCCACTGCGTAGTTGGAAGCATCACACATCAACTCAAAGGGCTTAGTCCAGTCAGGTGCGATTAGGATCGGGGCGCTAATGAGCTTACCCTTCAGGCAATTAAACGCTTCAACACACTTCTCATCAAACGAGAAGTCCACATCGTCCTTAAGAAGGTGAGATAAAGGTTTGGCGATTTTAGAAAAGTCTTGAATGAATCGCCTGTAGAAACCAACATGGCCGAGAAAACCTCGTACCTCCTTCACAGTCTTAGGGTACGACATATTTTCAATGGCTTCTACCTTAGCCTTATCTACCTGAATTCCATTGCTGGACACCTTGTGTCCAAGGACAATTCCTTCATCAACTAGAAAATGGCACTTTTCCCAATTTAGAACTAGGTTCTTCTCAACGCATCGTTGAAGTACCATATCTAGGTTTTCCAAAATCTCATCAAAACTGTCGCCATAGACTAAGAAGTCATCCATGAAGACTTCGATACACTTCTCTACTAGTCCATCAAAAATAGCCAGCATACATCGTTGAAATGTAGCTGGTGCATTACACAAACCGAAAGGCATTCTGCGGAACGCAAAAGTGCCCGATGGACAGGTAAAAGTTGTCTTCTCTTGGTCATTAGGGTCGATGGCTATCTGGAAATAACCAGAATATCCATCGAGGAAACAATAAAACTTATGACCGCCGTCTTTCTAGAAGTTGGTCAATGAAGAAGGCAGGGGAAATGATCCTTAGCGGTGACTTCATTTAACCTGCGATAATCAATGCAAACTCTATAGCCAGTCACAAGGCGTAAGGAAACTTCCTCCCATTTTTCGTTCTTTTCCACAGTAATGCCTCCCTTCTTTGGCACAACTTGAGTAGGCTGACCCACTCACTATCGGCAATGGCATAGATAATACCCATATCTAACCACTTGATTATCTCCTTCTTGACAACCTCCTGCATGTGCGGATTTAACCTTCGCTGAGGTTGTCTCACCTTTTTCGCCCCCTCCTCTGTTCGGATTTTATGCATGCAAACGTCGGGGCTGATACCTCGGATATCACCCACTTGCCATCCGAACGCAAGGATGTTTTTCACAAGCACTTTTCTCAGTAGGGCTTCTTGCTCGGCTTCGAGTTTAGAAGAGATGATTAAAGGCAGTTTATCATCATCCTTAAGAAAAATATACTTAAGGTGTTGAGGAAGAGGTTTAAGCTCCAAATCAGTGGGTGGTTTCTCAATACTAGATTTGAGAGGACCATCTTTTTCCTCGGTGGTCAAATGAGCTTGAAGGGGTTGACTAAAAAACAACTCCTCTTCCCGAGGTGTAACCCTAGAAAAGTAATCGATTAGATCATCCATAGGGATTTTTCTGTCAACACCTGCTTTCTCTTTTTCATGGTCAATCATTCTTCTTAACACTTATTCTTCTAGCTCAGCAGCTAGCTTTTCCCAATCGTCGATTTCCCAGTGGGTAGTTTCTCTCCAAAAATCGACTTCGTCCCAACTACCCATCAGAACTTCTTCATGAACAGGATCAAAATCTACCTGCTGCAGCTCTTTGAAATCATCCTCGTTCATCATTGTGAAGTTCCATGTCTTATGTTCACTGGCAGGCTCAGGTTGAGCAGATTGTGGAGATAACTTGTTAGTGACTACGGCCTGTGATGAATCAAAATGTGGCTCACAATCATCTCTTTCTTTATGATTTATAGCATTGAAAGCACCTATCTCCATTGGCTCTTCTTCAGATTCAGGGTGGTCATCTTCTTCATCATCATAAATCGCTTCGATGAACGAGATCTCTTCTACTAGGGTTTCCTCAGCGCTTTCCCCCCGCGTAAAGGTGATAGATGTATCATCGAATCTCATTGTGATCTGACCCTTATGAAAATCAATAAGGGCGGCAGAGGCATCCAAAAAGGATCGGCCTAGAATTAAGGGCATTTCTTTATCAGGTGGGTAATCCAAAATAACCCAGTAGGTTGGAAAAGCTAAGTGTTTAACATAAACAAGAACATTGTTAACACAACCGGCTGCAGTTCGGCTAGATCGGTCCACCATTTGAAGAGAAATTGGGCGTTCCCTCATCCTTTTATCTAAACCGAGTTTTATACAAATTTTTAATGGCATTACGTTTACAGAAGCCCCTGAATCACATAAGACGTTATGGAACATGCAACCTTCAATCTCACAGGAGATTGAAAGTCGTCCGGGGTCACCTCGCTTTGTTAGAATTTTCGGTGAAACTATTGAACATTCTTCTTTCAAAACCTCTTCTGCCATCCCCTTGAGCTTCTTCTTACTCCCACAAGCTTCTTTGATATACTTAGAGCACTTAGGCATTTTCAACAAGTACCTCCGCCAGAGGTATACTTACTTTTGTGTCTCTGAGTATTTTTCTAACTCCCTCGTACTGTTTGTCATTACCAAGGACACTTTCTTTTTTCCTTGGCGGATAAGGAAGGTTTTTCTTTTTTTTGCTCAAAGTATCATTGTTCACGGTTTGATTCTTTATAGCTTCATCTTCCTCATCCTTCCACCTAACAAACTTTCCATCCTTCTTTTTCGTCAGGGGTTCAGCCATCTGACCCTTCCTCACAGCTACATCAGAATTAATTTCATCATCCGAAGAACCCTCGTCATTCATCTCATCCTCACTCTCGCTTTCTTCGGGTTTTGAATTCTGATTTCCCCTCCTGAACTCATGGCGTCAGGAGGGGTTGCTCGTTTCCCGAGCCCTTTTCGGCTCCAACTTTCTTCCCGCCTCGCAGGGTAACTTCATTCACTTCATCATCTCCATAGTTCCACTGAGTAGTGATGTCAGTGCAAACATTGACATCCCCTTTTGGATTTCTTTCAGTGTAGCTTGGAAGTTTACCGTGAGGTCGACTCGCTTGTTGGTCTGCCATTTGGCCAACTTTTCTTTCAATGGTCTTGACACTGGTGGCCAGAGTTTTCACCATGTCAACTAATTCATCAAATTTCTTTTGAGAAACATAAGTGGTTTGTTGGTTTTGGTTTTGATTCCAACCACTTTGAGTTCTTTGAAAATTCGTATTGAAAGATTGATTTGCACTCCCAGGAAGTGATCCTGTTGGTGCATTCTTTTGATTAAAGTTGCGTTGAAACTCTGAATAATTCCGGTTTTGGTTGAAGTTTTGTTGACCGAATTTTGATTAAAATTTGAAAGTTTTGATTCGGTTTTCCATTAAATTCACTTCTTCTCCCATTTCACTTCGCCGGCCTGCATTCCAAAGAAATTCATATCCGCTTGCCCTCCTTGCTGCTTCATTTGTAAGTTAGCTAGCTGCTGGTTTAACATCTCCACTTGAGCAACTAACATCTTTGTTTCAGAATTGCTTGCAGCCGATTTCTTCTTGTCCTCACTAACATGGGTCTTCTTTGAAGTTGACCACATGTTATTTTTCGCAATGGTCTCTGCTACCCTATAGGAGGCATCGTCCCCTCCTCCTAGAAAAGATCCATGAGCAGTAGAATCGAGGTAATCTCTATTGGGTTGAGAGACACCCCGGTAGAATAGTTTTAAAAGCTCATGACGGTTGTACCCATGATTAGGGCACTTTCTCATTAACAGGTTTAACCTTTCCCAGGCCTTTCCCACACTTTCATCTTTCAATTGCTCAAAAGTGGTGATTTCTCTTTTCCGGTCCATGATTGTCCCAGGTGAAACGAATTTTAGATCAAAGGCTCTTTTGACATTAGCCCAAGTATGAAGGGAGTGATGGGGTAAAGACTTGAACCAACGGTTTGCTTCACCTTTTAAAGCAAACGGGAAAAGTTTCAATTTAACGACCTCGGAAGGAACACCAGGGTAATGACCTGCTTCACAAATTTGAACAAACGTCGACAAAAAGTCATGCGGATCTTCTTGAGCAGTACCATGGAATGAACTATTTTGAACCAGCCCGACTACTCCATTCTTTAGATCGAAATTCATTCCTCCCATCGCCGGAGGTCGAATTGGTCTATGCCCCTCCAAGAAATCCTGATCAAGATAAGGAGCGTAAGGGTCTTGCTCAACAGCTGCCTGGGGTTGTTGCTGTTGGATATTTTGATTCACCGGAATCTGATGATTCTGATGTTGGTTCGGTTGAAATTGTTGGTTCATCCAGGCTTGCTGATTTTGTTGATTCTGCATCATTTGCATTAGGAGCATATTCAATTGAGCTTGCGGATCCATACCGAAAGGATTTTGGTTATTTTTATTATTCCCTTGGTCGTCCGGGTTGGAATTGCTAGAGGATTCGTCGCTCATATTGTCAGAACCTTGAAATAATCTTCTTTTGACAATGTCCCGCTCGGGTTCAGAGTAGTATAACAAAGGTCCTTTTTTGCTCCTGTTTTGCATAAACCAAGAGAGCAAAACAGAAAAGTCAAGTCAACACTGACAATAGGTCAGGTTGACGAGAGATTTTACACTTACCGAGGTGTTTTTTTTTTTAAAAAAAAAATTTAGAAAAGATATAGAAACAGAAACAAGAAAAGAAACAAGAAAAGAAACCTACCTACGAAAAATTTAAAACAGAAAAAACACTAAGACGGTGAAAAAAAAAAACATGTTGAAATCTTCTGGGGCCAAAATGGAATGGAAAACATCAGATTTGACCTCGAAAACGGTGTCGAACGGCCTTGGGCCGTTCGCACACGTCGTCGGCGTCGGAACGAGCTTTCCGAATTGGGGTCCTGCGCGCCAAACGGACACTCGAGCCGAAAGTTATGGCCAGAATACTACCGACACAGAAAACTGCACTACGAAGAATCCGACAACCGTTACCGATTCCCCGGCAAGGGCGCCAAAAACTTGTTCGGTAAGTTTTAAATTTATTATTTTACCGGAACACCCCAAGTGCAAGGCACGTTGTAGTGGGTATTACCGGGTCGTCCAAGGAATCAAATGATGTCGGAAACAAAAATACAGTTAACGTACCGGTGAATTGTCATGATAAATCTAATTAAAATAATAAAGTTCCTACAAATTCTATAGTCCTAAATAATTTCTATTAAACTAATAAAACAAAAGAGATCAAATTAAACCTAAATAAACTATTGAATCTAAAATCCAAATTGCTATGAAAAATCCAAATTTCTTCTTAATGTAATGAGACAGTAGGGCAACAAGGATTCTACCAAACAACCACCACCCAACCAGTTTGTGAGATGAATCAAATTTCTTGGTGTGATCTAACTAAATCCAATCAAATTTCCTTAATCAAATTTATTTGGTTTCTGTTCCCTTTCTCAAGTGAAACAAAATTAACAATAAAAGAACATGAACATGAGTTCGTTTCCGAATCTCCTACCCAATTAACAATAAACTAATCTCTCGGAATATCATTAACTGTATCGAATGAAGGGTTCTATGTAAATTTAATTCTCATCAAATTCAAAACAACAATCATTTCATCGATTTTTCAATCTAACAAAACATACATTCAAACAATTCAAAACATTCGATAAAGAAAAATAAATTCAAACTCACTAATAATGTTTACTGAAAATCTCCTGGTTGTGGTGATGTTGTAATGGCTTCATCCCGTTGTCCTACTGCGAATTGCTTAGCCTTCAATCATCTTCAATCTCCAAAAGAAAATTGAAAGAAAGAAACTCATGTTTTTGTGTGATGTGGTGCGGCTGCTAGGGTAATGATGTGTTGTATTTTTCTGTGTCTTCTTTTCTGCTTGAATGGTGCTGCTTATATAGGAGTTTCGCCGAAATATGGAAGGATCTAGAAAAACGCGTCAATTTTGCAGCTTCGGGGTTCGGTCGACCGAATAGCATGGCTCGGTCGACCGAGCCTACCATTTACGCGTTTTCACACTGTTGCTTCGTATACCGTGTTCCCCACTTCACTCTTTCGACCAGATTTGATTTATCCTCTCTTCAATGCTCCGATTTTCTTCTTTATTTTGAAATCACTTGATTGAATGAGATTAATCTTCTCCATTAATAATATCCCCCTGCATATCTTTTAATTTTCTGCAAAATCGTTGTTACACCGAGACATCGAATAATAATAATAATAAAATGTGTAACAAAAAATAACATTTAAACCCAATATTTCCTCATAATTAAATTATAACCCCTCAATAACCATTATAGGAATTTAACGGTTAAAAACACGCTTTTCTCATTTATTTCCCTTAAAAATAAGGTAAATTGTTTAGGGATTAAGCCCGAAAATATAGTAAAATATACCCTAAACAATTATCATAGTTTTCCGCAACAGTTCTCATTGCATCATTTGTGGCTGAATGTTCAATTCCATGAATGCTTGCCCAAATGTTTCATGATTCAGATAAATTGTTTTTCTTGAAAAATTTGCTTTTGAATAGAACTGCAAATGTAAAGACTGATGTCCTTAGTCTTTCATTTGTGGCTATTCTCAGTAGATTTTGAACAAATTCAGGTTCAGCCTTTTCAACTTTCTCTGAAGCTCTATCTAAGGTGCCATCTGCTTCCCATTTCTTCAGTTTATTCCAATAGTATATGAGTATCTTCTGCATGTGTAGAAATGTTTCAAGAGATTCTTCTTTTGATACTCCTTCTCTCTCTGGTAAGTTCTTGAATAGATTGTAGAGACGAGAATCCAGACCAACTCTTTTGTCAGTCGATTCTGAGTATTTAACAATCAGTTTCATCTCATTATCAGTGAAATCTCCTCTTGCTTTCTTCAGTTCACTCAACGTATCATCAACATTTGTGAGGACTTGTGGCATTCAAATTTGCATGGACTTTTAAGATATCCAAACTTTCCCCTTATTGACATCATCTTTATGAATCAGGCTTTTGATGTAAGCATTCAATGTTTGTTGAGTTGATGCCAATATGGTTTGAGCCACAACTGAGTCCTTTATGCCCTGTACCATTAAAAACATTCTATCGACTAGATTATTAAGAATACCTTCCCATCCTGTCTTGAGTTTCATTTCTCCTTGTGAGATGCTCGGTGGTTGTTTTCCAAGCTCAAGCAGAGTGGTTTGTGATTGTCATTCACAAAGTGTCCATCTTCTTTTCAAGTTTGGTTCGTTCATCTTGACTCGGCTTCTAAGGATTTTAAAACTTTTCCGAATAAGCTTTGGTCATCCTTTTGAATTCTGAGTATCTCATTGTGATAATACTTAATGAGACCAACTTGAGTAGGAACATCTTGTGAATTTCTTGCTTGTTGATCTTTTCCTTTGTTTTTCTCAGCCTCAGTTGGTAGTTAGTCGACTCGACGCTGGGTTTCGAGGTGTTCGGGTTTCTCGATGCGTATAGGGGATATTACCAGATCTTCATGGACCCCCATGACTCAGAGAAAACCGCTTTTATCACAGAATTTGGCACGTTTTGTTTCGTGACAATGCCGTTTGGGCTAAAGAACGCTGGGGCCACCTATCAGAGAGGCAGTCAATAGAATTTTCAAGGGACTGATAGGTCGAAACATGGAAGTTTATGTCGATGATTTATTGATCAAAAGCAAGTCCATGGGACAATTTCTCGTCGATGTCAAGGAGGTTTTCGAGGTGCTGCAGGCTGCAAATATTAAGCTCAATCCGAAGAAATGCACTTTTGGGGTTCGATCTGGAAAATTTCTAGGCTATATGATATCGAGAGATGGAATTCGAGCTAATCCGGATAAGATCGAGGCCCTCAAAAACATGCCTACACCTCGTAATGTCAAAGAAGTGCAACGGTTGACGGGTCGGATGGCAGCCCTCAATCGCTTCTTATCGATATCAGCGCAAAGGGCCCTACCCTTCTTCAAGATATTGAAGAAGGCGAGTCCGTTCCAATGGGATGAGAAATGTCAGAAAGCGTTCGATGACCTGAAGGAGTATTTGTCTAATTTACCAACACTGTCTTCACCTCGAGAAGGAGAGAAACTCCTGGTCTATCTAGCAATCTGTGAAGAGGCAGTAAGTGCAGTGTTGGTCCGAGAAGGAGAACAGGGACAGGTTCCGATATATTTTGTGAGTAAGGCATTGCATGGAGCTGAGATCAGGTACACACCTTCTGAAAAATTAGCATTGAGTTTTGTTCATGCGTCAAGGAAATTGAAGCCATATTTCCAAGCACACCCCATTGTTGTGGTCACTGACCAACCTTTGAGGCAAATTTTGGCGAAGCCTGAGACATCGGGTCGATTAGCAAAATGGATTGTCGAGTTAGATGAATACGACATCGATTTTCTACCTCGTGCATCAGTTAAAGGCCAAGCTCTGGCAGACTTCATAGCCGAGGGATTATCTATCCAGATAGAACAGGAAAAACAATCACCAGAGGAACAATGGACCATCCATGTCGATGGTGCATCGAGTAAAGAGTGGGCTGGAGCTGGGTTATTGTTGGTTAGTCCGAAGGGAGAAGAGTTCCCCTATGCGCTTCGATTTGAGTTTAAGGCCACCAACAATGAAGCAGAGTATGAGGCCATGATCACGGGTTTGAAGCTGGCATCGAAGTTGGGGGTCGAGAATCTCCTGGTGTATAGTGATTCTCAGCTCATAGTAAAACACATACGAGGCAAGTATGAAGCCAAAGAGGAATCCATGAAGAATTATTTGAAAGTTGTTCAGGGGTTGATACCGAAGTTCAAGACGGTTCACATCGAGCAGGTACCTCGGAGCGAAAACAAACGGGCCGATGCATTGTCTAAACTCGTATCGATTTTCAAATCGAAGAGGAAGGTCCTGGTCGAAATGTTAGCAGAGAGAAGCTACAACGAGGTCGATGTGCAACTAGTTACCCAGGGATCGACATGGATGGACCCTATAGCTCTGTACTTGAAAGATGGAATTCTCCCGTCTGACAAGTCTCAAGCCAGAAAAATCCGACTGCAAGCCTCCAGGTATGCTCTATTTGACTATGTTCTTTATCGAAAATCGTTTGTAACGCCTTGGATGCGATGCACATCGGAAGAAGAGGGGGCCTATCTTCTTGAAGAGATACATCGAGGAGTTTGTGGTAATCATTGCGGAGCTTGAATGTTGGCAAGGAAATGTAAACTAGCCGGGTATTTTTGGCCATCCATGCAAATGGACGCCAATCGATTGGTGATGAGATGCATGGCTTGTCAAGTGCATGATGTGGTGACACACCAGTAAGCACAGAAGATGAACGCCATCGAATCGGTATGGCCGTTCGATGAGTGGGGGGTCGATATAGTCGGGCCTTTACCTCGAGCTCCGGGTAATTTCAAATATGTTGTGGTCACGGTTTATTATTTCACAAAGTGTGTCGAAGCCAAAGCTCTTACCGACATCAGGGCTCAGACTATCAAGAAATTTCTATGGGAAAATATTTTGTGCAGGTTTGGAATTCCGAAGTACCTGATCTCGGATAATGGGACTCAATTTCTAGATGACAGAGTGCAGAGTTGGCTGAAGGAGTATAAGATCGAACATTGAACCACCTTAGTAGCCCGACCTCAGTCCAATGGGCAGGTCGAACAGACAAACAGGCAGATTAAGTTTGGTTTGAAGAAGCGGCTAGAAGATGAAGGTCGGGATTGGACGGCCTAGTTACCAAGTATTCTGTGGTCGTATCGAACAGCACCCAATACGGCCACGCAAGAAACTCCCTTCGCCATGGCTTATGGATGTGAAGCGGTAATACCTGCAGAGATAGGGCTAGAATCGCCTCGGGTCTTGGCTTACAACGTCGTGACAAATGCTGTTGATCTGAGGCTAGAAAAAGACAACGTCGAAGAGATAAGGGAGATTGCTGCACATCGAATGGCCAATTATAAAAGAAAGATCTCACAGTATTACAATGTGAGGGTGAAATATAAATATTTCCAAGTAGGAGATCTCGTGTTGAGGAAGAATGAAGCCAGCAGGCAGGACCCAATAGGCAAGCTCGAGCCGAATTGGGAAAGTCCCTATAAAATTCTAAAGGTGCATCCTAAGGGATCGTATCAGTTAGGCAGGTCAGATGGAAGCACAGTGCCTCGAACTTGGCACGCCACCAACCTCAGAAAATATTATGTTTAAACTGTTTGTTCACTCTATGACGTTTGCAACTTTACTTTCTTAATTATTTGTAACGAGTCGATATGTCATTTGATTTCAATGCTCTTTATCCAAGCAATTTTTTTTTTTTTTTAATTATGCTATACTTGCAAGATCATATAAAAAAGAAAGGGGGGGGGGGGCAGAAGAAGAAAAAGCGTAAAATTCGACCACAACACCAATTCCTCGACACGACAGAGTCAGAATAAAATAGTGAATAAAGCCAAGTCACTGACAATGTTTATATCACCTCCAATCTGCAAGCCCTCCACACGATGGAGTTAAAATAAAACAGTGAAAAAAGCCAAGTCACTGACAGAGCTTACATCACTCCCGACCTGCCAATAAGCCACGATGCGAGGTGGTCGGAAGATCCCACGATGGATACCTAACTCGACCAGATCATAAGCACCACGATGTGCGATAGTCGAGTGAGGGCTTCTTAATTCGAGCTCCTACCAAAAAGCCAAGTCAAGCCGATAAGGTAGTACAGTGCTAGGTCGACTCAGACCCAAGTGTATCACGAGTCATGTACTCATGCTACACTTCGAGGGGCCACATGGGAATTAAGTCCAAAGGACTACACCCCACAAGGCAGCTTTTGCAAGGGAATTAAGTCGAAAAAGACTACACCCAAGATAAGTAATCAACAAGAGATAAAAGACATTCAATGGAAAAGCATAGATTGAAATTCAAAAATCAGAATGCAAAATTAAATTGAAAAGTCAAGTCTCCAAGATCGAGTCGATGAAATATATATCCAGATAAACAAAAATACCAAAGTTATACAACCAAATCGAATCAAATTGTTTAAAAAATAACAACAAGGAAAACAACATCAGGCAGCAGGCTGGTTTGAAGTAGAGGCATCGGGGTCTACTGGATCCTCCGACTCAAGGTCCTTCCATACCTCCCCCTCCAAGACAGAGGTCACATACTTGTCGTACAAAGACACACCAGCCTTGAATTCTGTGAAGTATCGACCATATCGGGGAATGGCCTCCGGATCGTACAAGTATGCTTTCTCGATGCTTGAAACTTCAAAGTCGGGGAGGACCATCTTCACCTGATCTAATGCATTCGAGAATCCCCCCTTCATGGTCTGACTCATCAACAGTGCCAAGTCATTCTCGAACTCTTCAGATGACAAGAAATCCTTTTTGGCCGCCTCCAGACGAGTCGTGAAGCTATCGACCTCAAGTTGAAGGTCATCTCGAGTATTGATAGACCCAGCCAACTCAGTTTTTGTTTGATCGAGCTCCGATCTCACCTCTGCCAACTCCGACCTCACTGTCGCTAACTCAGCATCCCTGTCAGATATAATCTTTTGCGCTTTAGACATATCGTCTCGGGATGCTGCCAGGTCAGACTCCAGTTTGATGCGTCGATCATCCAACTTGTTCGCCTTGGCTTTCTGCTTCTCGATGTCAGAGGTCAGTCTGGTGATGGTTTCTTTATGTTCCTCCAAAGCTGCTGATGGAGACTCCATCCTGTTCATGGCTACTTTGGCTGCAAGCCGACTCTGCAAAAGAGAGCACTATTAGTGTCGAAAACAGACAAAAATCCCGAAGTTATAAGAGAAGTAGTGTTAACGGTGATTTTTACGGTTTATACGACTTTATTTCGTAGCAATTTCCTTTGTGTTTTATTACTTTTTATAGAAAATTAAGTGTTTAAATGATTTATTGAAAGAATGCGTATGGAAATGATTTAAATGCAAAGTTGAGCTAATTTCGTGATTTTATTGGTAATTATCTATGGTTTTACACTTTGCGTGTTTTTATGGTTTTGTAGGTACGCGAAAATGTCATAAAAGGAGATCTAAACGGAAGGAAGAAGATGCAAGTCAAACTTGGAATGGAGAAATGGAGATGGACGGGCGTTTGAAGGAATGGACGAGCGTCCAGAGGAGCCACATGATTCAGAGTCTTGATGGATTTCAGTGGACGAGCGTTCAGAAATGCATAGGACGGACGTCTGATATGACTCGGCCCGACTCGAAGATTTCAAGTAGTTGGACGGGCGTCTAGCTACCTTAAACGGGCGTCCAGGAGAATAGAAAGGATAGACTTGGAATTATCTTTATTTTTATTTATTAGGGTTTAGACTTTCTACCAATTATACCCTAAGTCGGCCAAAACAACTATATAAAGGAGTCATTCAGCAGAACAGAAAGAACAACTGATCCTGAACCACAAGCTGCGGCCAGAAACCTAGGAGGCTTCACTCAGTCGACCGAGTGCCCCGGCTCGGTCGACTGATAAGGGAGAAATTCATAGTTATTTTTATAACTTTTTACCCCGTTTCTGATATCATTTTGAGCACTTTTATATCATTTCAAGTCATTAATTCCTTAGATTCATCCAAATATGTTAGTATTAGTTATTATGTAAAATATCGTATTTTTATCGTGTTTTTATAAGTTTTGTACCGGTTTAGTAACCGGAGTGTCGTGTCGGATTTACGTTTGGTATTTTGGTGGTTTATTGTAGAATTATAGGTTTACCAAGACCCCGAGTAACGACATTTTAAAGTATAATCATATCTTTGGAAGGATATAAAAAGTGTCACTAAGTCAAGTGGTCAAGTGGCTAATCGATTCGATTTAGTGGAAATCGAGAAATATCTTCGACAAACGAATGGCCCATCAAAACGGCATTTTATGAAGAAGTGTCCTTCATGAAAGTTGTAGATCTTCAAATATGCATTCCAACTCACTTTGAATCACGTCAATCGGATGTCTACAACTCAAGATATGGCCATTTTATTGAACTGCGATACCGTATAGACGAATTTTGACAATACGGATCAAGATTTTTGACCCGGATCGATCCTAGATGCTCCCGGATCGATCCTAGATGCTCCCGGATCGATCCGGCTGTTTCAATGATGAAAGTGAACGTGTTGTTCATCATCTTCATCAGCCATGGTCATTCATACACATACATATACATACATACACATATTTCCTATATATACTACCCCAAATCAACACAAAAGCTTGCTCATTTACCTCTCTTCTCCAACCTCTCTTTTTCTTCTTCCCCCTCCCCTCTTCTCCATCGTCCATGATCATCCGCTTTTCTTTTTTTATTTTTATTTTTGTTCTGATATAATTATTGATAGATATATATATTGTTAAGGCCATATTTATATGATTATTAAGGGTGTATTTCATTATTATTTTCCCCACATTTGCATAATTTACATAAGAATTAAGGGTTTAAGTGTAATTATTTAGTAAATGTCATTTTAATATGGTTATTTGCAAAATTGGTTATTTTAAGTGTTTAATTGATTTAATTATGATTATTTGGATTTCATTACATTTTGCAATGTTTATTTATCTTTTAGGAGGCTTAATTTCGAGATGAGAGAGGATCAATCAAAGATATGGGAAAATAAAGAGATAAGGAAAGAAATCAATCAAGATAAAGATGGAAATATCAAGGAATCCGTTCTGCATCAATCTGAACGAGCGTCCATGCAGCGTCCAGTGTGGACGGGCGTTTGGTAATTCGGACGAGCGTCCAGCGAAGAAAAGTTGAACAGAGAGTTTGGACGGAATCTGGACGAGCGTCTTGATAGCGTCTAAGGCATCTTGAACGGGCGTCCATATAATCTGAACGAGCGTCCGCCGCCGACCTAGGGCTAACCGACTTAGCACTCTATAAATACAGCAGCAGCCCCAACCCTAAGGATATACTTTTTACATAACATTGAGATCGCACTTTCACACCAAAAATCTGCGGCCAGAACCCTAATTCCATAGAGATGAATTTCTCCAATCCAACAATCATCTTCAACATGATTGTTGGCTAGAAACCTTGCAGTGAGACGACGAAGGAAGCCCATCATCAACACAACCAACTAGAGAGTTCGATGCTTTATGTTAGTGAGTTTAATTTATAGTTTTTTCATCACTTTGGATGCTGTTTTGTATTGTTCATGTCTTGTTGGAATTAACGATTCGATGAAACGATTTATCTATATCTATATGCTTGGATCTATGTATGAAAATATATTGGTTTAAGTTTTATTTCGTTCAAGTGATGCGATTAATTGTGTTATAAGAAATTATGCATAGTTGATTGAGTAAGAGTATTAGAGATAATCTTGTGATCATGTTTTGATTGCTGTTTAGTTTTACTTGAAAAGATAAACGAAACTCTAGAATTTGGTTGAAGAAATTTAATTGAATTCGTGAATAGATCACTACTAAAAACTTCATCTTTAGATCACCATCTAGTTGGGGGTTGTTGGTTGATGGGTGGATTCGTTGCCTCGCTGTTTTCCATTACTTATTTGTTACTCAATTCGTTCGTAATCGTTTAGATTAAGTTTAGTTTAAGTTCTAGTTTTATAAACCCTAGTTTCCTGCTGTTTTCCTGCACTTTTCGCTTTAATTTGTAGTTAGACGCTCGTCCGCAATAGCAGGACGCTCGTCCATTAGATTTAGTTTCAGGACGCTCGTTCATCAAAGTGAACGCTCGTCCGTCTTTCTGTTTTCTTATTTTCTGCTTGTTTTTATTCCTGTTTTAGTTTCAATTCTTAGGTTTAGGTTTTAGTTAGTTTCAACCTTAGTTTAGTTAATAATTGTGACATAATCGATATAGGTTTATACTTGAATTCGATAAACATTCCATTCCCTTAGGACGACCCGATAACATCCTTTACTATAGATCCTTATACTTGGGGTGTGTTGGTATTATAAATATTAAAACGTGTTTTTACCGAACAAGTTTTTGGCGCCGTTGCCGGGGAATCGGTAACGGTTGTCGGATTCTTTTAGGTATAAAATTTTATATCGATTGTAATTTTAACTCGTAGGTCTAAATTTTAGAATTACGTTTATTTTTGTTTTCGTTTTACCTTGTTTATTTAGTTTTAGTTTCCTTCAATTATTTTTCTTTAATAGTTATATTAGTTTCTATAATTTTCGATTTGTTTTTCGTAACTTTAGATTAGCCTTTATTTATTTCCGTACGTTCTTTTTAGTTTCCTTAATTATTTCTATTTCATTTTTTAAGTTTTAAGCCTTAGTTTTAGATTTTCGAAGTCTGGACGAGCGTTTAATAACTTGAACGCCAGTCCACTTCAATCCTGTTCCCCCGAACGACCGTTCATTTATTTGAACGAGCATTTATCTCTGAACGAACGTCCACTAACACTGGACGCCAGTTCAGTCTGTTCAATCATCACTTCTTTTCTATCTTCTCTTCTCTTCTCTTTTCTTTTCTCCCTCTAAACCATCAAACCATTTCTAAACCTGTTCTAATCAACCCTAAGGTTGATTTCTTCCTGTTCTGCTTCTCTGGTTTATGCAAACGAGAAGTAATAAGGGACTTCCAATCTTTGATCCCGAGCCTGAACGATCTATTTTTAGAAGGAGGCTTTTCCCGGATTTGGACATAATGGCAGATCAAGATCCACCAATTCCAAATCCTGATCCCCAAGCTCAGTTAAATTTAATCCTTCGGCAGATGCAAGCTCAAGCAAAGAACAAATGTAATCAACAAGTCGGGCATAAATCAACAACTTCAACAATTTAGACAAAACCGGCTTAATCAATCGAACCAGACCCCTACACCCCATATCTAAATCAAGATTTTCTCGAGGGGCATAGACTATTCGCCCTCCCGACATGGGAGGAGTGAACTTTGATCTAAAGAACGGAGTAGTTGCTCTAGTTCAGAATAGCTCTTTTCATGGTATCGCTTGCTCGGGAAGATCCACACGACTTCTTGTCCACATTCGTACAAATCTGTGAAGAAGGTGCCATTATCCTGGTGTTGATTACGAGATAGTTAAGTTAAAGCTATTTCCTTTTGCTTTGAAAGGTGAAGCAAGTCGGTGGTTTAAATCGTTGGCACATCATTCTCTCCATATATGGAATGATGTCAAAAGAGCCTTCGCTCTTAAGTGGGTTTCACCAGGCAAGATTATGGAGATGAAATGGGAAATAGCTACGTTTGAGCAAATTGGAGGATGAGGCTGTTGGCAAAGCACAGGAGAGATTGAATCTCTTGATGAGGAAATGCCCCAATCACGGATATGACAGACATGAGTTCTTTGGAATCTGTTTCTACAGAGGTGTCTCTCAACCTAATAGAGACTATCTTGACTCCACACTCATGGATCCTTCTTAGGGGAGGTGATGAGATCGCCACAGAGTGGCCGAGACCATCGCCAAGAACAATATGTGGTCGACTCCCAAGAAGACTAATGTTGTTAAGACAGAAGAATGCGCAAGCGATCCCGATACCAAGTCGTTGGTTGCTCGGATGGAATTGATAAGCAAGCGGTGGCCAATCTTGACGCAACCTTACGATCCGGGAATGCGGTAGGAACGGAGATGACGGAAGAAATAAATCTAATGGATAATCAAAACCAACCCTTCCGAAACTTTAACCGCAGAGCGTAACTACTCAGATTTCAACGACAAAACTTCAATCAAGCCAAGTTACCACCTGGCCCTTCCAATTCGAATTCTTTTAACTCAAACTATCAAAGGACGACTCCTAACTCCCAAAGGCCTCAAGGAGGATGGAACCAAACTCAAAATCATACCACCTCATGTGTCCTCAACACAAATTTGATGAGTGGTAGACATGGTGAAGACTCGTCTACTAGTGTTAAAGCTATTGAGAGACAAGTTGGTCGGATGGCGGACCGAAAAGCAAGCGAGACCTCACGGTAAACTTCCGAGTTATACCGAGAGAAACCGAAAGTCGATGTGAATGTTTGCACCGCCATTACACCTCGGTGGGAGTATGGACAAGAAGAGGAGTTGAATGAAGTAACGTTGAGAAGTGGTAAGTAAGAAGGTGAATCCGGCAAGATGTCGAAACGAGTAGCCCTCTCCCGACGCCATGAGTTCAGAGGGGAAATCGAAAATCACATGCCGGAGAAAGCAACGATGAGGAGCTTAGTGACAATTCTTCGGAGGATGAAAATAATTCGATGACGAGGAAAGAAAGGAAAGTCAAGGCGGTACCACGACTAAGAAAAAGAAAGAAAAGTTCGTAAGATGGAAGGATAGGGAGGATGAGGCGATAAAGAATCAAGCTACACAGGAATGATAAAGCCCTTCCTTATCCACCAAAAGGAAGAGAGAGCCCTCACTAATGACAAGCAAGATATCTTTGGAGTGAGGAGGATGCTTAGAGACACTCAAGTTAGTATATGCCCTTAGCCGATGTATTAACCGAAATGCCTAAATGCTCTAAGTATCTTAAAGAATTCGTGGGAGTAAGAGAAAGCTTGAGGGATGGGTGAAGAAGTGCTACGTGAAGATTGCGCGATGGTTTCACAGAAAGTCGTGATTAGCGAGGTGACCTGGCGGCACCTTCAATCTCTCCGTGAGATCGAAGGCCATTTGTTCGAAAATGTCTTATGCGACTCCGGGGCCTCTATTAATGTGATGCCATTAAACGTATGCAAAAGCTCGGGTTAGATAAAAAAGGATGCGGAGCGCCTATTTCTCTTGAGATGGTTGATAAATCTATCCGGATGCGGCCGGTTGTGTAGCTAATGTTCTCCTTCAAGTTGAACATTTAGTCTTCCCTACAGACTGGGTTATTCTAGACTATCCACCTGATAAGGAGATGCCTCTAATTCTAGGCCGAACCTTTCTAGACACTTCCAACGCTCTCATCGACTTCTGCAAAGGACAGATTACTCTTAGAGTCGATGACACATCCGTCACCTTCACACGAGGGACACATCCTGAAAGAGCCGTAATTGATGAAATATCGTTTGTCGAAGCTATCTATGAGGACGGAAAAGATGCTTACTCTGAAGAAGCAGAGGAGTTGACAGAGATAGGTGTTTTTGAAGTCATGGACATTGAAGATCAAGCTGACTGCGGACCATCTTCTAATTCATTTCAAGCCGTAGGCATTGCCGAGTCATCTTCACTCTCTCACACTGAGCCTGTTAGTGGGTTAGAAGCATGGAGATGCCCAGCAACAAACGATGATCTCAAAGAACTGAGTCAGGAAGACTTCATCCCTGGTGAAGAAGAAGCTCTGATGGGTAGTTGGGACGAAGTAGACTTTTGGAGAGAAACTACTCATTGGGAAGTAGATGATTGGGAAGAGTTGGCAGAAGAGCTTAAAGATGAAGAGTTAAGGAAAATGATCGATCACAAGAAAAAGGAAGCAAGTGTTGATCGGAGGATTCCGATGGAGATTTGATCCGAAGACATCTTTCCGGGGTTGAGCCTCGGGAAGATGAGTTATTCTTTAGTCAACCACTCCAAGCTCATAAAGAGAAAGGTGGCCCGTTAAAGTCTAGTATTAAGAAACCACCTCATCGATTTAGAGCTCAAACCGCGCTCCAAACACCTTAAGTATATCTTTCTTAAGGATGGAGATAAATTGCCTTTGATCATTTCTTCAAACTCGACCACGAGCAAGAAGCACGGTGATAGAAGTGCTTAAAGAATATCCTCGCGCTCGGATGGCAAGTGGGTGATATCCGAGGAATCAGCCAGATGTATGCATGCATAAAATCCGAACGGAGGAGGAGCTAAAAAGGTTAGACAACCTCGAGAGAAGACCGAATCCGCATATGCAGGAGGTTGTCAAGAAAGAAGTGATAAAGTGGCTTGACATGGGCATCATCTATGCAATCGCCGATAGCGAGTGGGTCGACCTACTCAAGTTGTGCCAAAGAAAGGCGGAATCACAATCGAAAATAATGAAAAAGGGGAGGAAGTTGCCTTACGACTCGTGATGAGCTATAGAGTCTGCATTGACTATCGTGAGACTTAATGAGGTTACCGCCAAGGACCACTTTCCCTACCCTTCATTGACCACATTTATTGAACGACCGAGTGGTCATAAGTATTATTGTTTCCTTGATGGCTATTCGCTACTTCTTCAGATAGCCATTGATCCTAATGACCAAGAGAAGACAACTTTACGTGTCCATCCGGTACTTTTGCTTTTCGCAGAATGCCATTCGCCTATGCAACGCACCCGCGACTTTTCAACGGTGCATGTTAGCCATTTTGATGGACTTGTGGAGCAATGCATGGAGGTCTTCATGGATGACTTCTCGATCCACGGCGATAGCTTTGATGAAATCTTAAAGAATCTAGATATGGTACTCCAACGGTGTGTTGAGAAAAATCTGGTGCTTAAGCGGGAAAAATGCCATTTTCTAGTAGGCGAAGGAATCGTTTTGGGACATAAGGTGTCCAATGTTGGTATTCAAGTTGATAAGGCTAAGGTCGAGGCCATTGAAAGGATGACGTACTCCTAAGGCAAGTGAAAGAGGTACGAGGTTTTCTAGGTCATGTTGGCTTCTACAAGCGTTTCATTAAAGATTTTTCTACCATCGCCAAGCCTTTATCAAATCTTTTGAAAGATGATGTAGATTTCTTGTTCGATCGCGAAGTGCAAAGAAGCTTTCAATTGTCTCGAAAGACAAGCTTATCGATGCCCTATTTTAGTTGCACCTAATGGACCAAGCCTTTCGAGTTGATGTGCGATGCTCTCTAATTACGCCGTGAAGCGCAGATTTTAGGTCAAAGAGTTGATAAAAGGTTCAGCCCATTTATTATGCGAGCCGCACCTTGAACCCGGCTCAATGCAATTATACCACAAGCGAGAAGGAATTCTTAGCCGTTGTTTTTGCCATTGACAAGTTTAGAAGTTATCTTCTAGGGTCTCAAGTTGTTGTATGGACCGATCATGCGCACCTTGCGCTACCTTATGGACAAAGCGGATGCAAAACCAAGGTTACTTCGATGGATTTTGATATTACAAGAGTTTGACCTTGTGATTAAAGATAAGAAAGGTAGTGAGAATATTGTGGCTGATCATTTATCTCGCTTAGTAAATGAGGGTGCAGAGAATCACAATGATATAGGCATTGATTTTCCGACTGAGCAATTGATGAAGCTTGAAACGGTTAGGCCGTGGTATGCTGACTACGTCAACTATTTCGTGAGTGGTCATTTAGAGGATATGACGTATCAGGAGAAGAAAAAGTTCTTTTCTGATCTTAAACATCTCGTATGGGAAGATCCTTATTTGTTCAGGATCTGTAAAGATGGATTGCTTCGAAGGTGTGTTCCTGAGCATGATCAGTGGGATATCCTAGAACAATGCCACAGCGGTCCCACTGGAGGTCACTATGGAACACCGAAGACGGTTGCGAAGATCCTTCAAATTTGGATTCTCTTGGCCGACTGTTTAAGGATGCGAAGCCTTTTGTAAAGGTTGTGATAGGTGCGAGAACGGACGGCAGAGTAGTAGGATGGAAATGCCACTTAAGCCCATTCTTGAATGCGAAGTTTTCGACGTTTGGGGCATAGATTTTATGGGACCCTTTCCATCTTCGTGTGGTAATAAATATATCCTCGACTGTGTCGACTATGTTTCCAAGTGGGTTGAAGCCATAGCTACCCAAACTAATGATCATAAAGTCGTGAAGAAATTCTTGCAAAAGAATATCTTTACCAGATTCGGCTGTCCGAGAGCACTCATTAGTGATGAAGGTACCCATTTTTGCAATGCGCCGCTTGATAAAATCCTTGAAAAATATGGTGTCAAACACAAAGTTGGTACACCATATCATCCCCAAACCAGTGGCCAAGTCGAGGTAAGCAACCAGAGCTTGAAAAGAATTTTAGAAGACCGTGAACAATAATCGATCTAATCGGAGTCTTAAGTTGGATGACGCGTTGTGGGCTTATCAGATCGCATTTAAAACCCGATGGGCACGTCACCCTTCCAAATGGTCTAGGACAAAGCTTGTCATTTACCTGTCGAACTTGAACACAGAGCTTTCTGGGAAATTAAATTCTTAAATTTCGATAGCCAGCTCTGTGGGGAGAAACGGTTGTTACAATTGAACGAGCTCGATTTAATTCAAACTCCGTATGCATCACGAGAATGCTAAGCTTAGCAAGGAAAGAACGAAGATGCTCCATGACGCTAAGATCAAGGACCGAGAATTCAAAGTTGGTGAAATGGCTTTACTCTATAATACTAGACTTCACCTGCTTCGGGTAAACTCAAGTCTAGATGGTCCGGTCCCTTTGAGATTCTCGAGGTTAATCCAAGTGGAGTAATTACTTTGAACGGGTATGGTAATCAAGCTTTTAAAGTGAATGGTCATCGACTTAAGAAATATTTTGGGCAACCAAAGGAAAAGCCTGAGGCTCTTTATTTCCAAAGAAGAGATGAGAGTCTGAGATGTCACGATTTGTGAAGAGATTCCATCTTATTTCTTTGAGTCAGATGATGACATTCCTACCTCTACCTGTGAGGAACCTTCTCCTGAGACTCCTGAGCATGTTAGCACACCTACGCCTATCATCCGCAAGAACAAGAAGAAGAGAGTCAGTGTAGTTTGGAGAGAAAAATTTAATGATCTTATAGCACACTTGACTTGTTGTTGTGGTGAAAATCATTTCCGCCCCAATACTCCTGATTCCGATACTGAGGTGGCGGCTGTTAAACCAAAGTGGCCCGATCCAGGTTGATCTTTTGAAATTTATGTCAAGCTATTGACATTAAACGAGCGCTCCTAGGAGGCAACCTAGTTATTTGTTTTTTTCTTAGGTTGTTTTGTTTTATTGTTTTAGAAATAATACTTTAGTTGATTTTGTGTTGATGGTTATTCCTCCTACATTCATTGTAAGTGTTTTGTGTTATGTGTTGCTCATATACCCCGTGTACCCCGAGATTATATGGTATGTCGAGTGTGGCAGATACTTTTGAGCAGGTTCACAAGCTTTTATGTCCAGTGTTGTCTATTCGAGTTGTAGCGGATGCGCTCATGCTCGCCCGACCTCCGCCAACTTTCATCCGACAACCACTGTTGAAACCAGCTAAGTTTCTTTTTCTTTTATTTGCAAATTCTGCGGACATAATGTGATTTAAGTGTGAGGGGGTAAATTGGGTATGTTTTCATGCTATATCCTTTGAAATATGAGTGAATAGTGAATGTTAAATTTTCCACTAAATTTAAATTTTTGTTAGTCTCGAGCATATGGTTGAAACTAAATGCTTGCTAGTTGTAGTTTTCTAACGATGATAGTATGTGACTTAGTGAGATTATTATAGCATGTCTTTACTTTCATGGAGCTAGTATTCATTTTTCACGTTCACGAGAGCCTTTGATTTTGAAGCAAGATTTTTGAACTATATCCTTTCATTGTTTTAGTGATTTATCTTAGGAAGGTCAGTATAGTAACACCTTAGTTAGACCGTGTGCTGTGAATATCATAAAGTTCGAATGTGATAAGTGAGATGTAACTTATGTCTTGAAAAAAAGAATGAATAAGCGATCATAATAAATACGTTTGTCGGAAGCTAGTCGATGATTGGAGTGAGGTAGGGCATTATCTCGAAATGTCCTATACCACTATGATGACCGTAAGCTCTCACTTACGGTTAGAAGAAGCTACCTTATGATTTGAGTAGGTAGGGGATTATCTCGAAATGTCCTATTCTACTATGATGGGTAAGAGCTCATTTTGATATGCGTCAAATTTGGAAATTTTGGAAATGATGAGTAAAAATAAAGTGAAGTCTTTGTTATCATGGATCTTATACCCAGTAGAACCGCATGATATTTGTCAGTAGGGGATTATCCTACTTGAGTGCGTGGGAAGGCTTTGAGTGGAGCTATTACTGCCTATATCTAGGATAGTCATTGGATTTTTGAGAGGATATTTCTTTGAAAGGCTTGTTAAATTTGAAAAGGGCTTGTCACACATACACTGAATCTATCTCTGTGATGGTATTGTTTGCTATAGTTGTTGTATCTTTTGTTACGTGAGTTAGAGATCTATGTGGATTGCATGAAAGTTGAGCTATAGTTTTGATTGTTTTGTCCGAGGACGTACAAAAAGCTAAGTGTGGGGGTGTTGTTAAGGCCATATTTATATGATTATTAAGGGTGTATTTCATTATTATTTTCCCCATATTTGCATAATTTACATAAGAATTAAGGGTTTAAGTGTAATTATTTAGTAAATGTCATTTTAATATGGTTATTTGCAAAATTGGTTATTTTAAGTGTTTAATTGATTTAATTATGATTATTTGGATTTTATTACATTTTGCAATGTTTATTTATCTTTTAGGAGGCTTAATTTCGAGATGAGAGAGGATCAATCAAAGATATGGGAAAATAAAGAGATAAGGAAAGAAATCAATCAAGATAAAGATGTAAATATCAAGGAATCCGTTCTGCATCAATCTGAACGAGCGTCCATGCAGCGTCCAGTGTGGGACGGGCGTTTGGTAATTCGGACGGCGGCGGCGAAGAAAAGTTGAAGCAGAGAGTTTGGGACGGAATGACGGGCGGCGTTTTCACGATCCTTATAACTAGGACGTTATCGGGTTGAACAGTTCAAGTCCGGAATCTGTTCAACACTGAGCCTTTATTTCCGCAATCTCCGGACTCGTCCCAACGATCTGGACAAGTCCGGATAACATAAAGGCTCAGTGGGTTGAACAGATCGTTGGGACGAGTCCGGACGAGCGCTTTTATAAGGATCAGTTGAACACTGAGCCTGTTAGTGGGTTGAACAGATTTCACCAAAGGATGTTATCGGGTCGTCCTAGTTGAAAAGTTGAACAGAGAGTTTTATAAACCCTAGTTTCCTGCTGTTTTCCTGCACTTTTCTGCTTCAGTTCGTAGTTAGACGCTCGTCCGCAATAGCAGACGCTCGTCCATTAGATTTAGTTTCCAGACGCTCGTTCATCAAAGTGAACGCTCGTCCGTCTTTCTGTTTTCTTATTTTCTGCTTGTTTTTATTCCTGTTTTAGTTTCAATTCTTAGGTTTAGGTTTTAGTTAGTTTCAACCTTAGTTTAGTTAATAATTGTGACATAATCGATATAGGTTTATACTTGAATTCGATAAATATTCCATTCCCTTAGGACGACCCGATAACATCCTTTACTACAGATCCTTATACTTGGGGTGTGTCGGTATTATAAATATTAAAACGTGTTTTTACTGAACATATATCCTTATATATATCTATTCTTAGATCTTCTTCTTTTCATCTTCTCCATCTTTTTATTTCTTCATCACCATCATCTTCATCACCATCGTTGGTGATCACTAGATCTCTCTCTCTCTCTCTCTCTCTATATATATATATATATATATATATATATATATATATATATATATCTATCTATCATTCCATTTTCTCTTCATTTCATCTCTTTTGGGCTATATATATATATATATATATATATGTCTATGTATGTATATATATATGTATATGTTTTTATATAAATTAGTTAAAATATCGTTGTAATGGGATAATTATCAATAGATTATTGTTTTTGAGCTTTTATTTACTTTGACGCACTTATAACTATATATATATATATATATATATATATATATATATATATATATATATATATATATATATATATACTTATTTATATATATATATATATATATATATATATATATATATATATATACTTTTATGCACTTATATATATCTATGTATATGTATAGTATATTTTCCTTTTCCGTTGTTATGAGTAGCTAAACTTATCATAGCCAAATCATGTAAAATTTGGTGAAATCAACCTTTGGAAGATAAAATTGGGAGTGTGTTGTGCTTTTTATTGTTGAATCTCACATATTTCACGTCTTAGAACTTGTTATAACGGATTTGGGCTAGATTAGCTACCTAGGTCAAAAATCACACACATCATTCTTGAGAGTTGTTCAGAGAGAGTGGTGTGGGAAAAATGGTTCTAAGGTCGGGAGGTAAACCATACCGGGGTTTTAGGTCGTGAATTCAGGCCCGCGCTCATTGGTGTTTTATTATCAACATAGTAACTTGAATGTGGTAGTCTAGATTAGTGTAGTTTAATGTTAGACCCCGGGGTTGAACTATGAAGTGCCGGGTGGTTCTTGAGCCAACGATGACAAGTTGTTTCACGGAGTCTTTCGGGTAGACCATGGATTAGGTAAAGCTTCGGTTTACTGCTTTGACACATTCTCGTTAAGATGTTTGGTGTAGTACGTTGATGAGTATGAATCGGTAGTAACTTCGACCGAGTGATTTCGGACTTGTTTCCGTAATGAGGGTTATATCAAGCGTCTCACAGCACTTAATCATGTTAGGATAATCGGTTTTCTAAAAAGAGAATTAATTAACCTCACATAGGATGTTAAAGGAGAGTTGTTCAGATCTTAACATCAGAATTAGGAGCATGCACCTGTGAGATTGAATGTGAGAGTTCGTTTGTTATAATGCACACTCCCGGTTTTGTCTATCCTTGGGGTTGAAATTAGCTACTTTGATCATGGTTCGGCTAGTCTTTTAACCTATCTTTAAAATCTAGTAGTTTAACTTTCTTTCTCTCTTTTCTCTCTTTAGACTTGATATAAAAAAAATTTATTTTAGTGTCGTGTAGTAACAAACCTTCCAAAAACTTGATCGCCTAGACTAAGACATACGTTCACTTTGGTACTTACAAACACTTGTCCCTTGGGATCGACCTCGTTCTCCTGTAGCTATTCTAACAATCTGACCCGGTCCACTGCCGGTTAGAGAGTTAGTTTACCCACGGTTTTCGAGTCTTTATTAATATATTTTCGAGGGGTAAATTTTAGCTCATCAAAAATTGGCGCCGTTGCCGGGGACAAGTGTGCTATTTGTGATATCTTGTAAGTGAACCGAAGGCTTGAGCCTAGGTTTTATTTTATTGTTTTCTTGATTGTTTGCTTTTCGTAGTGCATGACCAGGAGCTCTCAAACACCACTCGAACCATACATAGACGGAATTGAAGCCTCACGCAAGACAAAGGAATAGTCGAGAGAAGAAAGAGGTAAATGCTGTTAGGAGTCAAAACCGGACTTTGAAGAGAGTAGTTTGGGTGAGTTGGGAGAAAGTTCCGTTATGGCACACAACGGTGAACAAGTTTTTGATGGAAATAATGGAGGCGAGAATCAAAACCCACCGCCTAACAATAACAATGCACAAGGGGTGGGGATGGACAAGAAAATCAAATGGATCCCCATGTCATGCAATGATTTAATGCATGGATGAGGAATCGTTTCTCCAAAACCAACCTCAAGCTCAAAACCAGGTGCAAATGCAATGCCGCATTGGTTTAATGGACAACAAGAGCAAAATCAAGGTGGTTTGACATGTAGAGACTTTGTGATGGCACCTACGGCAATAATGGGGCATAGTCCAATCCGAATGCCGCCGGTGGCGCAAATAATTTGGAGTTGAATCGAAACATCATACATCCATTTGGGAGATAATGCCATATTCGGGGAACCGCCATGGAAAATCCTCACTTGTTCATTGATCATTTCTCCAAGTGATCAACTCAACAAAGATCAATGGAGTGAGTGATGAAGCACTTAAACTTATGCTTTTTCCATTCGCCTTGAAGGATCAAGCTAAGAGGTGGTATGATTCGTTGCCTAACGATTCTCTACACTAATGGGAGGACGTGATCAAAACTTTTCTACTCAAGTACTATCCCCATCAAAGACCATGGACATGAAAGAAGCTATCATGTCATTCAATGCATATGAAGGAGAAGAACTACATGAGTCTTGGGACCGATTTAAAGCTTTATTGAGGAGTGCCCGGGACACGGTTTGAGATCCTATGAGGTAGTTCATGCGTTCTTCCGAGGTTTAGATCAAGTTCACCAAAGTACCTTGCATGCTTCGTGCAATGGTGATATCATGAGTATGGTGCCCGAGGTAGCCATGAATCAAATAGAGAAGATCTCGGAGACTTCGAGGCAATACATTTCTTCAAGTAGAAGAGGGGCAAGGAGTAAGAAGCCCAGTTTGGTAGAAGTGAAAGAAGTGGAATCAAGCGATCAATATCATGCCCAAGTTCAAGCAATGGAGCAGAAATTGGGAAGGTTTGAGAAAGAGATGGAAAATGCTAAGTTTGTGCCAAATTTGTAGTGGATCGCACTCAAGCAAAGGATTGTAGGATGACAACAAAAGCTCAAAACATGGCTTATCCACAATCTTGAATCGGGGGCAATCTAGAAATGTACCTCAAATCAATATGGAAGAATTGGCAAAGCGAATGATGAGTGTTTGCTCGATGGAGCAATGGAATGTGGGACCTCAATTTCAAAACCAATTGCAAGGTCAATCTGTAGGAGACCAACAAGGTGGACCACCGTTTGAGGAGCCTCAAGATGTGAGCTATGTAGGGCAAGGTCAAGGAGGAAATTTTGGGAAATCAAGGTGATGGTTTATGGAGGAATAACAACAACCAAGGTTGGAACCGAAACCAAAACCAAGGCTATCGACACGGCCCAAACCAAGGACAGTCTTCTCAAGGGCAATTTTACCAACCACCACACCAAAGGCAACTACAAGGAGGGTATAACCAACAAGGTACTAACACATATCAAAACCCTCCACCTTTGGCACCTATACCTCAAAAGAGTGCAATCGATGTCCTGGCGGAACAAGTAAGCAAAGTTATGGTGGAAATGAAAGAGATGAAGAAGGACATGGTCGAAATGAATTATAAACATGGGTCCGCTATCAAAAATATTGAGACTCAAATTGGTCAAATAGTGGAACATGTACAATTAAAAGGCGGCTTACCAAGCAACACCGAGAAAAATCCAAGGAATGTAAGCGCCATTGCAACTCGGAGTGGTAAAGTGTTGGGCACAAGTGGTGAGAAAAGAGTCCTATGGGAGGACAAAGATAGAAAAGCTTCTATTGAGACCGAAGCGGGAGCCATGGATGGTGATATTGATGAAGTTGAGGATAATGTCAATCATGAAGAGTTTGCCAAGAGGAAGGAAGTTGAGAGAAAAGAGGCACAAGCTAGAGGTGACTTTGTGGTGCTTGATATAAAAGAGGAGGAACCTACGAGAAAGGAAGGAAAGGAGCCAATGAAAGAGCCATCTTCCCACTTGAGCTTAAAGGTAAAAAGGTATAATTCCTCCTCCTCCCGATTTTGATTTGAGCACTCTCCTTTTCCCCCCAAAACCATAGGCAAAGTTGTTTGAACAAAGCACAAACTCGTTTCATTGAAATTTTTGCGGAAAATTGATTTAAATATCCCTTTTCTTGAAGCACTTGCAAACATGCCCCTCTTATTGTAAGTTCTTAAAAGGTTTGCTAGCTAAAAAGAGTAAATTGGAAGAAGTTGTGTGCCTAAATGAAGAATGTTCCGCTATTTTTAATGCTAAATCTAGAATTCCCCCGAAGGTTAGAGACAAAGGTAGTTTTACTATTCCAGTCACAATTGGTACGACTCATTTTCCTAGTGTTTTATGTGATTTGGAGGCTAGTGTAAGCTTGATGCCCCGTGCTATATATGAAAGTCTTGACCTAGGAGAGTTGGAACCAACGGGGATGACCCTTCAAATGGCGGATAGGTCCATTAGAGAACCTATGGGTGTGATAGAGGATGTGATTGTGCAAGTTGATAAGTTTGCCTTTCCGGTGGATTTTGTGGTTTTAGACATGGAGATGGACTCCAAAACTCCCCTGTTGTTAGGACGTCCCTTTTTAAACACCGGAAGGACCTTGATAGATGTTGCTAGTGGAGAGATAATTTTGAGAGTTGGAGAAGAAACAGTCACGGTGAATGTGTATAAGTCTATGAAACACCCTATAGAGAATACCGAGGACTGTTTTTCCATTGATATTGTAGATGCTTGTGTTTCGGAGTATATTGACATGCAGGAGTATAAAGACAAATCCAATGAATGTATAATAAGAGAAAGCAAGGTGATGGATGAGAATAAAGAGTTGGATCTTGAAGAGACAGCTTTCGTGGGCAAGCAATGGAGTGAAAAGATCGATCTTGGTCTCGAAGGGGACCTAGACAAACCATCAATTGAAGACCCACCCAAAGATTTGAAGATGAAGCCACTTCCACCCCACTTGAAGTATGTTTTTCTTGAAAATGATGAATTACTTCCTTTGATTATTTCTGCTACACTAACATCCTTGCAGGAAGAACAATTGGTAAACATGCTTAAAAAGCACACGTGTGCTTTTGGGTGGAAGATGTGTGATCTCAAGGGTATAAGCCCCACAATTTGCCAACACAAGATCATATTAGAAGATGAGGCAAAGCCAGTAAGACAACCTCAAAGAAGACTTAATCCACATCGCCAAGAGGTGGTGAAGAAGGATGTGGTCACCATGTTGAAGCTTGGGATCATATATGCCATTTCTGATAGCAAGTGGGTGAGTCCCACTCAAGTGGTGCCGAAGAAGGGAGGTATGACTATTCAAATCAATGAAAAAGGTGAGGCGGTGCCTATGCGGTTGGTAAGTGGTCACAGAATTTGCATTGATTTCCGTAAGTTGAATGATCAAACTCGAAAAGACCATTTCCCCCTCCCCTTTATTGATCAAATGATTGAAAGATTGAGTGGTCATGCTTTTTATTGTTTTCTTGATGGGTTTAGTGGATATTATCAAATACATGTGTCCTTAGAAGACCAAGAGAAGACCACCTATACTTGTCCTTATGGCACTTTTGCTTTCCGTAGGATGCCGTTCGGGTTGTGTAATGCACCCGCGACTTTCCGACGATGCATGATTTCCATTTTTGCGGATATGATTGAAAAGTTTTTAGAAGTTTTCATGGATGATTTTAGCGTATTTGGTGATTCCTTTGAGGAGTGTCTCGACAATTTAGAGAAAGTGTTGGGTAGATGTGAGGAGACGAACTTAGTGTTAAATTGGGAGAAGTGTCATTTGATGGTTACGGAGGGGATAGTCTTAGGTCATAAGATATCTAGTAAGGGTATAGAAGTCGATTGGGCTAAGGTTGAGGCGATAGATAAACTTCCTCCACCCAACAACCTAAAAACTCTTAGAGGTTTCCTAGGTCACGTGGGGTTCTATCGTAGGTTCATCAAAGATTTTTCGAAAATAGCCCGTCCTCTTACTCTTCTTCTTGGAAAAGACGTCCCATTCGATTTCAACCAAGCTTGCATTAAGGCATTCACGTTGCTCAAGCAATTGCTTGTATCCGCTCCGATCTTAGTAGCTCCAAAATGGGACCAAGAGTTTGAATTGATGTGTGACGCGAGTGACACCGCGGTTGGTGTGGTGCTCGGTCAAAATATTGATAAAATTTTCAAGCCTATTGCCTATGCGAGTTATACCTTGAATCCTGCCCAACAAAACTACACCACCACAGAAACAGAACTTTTAGCAGTTGTCTTTGCGTTCGATAAATTTCGATCTTATCTTATTGGTTCTCGTGTAGTTGTTCATACGGATCATTCCGCCTTGCGGTACCTCTTTGCCAAACAAGATGCCAAACCCCGCCTTTTGAGGTGGATCTTGCTCTTACAAGAGTTTAACCTTGAGATTCGTGATAGAAAAGGGTGTGAGAATGTTGTAGCGGACCACTTAAGTCGTTTAGAGCTTAGTGAGGAGTTGTTTAAAGCGCAAAGAGAGATAAATGATGTTTTCCCTCATGAGCAACTTTATGCTATCGACACCATCCTATCAGTTAAGAAAGGAAACTTTCTAAAAATTGGTAAGGAAGGTAGCCCGTGGTTCGCACCGTTTGTCAATTACCATGAGTGTGGTTTCGTAGATCCTAATTTTGATTCGAATCAAAGACGTAAGTTTCTTAGTGAAGTGGGTAAGTATGTGTGGGAGGATCCCTATTTGTATCGATTGTGCCCGGATGGCATCCTGAGAAGGTGCATCCCCAATAGTGAGATCGTAAGCGCGCTTTCGTTTTGTCATGATAAAGAGGCCGGGGGCCACTTTTCGGGGGAGAGGACCGCTTTGAAAGTATTACAAAGTGGGCTATATTGGCCCACTCTATTTCGAGATGCACATGCTTATGTGAAATCATGTGACGCTTGTCAAAGATCCGGTCGTATTTCTAAGAGGAATGAGATGCCTCAAAATCCAATAATCATTTGTGAAGTCTTCGATGTTTGGGGCATCGATTTCATGGGACCCTATCCATCCTCGTGTGGTAACAAATACATCCTAGTTGCTTGCGATTATGTGTCAAAATGGGTTGAGGCCTTAGCCTCACCTACCAACGATAGAACGCGTTGTTATCCGTTTTCTTAAAAGATACATCTTTTGTAGGTTTGGGGTGCCCGAGCTATAATTAGTGACAATGGTAGCCATTTTGCCAACAAGCCATTTGATAAACTCTTAGAAAAGTATGGGGTGGAGCACAAACTCGGAACCGCTTACCATCCCCAAATGAGTGGCCAAGTTGAGGTCACAAATAGGGGTATTAAGCGTATCTTGGAAAGGACGGTAGATAAGAATGTTAAGAGTTGGTCCTTGAAACTAGATGATGCTCTTTGGGCCCATAGGGATGACTTTTAAGACACCATTTGGGCATGTCACCTTACATGATAGTCTATGGAAAGTCGTGTCACCTCCCGTGGAAGTTGAACACAAGGCGATTGGGCAATAAAAATGCTAAACTTAGATGACACCTTAATTGGTGAGAGGAGGATGGATCAATTGAATGAATTGGGAATTCGTAGCCGTGCTTATAATCTTTCGACGAAGTATAAGGAAAGGACTAAGTTGATCCATGATAAGTTGATCAAAGTTCGAGTTTTTAATGAGGGCGATGAAGTCTTATTCTACAACACCCGTCTCCATCTTTTCCAAGGGAAGTTAAAATCTAGGTGGTCCGGTCCCTATGTAGTGTCAAAAGTATTTCCGTCAGGAGCTATCAAGATCACCCACCCTAAGTTTGGTACGTTTACCACAAACGGTTTAAGGTTGAAAAAGTATGAACGGTTACCTTATGATGAAGCTTTAGAGATAGTGACTCTCGAGGATCCTGTCCTTTGTGACAAATCATGCAAGTCTTGTCACGGACTATAAACTTTGACTCGTTTAATCTTTCACCCACCCTTCGTCTTTTTCTATCTTTTCCTCGCCCAGAGCCAATAGTATAACTTTGAAAAAGTTGGCACCGTATAATTCATCTTGTCGAGCCAACGACGTTAAACAAAAGCGCTACCGGGAGGCAACCCGTTAATAATAATAATAATAATAAGACTAGTCTTAATGAGATGAAGAATCTGTGAAAAAAAAATGAACACAATGGAAGAACAACACAAAGTACAACTAAGTCTTAGGATGAAAGTTTGAATGTAATTAAGGGAACGATTAGGTGGTTATCCGAAAATCCCGAGGGAGAACAAAGAAAAAATTCAAATGCATCATTTCTTGGACTTAGGAGTCTATGAGTATGTGATACTTGCTTTTACCCGGATGATGATTGACTACGCACTATGGATATTGTTTTTCTATTATATGCCTCTGTGGTTTTTCTTTCATGTTTAGAGATTTCGTACTTTACCCGTTGGGGATATTTATCCATCTATAGCAATCCATTAGGTGTGTTGCATATTGCGTATCGAGTTTTCTGACGTAGCAGTGCCTTAACATTGTATACCCCCATATCCCTATTCTATATTCTGGCACGAGGACTATGTCCCGTGTATGCTTTTTGTTGTTTTCTGTCTACGTTGATATAGGGATTCGGGTCGTGCTTACACGAGGCTGTTACGGGATTCGATAAGCGCCTTTCTGGCGGGTTTATAAGCTAAGTCTTCCTTAATACTTTGCCGCACATTTCATTTTATAATCTAGTCTGTTTCCAATATTGTGTGACATATCTTTCTTATTATGTATTAGTTCACCTACTATGTAATATTGTGTGTTTTAAATCAATAAAAGTTCATGTGGTGTGTTTATCTACCTATTGTCACTACAATGTTACACTCCACACACTTTTATTTTATTTGTACACACAATGGTCATAACTTTGAAAAACCCACCCACCCTTTTATATCATCTCGGTAATTATTTGACTTGTTTTGGTGAACCATTATTTTTCCAACCACTTTTATTTACCCTCACTATGCATTGAGGACACTGCAAGTTCGTAAGTGGGGGGTAGCGTCGTGGTTAGTCTAGCAATGGCATTAGTGCTTGTTTTGTATCAGAAAATCCCTTAGTTTTCGATCTTTTTCGAGCATTATTTAGTTGATTAAAATAAATTGTATAAGGTATATATTTCATGGATTTGATGATGTAATGATCGATTTGGATGTATATAACCAAAGTGAACCGTAAGTGCATTTTAACCCCAAATTTATTTGTGTAACATGAATTCATTGTTCACGTAAGCCTTTGATATTGAGTTTAAAATTTTAAAGCAGTATCCATTCAGTATCTAGTGGTTATTCTAGAGATAATTGCAGTAACTTAGTACCTAATTTTTGAACGTGTCATTGTGAATATCGAAGGTTTGAATGTGATAGAAAGGATATAAGTTAAGTGGAATGAAAAGAAAAATACCAAATTAAGATGAACTATATATATGTCGGTTGTAGCTACCAATGATTTGAGTGCAGTAGGGCGTTATCACGAAACGTCCTATATCACTATGAGGTTTAAAAGCTCCCGACTGCCCGATGATAGTAGTCCAGCTAGGGTGTTATCACGAAACGTCCTATTGCTGGGAATGAAGGCATATGCTACAAATGCGAATTTAAAAATAAAATATAAAAAAAAAAAAAAAAAATGACAATTTGGTTAAGCATTGTTGAAAACTTAGTTATCTTCTGACTATCCCCGGTATAAACTGAATGATATGCTTTAGGGATTATCCTAATAAGTACACGAGAGGACTTTGTGTGGAACTATTACTGCCTATACCTAGGAAAGTCATTAGGACTGTCTGAATGGATATTTGTGCGTATTGCTTGAATTATTCAAGAGAGGATAGTGGAAATTGAAACGGCTTGTCACACACACACTTTGTTATACATTTATATTGAGATTAACGCCTGGTTGTAATTCTAATGGTTATATCATCTGGTTGTCCCTATTATCTTATCTTTGCATGAATTTTTCCTTCATTCATTTTGTTTTATCGTTTGTTTTGCTCGAAGACGACCAAAAGCTAAGTGGGGGGTTGTTGATAAGAGAAAAATTCATAGTTATTTTTATAACTTTTTACCTCGTTTCTGATATCATTTTGAGCACTTTTATATCATTTCAAGTCATTAATTCCTTAGATTCATCCAAATATGTTAGTAGTAGTTATTATGTAAAATATCGTATTTTTATCGTGTTTTTATAAGTTTTGCACCGGTTTAGTAACCGGAGTGTCGTGTCAGATTTACGTTTGGTATTTTGGTGGTTTATTGTAGAATTATAGGTTGACCAAGACCCCGAGTAATGACATTTTAAAGTATAATCATATCTTTGGAAGGATATAAAAAGTGTCACTAAGTCAAGTGGTCAAGTGGCTAATCGATTCGATTTAGTGGAAATCGAGAAATATCTTCGACGAACGAATAGCCCATCAAAACGGCATTTTATGAAGAAGTGTCCTTCATGAAAGTTGTAGATCTTCAAATAAGCTTTCCAACGCACTTTGAATCACGTCAATCGGATGTCTATAATTCAAGATATGGCCATTTTATTGAACTGCGATACCGTATAGACGAATTTTGACAATACGGATCAAGATTTTTGACCCGGATCGATCCTAGATGCTCCCGGATCGATCCGGCTGTTTCAATGATGAAAGTGAACGTGTTGTTCATCATCTTCATCAGCCATGGTCATTCATACACATACATATACATACATACACATATTTCCTATATATACTACCCCCAAATCAACACAAAAGCTTGCTCATTCACCTCTCTTCTCCAACCTCTATTCTTAGATCTTCTTCTTTTCATCTTCTCCATCTTTTTATTTCTTCATCACCATCATCTTCATCACCATCGTTGGTGATCACTAGATCTATATATATATATATATATATATATATATATATATATATATATATATATATATATATATATATATATATATATATATATATATATATATATATCATTCCATTTCAACTTCATTTCTTCTCTTTTGGGGCGATATATATATATATATATATATGTATAGATGTCTATGTATGTATATATATATGTATATGTTTTTATATAAATTAGTTAAAATATCGTTGTAATGGGATAATTATCAATAGATTATTGTTTTCGAGCTTTTATTTACTTTTACGCACTTATAACTATATATATATATATATATATATATATATATATATATATATATATATATATATATATACTTTTATGCACTTATATATATCTATGTATATGTATAGTATATTTTCCTTTTCCGTTATTATGAGTAGCTAAACTTATCATAGCCAAATCATGTAAAATTTGGTGAAATCAACCTTTGGAAGATAAAATTGGGAGTGTGTTGTGCTTTTTATTGTTGAATCTCACATATTTCACGTCTTAGAACTTGTTATAACGGATTTGGGCTAGATTAGCTACCTAGGTCAAAAATCACACACATCATTCTTGAGAGTTGTTCAGAGAGAGTGGTGTGGGAAAAATGGTTCTAAGATCGGGAGGTAAAACATACCGGGGTTTTAGGTCATGAATTCAGGCCCGCGCTCATTGGTGTTTTATTATGAACATAGTAACTTGAATGTGGTAGTCTAGATTAGTGTAGTTTAGTGTTAGACCCCGGGGTTGAACTATGAAGTGCCGGGTGGTTCTTGAGCCAACGATGACAAGTTGTTTCACGGAGTCTTCGGGTAGACCATGGATTAGGTAAAGCTTCGGTTTCTCGCTTTGACACATTCTCGTTAAGATGTTTGGTGTAGTGACGTTGATGAGTATGAATCGGTAGTAACCCGACCGAGTGATTTCGGAATTGTTTCGTAATGAGGGTTATATCAAGCGTCTCACAAAGACTTAATCATGTTAGGATAATCGGTTTTCTAAAAAGAGAATTAATTAACCTCACATAGGATGTTAAAGGAGAGTTGTTCAGATCTTAACATCAGAATTAGGAGCACGCACCCGTGAGATTGAATGTGAGAGTTCGTTTGTTATAATGCACACTCCCGGTTTTGTCTATCCTTGGGGTTGAAATTAGCTACTTTGATCATGGTTCGGCTAGTCTTTTAACCTATCTTTAAAATCTAGTAGTTTAACTTTCTTTCTCTCTTTTCTCTCTTTAGACTTGATATAAAAAAAATTATTTTAGTGTCGTGTAGTAACAAACCTTCCAAAAACTTGATCGCCTAGACTAAGACATACGTTCACTTTGGTACTTACAAACACTTGTCCCTTGGGATCGACCTCGTTCTCCTGTAGTTATTCTAACAATCTAACCCGGTCCACTGCCGGTTAGAGAGTTAGTTTACCCACGGTTTTCAAGTCTTTATAAATATATTTTCGAGGGGTAAATTTTAGCTCATCATCGACCGAGCCATGTTTTTTTGTTTTTTTATTTTATTCTGCATGCTGGAGATGAGTAGAGGCTGAGGCCAGTTCGAGCAAGCATGTGAAACCATTTCTGCAACATCTTGATCTCAACTCTGGGATTGTTTTGTGAGTTTTATTAGAGTTGCATCTTTATTATGTTTAATTTGTTTTTATGCAATTATATCGATGGATTGTTGCATGGTTGATGTTTAACGTTTGATGAGAATCGTTGTTAGACTTAGATCACCGTAGTAAAGATAAGATTTTTAACCTAAAAATAACGAGAGTTGTTAGGTTAATTTCTAGGTTGCTAGATTGAGAAATCTTACACCTTTGTTATGAAAGCGTTAATCTTTAAGATCGAGAGATGAGTGATTAATAGGCGAATTATCTAAGAGATTAGAAATTCATACTTTTGATAGGTGAACCACAATCTTCATTAAATCTTCACTAAACAATCTAGAGAGGAAGTTGAGGGTTGTGAGATCGGTGGATCATTGCTTGTTCGTTTTCAATTTATTTGTTATCATCTTAGTAATTTTATTATCTTTTTAGAATAGAATTATTTTCATTAGTTTGGCTCGTTACTATCTTTCCTGGCTTTGGATTCTAGATCCTCTGTCCAGTTTATTGTTTTCGTTTTTTTTGGTTCTGTTTTGTTTTATTTTTCGTGACAACTTTAGAGAAATTAAGAACTAGACCAACCTCGATTCCCTGTGATTCGACTCCGGTATTAACCTCTATACTACGATCCCTGCACTTGGGGTAAACCGGATTATTTTATTACTTGTTTGTTTTTCATTAGATAAAATCCGAGACAAGTAGAACGAAGACTTACAGCTCAATGGCTTTTCATTAAGAAGTCATGCAGCTCTTCTGGAGTCATGGCTTCCATCTCTGCCACACTTATTCCAGGGAACGGGTCGGATGAGCTAGGAGGAGCGAGGTTACGGGTTTCCTTCCCGACCCCATGCCTCACCTCAGTTGTTTTCTGACGTTTTCTCGGGACGAGGCTCTCACAGCCTGCTCCGTCACCCGAGCCTCGTTAGGTTGATCTCTAAGAATGTCGGATGTCGACATAGGGGTTGAAGATCGGGCCGGGGTCCTCTGACCCCCAGAGATTATGGCACCAGACACTAGTTTCTTCGACCTGATGCCGGCCAGTTCTTGAATCTTCTTGGGATCCGTCTTCTTAGGGTCAGGCATCTTGCCCAGAATCTCCAACTTTGAAAAGTGTACCACTGCAAGCAGAGATAAATCGACGTTAATACATCGTCAAAAAAGAAACAAGTATGGAAAAGAAAAATGCAGAAGTATAACAACTCGACAGAGTTTATAAAATCCTACACAAGACTCGAACATCCTCATCGAGTTCTAGATAGGCACCCGGACCCGCCGTATCGACATCAGCAAAGGGATATAAAGAATGTAGATTCCGTGTTGCGACATCGGGACACACCCTCTCGAGAATCCTACACTCACTAGAGGGGTCAGAATCCAGTCTGTCGTGACATTTCTTAGGCCTTTTGTGCCAGGTTCGGATGTCGATATCTTCCAGCCCGTGCCGGATGAAAAAGAAATGTGGCTTCCACTCGCCTTGAGACGAGGTTACTCTCCTCACAAACTCCGACACAAGGGGACGTCTCTGGAAGGTATACCACCCTGCATCTTGCAGACCTTGGATTGCATAGTACTGCCGGAACTGCCGGACCGTGAACTCGATTTTGACGATCCGACACGCCAGCACGAACCCCATGACGCTCCTGACCCCGTTTGGAGTGAGCTGAGTAATGCAGATCTGGTAGTGCTGAAGGACTTCAATGAGGCACGGTCGAAGGATACCTTAACCCTCTTTCGATTGCGCCCGTAGATGGCACAGAACCCATGGGGGGGATCACAGGCATATTGATGGCTACCGTGAGATGCTTTAATGTTTTCGGATGAGTATGGGATGCCGTATCGTAAACAAACGGCCTTGGCTTTTTCTTGGGTAATGATATACCCGGATCGGAATGGGGCCCTGTTCATCCATATTGGGCCTACCATCCTGGCCCATCACCATAGGTAATGGGCTTTTATCTCCGCTGGCCGCTGCCATAGCCATCTCCTGCCCGCTAGCTATAAGCCGAGTCCTATCCGCCGACAGTAAGCCGGATCTTTTCCGCCAGTCATATGTCGGACCCATCTTCTCCATGTGATTTCTATCCATATAGTCAAGCTTAGCTCAAGACAAGGCACAGATGAGTCCGCTGTTCGTCGTACCCATCGCTGGTCGCTGGACGCTGCTTGCCATACTTATCAATCCATCTGGCACAAAACAGCTGGCTAGGACACTTGTATTGCATTCATACTTTCCTTAGCTATGTACTCTAGTTGTCTTGTCGATGAACAGTAAACCGACTTACTTTTTAGCCTATATATATGGGATCACAATGTAATAGAAAGCTCTCTCGAATCTCAAGCTCTAAGCTATAAATCTAATATAAGCAGATACACTCTGCCAATTCGTCGAATCATTTACTTGTTCTTCATCGCCACCGTATCCACACCGTTGAAATCACATATATCAGCCTTATATCCACAAGATAAACACTGTTACCGCAAATCTGGTGTTCAGCGCAACATCAGTTGGCTCCGTTACCGGGAACTACGATCATCATTCAGCTTTTGGAGGTCATTTGCTTCATCACAAAGACGATTTCACGGCATCTCAGGAGAGGTTATCATCATTTTTCAGTCTGTCGGTCACTAAAGATTTGATCTTTTGGGATAATACAGCCCAGAAGCCGCTATTTTCCTCATCTTAGCAACACACACGGAGAGAAGATCATCAAAATCATTGCAAACTCACACTTGAGTCCATCTTAAAAATCCAGGTTGGTTTATATACCCTTTTGTCGGTTTCAGATCTTCAAGTAATAAGCAAATTTGGTCATTTAGCCGCTAACCACCTGGAGAACACAACAGTTTTTTACCTTAAATACTTCGAGCTAGAGGTATCTAAAATCCATAGCCAAAACACCTCCAGAAAAATATCCACAAAAATCATAAAGTCATGGCTGGCGGGAAAAACTTGAACCCAATAACACCGACTAAACCAGTCAATCAGCGCCCGACACGTGGGGCGAACACGCTACGTGGGGAGGCTAGCCGAAGGGTTATGTCAGATGGGGCAGATGTCAACCCTGCCCTCACAACCGACATGCGAGCATACATCCGGGAGAGAGCTAGAGCTCGCGAAATTCACGAAGAAGCAATCAGAAAAAATAAAGGAAAGAGGATCGCTGCGACATCTAACCATAATGATGACCAAGAGGCTATTTCAATAGGGGGAGCTCCCTCACAGCAAGATTCATACAAGATGGCTCTACAAGCGCACATGGAGTACATAGAGGAAATGCGAGTGGGAAATGAGTTACTGATTGCTGAGGGATTACCACCTCAACCTATCCGCAAATTCAACCCCCCCCCAACCTGCACAAACAGAGCTACAGCTTACCTTTATTCCTCTAAAAACAGTTCAACCGCAGCGGTCGGAAATGGAAGGAAGCAACCATGCAACATCCCATCCAAAAGGAGATAGAAAATCGGCACTTGGTCGGCTGGGGCCCGTGGTCGACGATCGCGGTGCAGCCCCAGGGAGACCAAGGAATCCTCGACAGGTCCATACTCGCACAGAGGGACATGGGGACTCGCAAGATATGGGAGGACATATTACATTCCCGCCTATTCCCACGAATCAAGAGGAAATGGGAATAATGAAAAGACAGATAGAGGAGCTGCAAAAGGGTACGAAAGGTGTTAAAGTGGTTCCAACATGGGGAACAAGTGTGCTTCATCCCAGTATACTGAAAGCGGCTCCAAGAGGGGGAACTCATTACCCCAATTTTATTAACTACCATGGAGCAACGGATCCTCTGGATTGGCTATCCGCTTTTCAGAGTAGAATCAGTTTATGTACCTCTAGCGACGAGGCTTGGTGTATAGCATTTGTGGGATCGATGCAAGATAGGGCAGCATCATGGATCCGTAGTCTTCCTCCTGGTTCGATCTTATCATGGGATGATCTGATCAACAAGTTCATAACAGAGTTCAAGTCAGTAGGAGGACCTAAAAAGACTCACATTGACCTGCATGAGGTCCGACATGGCGACAATGAAGGTACACGCAGCTATTATGAACGGTTTCACGAACTAACAAGGGGTTTAGCGGACAACGTCGTCATGAGCAGTTTTGAAACAGGGTTGAAGCCGGGGTATTTGAAGTCTTATTTTGCTTTATCCCCACCTGCGAACCTACAAGAAATGTTAAGCTCAACTAGAAAATACATCGCCGCCGCTTTGCGCAGAAACGAAGGAGTGTCTTCATCTAATAAAGGCAAGCAGAGGGTGGCGTACTCGCGCTAGAGATACCCGCAGAGAAACCGGATCGGGAAATCAAGAAACTGAAAGATTTAAGGAGGAACATTTCACGCCGCTGAATTTCCTATACTCAGATGTTGAATGAAATAAGAGATGAAATACCTGAGCCCTACCCGATGGTTCCTGACACACGTCGCGATGCATCCAAATATTGTGGATATCACAGAGATAAGGGGCATACAACTGATGAATGTATTCAGTTTAAGCGGGCAATAGAAAAGTTACTCGCTCGCGGTCATCATGATCACCTCAAACTAGATACTGGTGGTCCGGAAAGGAGGAATCAGCAAGCTCGCCAGTTCGACAGGAACATCAGAATGATAACTGAGCCTCCTCCCAGCAACAATCAGATCAAGAATCGCATTGGCTCTATTAATAAACATATAGAGAAGCCCGTTGTTTTACGAGGGAACGAGCAACCCCTTGCCTTTACTCGAAGTGAGTTAGTGACTTCGATCAATACAGAGGACATGTGTTTATGCATTTCGGTGGTCATCAATCGGGCCTGTGTCAATAGAGTGATGGTCGACACAGGGGCTTGCCGCGACATCTTATATTACAACTGCTTCAAAGAATTGGGGTTTAGCGACTCCAATTTAAGGCCGCATAATGGCACCCTCGAGGGATTCACAAATCACAAAATACATGTCAAGGGGGCCATCGACTTAGATGTACAGATGGGAGATTATGCGCCATTTTTCGCCACTGAAAAGGTGACGTTTCTTGTAGTCGATCTTCAATCCAATTATAACATGATAATTGGAACACCAGCTCTGAAACAATTTCAAATGGTAACTTCCATTACGCATCAACGGGCAAAGTTTTATGTTGGGGACAGGATCGGAACGTCGATCAGCGAACCTGCGGCTGTCCTGACATATATACATGAAATGAGAATAGGGAATAAAAGAGCACGAACCGAGCAGCCACCGCACATGGAAAACATTGACATGATCAGGGTCGCTGTCAAACATGTGCCAGTTAAAGTAGAATGCGAAACATTGCAAGTTAGAGATGAACCTGATTTTACAGCAGAGGATGAGTTAATCGAGGTAGTCATCAACGATAAATACCCCGACCAGAAAGTCAAAATTGGAGCTCGGCTGAGTTCTTTCGAGAGGGAAAAGCTGATAAAATTACTCAAAGAAAATCTGAGCGCATTTGCCTGGGTAGTCACGGACATGCGAGGGGTCGAGGTCGACGTCGCTCTTCATCATCTTAACGTCGACTCTACTTTCAAGCCAATACAACAGCGAGCGCGCCAGTTTTCAACTGAAAAAGAAGCGGCGGTGAGAGTGGAGGTCGGGAAACTCCTGCAAGAGGGCATCATAAAAGAGCTTGCCTACCCTACTTGGTTGGCAAATGTGGTTATGGTAAAAAAGCACAATGGCAAGTGGAGGATGTGCGTCGACTTCACAGATATCAACAAAGCTTGTCCGAAGGATCCTTATCAGCTTCCACGAATTGACTGGTTAGTAGACTCAATTTCTGGCTTTGAAGTTTTAAGTTTCTTGGATGCATATCCTGGGTATCACCAAGTGCGAATGGCTGAATTCGACAAAGAGAAAACGGCTTTCAGAGCCGCTGGAGGTTTATTTTATTATGAAATGATGCTATTCGGGCTGAAGAATGCGGGTTCGACTTATCAGCGAATGGTCAACAAGGTCTTCAGTTCGCAAATAAGAAGAAATATGGAAGCTTACATTGATGATATGGTCGTCAAATCCGTTGGGGACGGTCACGCTGCGGACCTTCAAGAAACTTCCGACAATGTCCGCAAACACTCAATGAAACTCAATCCGGCCAAATGTACTTTTGGTGTCCAGGCAGGCAAATTTCTTGGGTTCATGGTTAGTCGTCGGGGCATCGAGGCTAACCCAGAAAAAATTCAAGCTTTGATCGACATGCAAAAGCCTACAACTATCAAAGAGGTTCAAAGACTCAATGGCCGCATCATTGCGTTGGGTCGGTTCATATCCAAATCAGCGGAGAAGTGTCTTCCCTTCTTCAAATTTCTCAGAGGCGACAAAACCTTTTCATGGAGCGCAGAGTGTTCGCAGGCGTTCCATACTCTGAAGGAATATCTAGGGAAACCACCTATTTTGGTTAGCCCTATAGAGGGATATGTTTTGTTTTTGTACTTAGCGGCTTCGGACCGGGCTGTTGCCGCCGTTCTTGTCAAGGAGGCCGGAACCCTCCAAAATCCCGTTTATTATGTAAGCAAGGCTCTCAGTCCGGTGGAGAGTCGCTATTTTAATATTGAAAAGTTAGCCTACTCGCTTGTCATTGCTGACCGCAAACTCAAGGCTTACTTTACTTCACACACAATAATTGTCTTAACGGATAGTCCAATGCGCCAGATACTCCATAAACCGGATCTGTCAGGTCGACTCCTTAGATGGGCTATCGAAATCACTGAGTTCGACATACAATATCAACCTAGAAAAGCTATCAAGGGTCAAGCATTACCAGATTTTATTGTAGAGACAAGTTTCAGCTCGCCACAACCTAGTTCACCATTATCACAAGAGCCCGTTGCGGCCAAGACTAAACCCAATCAATGTTGGCATTTATATGTCGATGGGGCATCTAATCGAAATGGTTGTGGGGCCGGAGTAATTTTGATGGAGGACTGGGCAGCGGAGGAAATCGAAAAAGCTTTAAGGTTCGAGTTCCCGGCCACAAATAATCAAACCGAGTACGAAGCGGTAATAGCCGGGCTCAAATTAGCAAAGGAATTAAACGTAGAAAATGTTGAAGTCTTTTGTGATTCCCAACTCATCGTCAACCAAATCTCAGGGGATTATGACACGCACTGTGGTATTCTCGAGAAGTATGGTGAGATTGTTCGACGACTAAAAGCTGGCTTCAATTATTGCGAATTCATCAGAATTCGAAGAGAGGACAACAAGCGAGCAGACTATCTCTCTAAGCTATCACTCAAAGAAGAGATTGCAGATCCTTCAATAATGATAGAGTACCTAGCCGTACCCGCTATAGAGGATACACAAATCATGGAAATGGACACACCAACACCGACCACATGTTGGATCGATGAGGTCAAGGCTTACATTGAGACAGGCATATTACAAGATGGGGCGGACAAAGCTCGCGCACTTAGGAAAAGAGCGGCCAGGTATATCGTAAACAATGGAATTCTGTACAGAAGATCCGCGACAAAGCCTCTATTGTGATGTGTTCGAGAAGAAGAAAGCAAGACAATACTTATCGAGCTTCACCAGGGGGTATGCGGGGGTCATCCCGCTAGCCACTCCTTAGGCCAAAAGGTCATAACCGTAGGGTATTACTGGCCGACGATCCTCAGGGACTCAGAAAAATTGGTTAGAGAATGTTCAGAATGTCAGAAACATGCGGACATCCCTCGGATACCATCTGTCGAACAAAGTATCGTAGTCGCACCATGGCCTTTCGACATGTGGGGACTCGATCTAATCGGACCCTTCCCGCCAGGGAGGGGAGGATGCAAGGTTATCATAGTGGCTGTGGATTACTTTACAAAATGGATTGAAGCAAAGCCTATGGTCAAGATAACCGCGAAAGCGGCGGGCTATTTCTTACACGATCAGATTTTTTCACGTTTTGGCATCCCGCGGGCAGTAGTATCGGACCACGGCCCACAATTCAGGAAGGACTTCTCAGATCTTTGCGAGGAATTCAAAGTCAAACATTGGCAGTCATCAGTAGCTTATCCTCAAGGAAACGGCCAAGCTGAGGCCGGCAACAAATAAATAATCAAGATGCTAAAAAAGAGCGTAGATGACAAGGTAAAAGCAGGAGGATGGGTTGATGAGTTACCCGATATACTGTGGGCACTCCGCACCACGATCAAAACACCAACAGGAGAAACTCCTTTTGCTCTCACCTATGGATCAAAGGCCATGACTCCCGTCGAAATGGCTCTACCGAGCATCAGGGTCACATTATATGACCCGGCGGATAATCTTTTGAACAGAAAGATCGACTTGGATCTAGTGGAGGAAAAAAGACTAGCGACATACCATCGACTCGCGAACTACAAGTAGCTCGCCAAACAGCAACACGATAAGCGAATCCGCGACCACTCATTTAAAGTCGGGAATTTTGTTCTTCGAAATAGAAAAGCAGCAGGTATGGAGCCAGACAAAGGCAAGCTAACAGCAAATTGGGAAGGCCCTTATCAAGTCGCAAGGGAGATCAAAAAAGGGACTTATGTGCTTAGAAATCATCAAGGTTATGAACTCAATAGACCTTGGCATGCGGACAACCTCAAAAGGTACTACATGTAATAAATCGGTTAGGGTTATGGCTATCCTCTCGTTTACAACGTGAGTGGTTAGGCTTTCTTATCTTGCTTGTAATCTTCACACATCTAGCGGGATGAGTCGAAATTAATAAAGCCCGATTTTACATTCTCTTTTATGCAAATTATTATGAATATGCGCAAGTTGAAAAGAATTGTGTTCGGAAAATTTTCAACAAAACCTTCGGCCAGGCTTCATACTTGTTATGGGGACAATATTTTGGAAAATTTAAAGCGTCCACGAGAATCTAGCGAACAAGACATTTCAGATAAGATTCAAGGGGGGCATATCTCAAATATGAGTCCGCACAAGATCAACCTGGAATCTTATCTAAAACAAGGGGCCGGATGCTATTATCATCGGACTCAATTCAGTCAATAAATTCGAGCAAAACAGCAAGCATACATCAAAGCGAACAGAAAACAAACTTATGAATAAAAATTATAAGTTGGACAAAAGAGCATACTAGTTATTACAGAAACAAATGTGCGGACAAAAATGCGGAAAAGGAAAGAGTTATACAAAGGCGGAATCAAAATAATGTTTTACAAAACAGAGGAGCACAAAATTTAAGAGTTCTCAGGCCGCATCTCTTCATTATGGACATTCTCTTCGCGGAGAGAATGGTGCAGCATCTGATCAGCATTGGTCTCCGACTCAGTGGGCTCGGTCGACTTTCCACCGGGCTGCTCGACCTCTTCTTCAGCACGCTCGCCCTCTTCAGCAGCCGCCTCTCTCGCTTCAGTAGCCCGCCGCACACGCTCCCTTAAGTTCAACTCATCCACAGCGGGAGCCACCCAATCGGGATCATACATTGGGACATAGCGCTGGAGCTCAATATCGGAGAAGGGTATGCGAGGATGAAAGTCTCTAAGATGATCGGAGAAGGGATGAGTAAGGATCCATTCTTCTAAGACATCGAGGTCGGGAGTACCGCCATCATGAGACAGGACGCACCTTGCGATGTGATAAAACCCTTGATCATATCCCATCATAAAGTTTTCATCTCCAGCAGCTTTGCTAGCGGCCTCAATCTGACCTTGGACACTCGAGCCCAGATCCTCCAACTGCTTTCGCAGGTCCGCGCAAACTGCTTTCTCGGCTTCCCAATGAGCTTGAGCCTCGGTAACTTTAAGCTTCATCTCCTTCATGGTCTGATCAACAGATTTACCCTGCTCCACAAGGTTAGAATTAACCTTTTTGGCCTCGGCAAGCTGCGCTTTCAGCTTCTCATTCTCTGCTTCAGCCGCGCTTAACCGCCCACGAAGACCAGCCGACACTTCATTTGCGGCGCCCAGAGCTTTCTTGGTATCAACCAGCTCTTTTCTAACATCAGCACTCTCAGAAATAGTGTTTCTATAATCAATGATGAACTGTGCCAAGCCTGTGCCAACCTAAAGAAAGAAAAAAACAGCGGGGTCCATATTGACTTGCGAAAAAATGGCAATAAAAAGAATAAAAACAAAAGCAAAAAAGGAGGTTTACCATGCTCACCGTGGCGCCGTATAAGCCCCACAAATCGTCGATACTCCCGAGAAAGGCACGGCGGGGATCAGTTTGGTCCGCCAACACAACCCTGTCCGCTATTCCGCGGCCTATCTCTATCTGGACATCATTGGGAATACCCCATCTAAATTGCCTCAGCGGGGGCACGTCAGCGATACCCCTTGAGATTGTGCGTGCCTTGGGCAGGTCAAGAGGCTGTTTCAGCATGAAATCTTTGTCCAACCATGCGGCGGGAAATCCCCTAGGCCCAACGGGGACTCCAGCAAAGGGCACCACTGTCTTTGTGCCCGCATAAACGACCTCATCAGCCACAGATTTGCCTTGGCCAGCGGCTAGCTCTTTGCCCTTGTCAGTTCTGGATTTTTTAAGAGGAGGAACCTCCTGCCCGGCGCTGCTGTCTCCCGCGGGATCAATCTCTTCAACGGCAGCCCTCTTCTTCTTATCACCCGCAGACGGCTTTGTCAGAGTGGTCTGCTTCATGGTTTTAGCCGCCGCGGCTTTCTCTACTACCGGCGGCTGGGATGATTTCACGACCTTGGCTCCAGAAGATCCGGCCGCCGTCGTCTGTAAGTCGACCACCATGGAAGGATGTTTTGATCCCTTTAGCTCAAGAGACCCTCCTCAACTCGCTTGGTCTTCTTCTTTGTCAGCTGGCTACGTTGAGCTAATTTATCCATGGTACCTGCGGTGAACAAGATTTATTAGCGATCAGAAGTTATGAAAAGAAACAAATTTTGAAAAGAATCAAAAATAATACAAGTAAAAATCCTACTCGGAGCTAGCATCTTCCATGCTCACCTCCTCTGACCCATAGCCCGCAGCGGCCCTAGCCTCTTCGTCTGATTGTGTGTGCTCTGATGACATTCCGGAAAAGAAAAAGGGCAAGGTGGATCAGTTTATCACCCGGACATGGAAATCGGGCCGAGGTGAAAGCAATCACACCCCGACACCTCGCCCTTCCATCTTCCTTAGCAAATACGAACTCCCAGAAAAACCCCAAAACTCCCAGAAAAACCCCCCAATTTCTCAGAAAAAACCCTAAATGCACATTCAAAATCATAGACACAAATACTTGAACAATAGCAAGCAACCATAATCAAAGCATACACATGCAATGGTTCTTCTAAGACGAAGGAGACGTAAATTGCAGAAAAACATAAACGGTTGGGGCTCATGGCATTCATTAGAGGGAGGTAAAATTACAGAGGCAAAAATCACAACTTTCGACATTTTTAGCAAAAAGAATGGGAGAAATAGAAGCATAATCGAATCAACAAACAATAAAGGAGTGAAGTTTCATACCTGATTGATAATAAAGGTGATAGAGCGTTGAGCTTGGACTACGATAGAGCACTCGCCGGAGCCTGCTTGAAATCGCCGGAGTTTCCTTTGCTTTATCGCCGGAGAAGTTTATCAGTGAAAAGAGAGGGGAAAAGTGGAAGAGTTGGGGGTGACTCCTCTATTTATAGAGGGAAAATTGGGGGGGAACGACGCTTGGGATTTTAAATTTTGAAAGTAATAATGACTGGAACGGTTACCAATTTCTCTCCGCCAATCAGAGCAAAGGACGCTTCAGTTCCAACCGCCGTGTCAGTGCACGTGACTGATGTGACGTTTCATGTACCGATACATCCATTTACATTTTCCAACCGTTCAAATCCCTCCTGGCGACCATCAACTTATTCAAAGAAGACGCGACCTCAGCGTTTTATTAACTCCAAACATTACTTTAAGCAGCTAGTATCAATCAATATCCGTTGTGGCTTATTTTCACAAAACATCTCTGATAGAGCGCTATCACTTGAATGAGCCCGACAGAACGTTGTCGGCAATCAAGCCTGTCCGCTGCAATGCACAGCATATAAATCGGTAATTCGTTGCGCGATACTAACACTGATTCAAGCCCGGTAGAGCATTATCGGCGATCAAGCCTGTTCGCTACAAATGCACAGCATATAGCTAGTGGTTTTCACCAACACTGGTTCAAGCCCGATAAGACGATGATCGGCATGCCTGCACACGGCGACCACAAATAGAGCTTCATCTAAAAAATTTCTTCTTCAAGTTCTACTCTCCGCCTTGGCGGACACACCAGGCACAGAGTAGGGGGCCATTGATATACCCGGATCGGAATGGGGCCCTGTTCATCCATATTGGGCCTACCATCCTGGCCCATCACCATAGGTAATGGGCTTCAATCTCCGTTGGCCGCTGCCATAGTCATCTCCTGCCCGCTAGCTATAAGCCGAGTCCTATCCGCCGACAGTAAGCCGGATCTTGTCCGCCAGTCATATGTCGGACCCATCTTCTCCATGTGATTTCTATCCATATAGTCAAACTTAGCTCAAGACAAGACACAGATGAGTCCGCTGTTCGTCGTACCCATCGCTGGTCGCTGGACGCTGCTTGCCATACTTATCAATCCAGCTGGCACAAAACAGCTGGCTAGGACACTTGTATTGCATTCATACTTTCCTTAGCTATGTACTCTAGTTGTCTTGTCGATGAACAGTAAACCGACTTACTTTTTAGCCTATATATATGGGATCACAATGTAATAGAAAGCTCTCTCGAATCTCAAGCTCTAAGCTATAAATCTAATATAAGAAGATACACTGCCAATTCGTCGAATCATTTACTTGTTCTTCATCGCCACCGTATCCACACCGTTGAAATCACATATATCAGCCTTATATCCACAAGATAAACACTGTTACCGCAAATCTGGTGTTCAGCGCAACATCAGGTAAGATCGGATATGCAGCCATAGGGTCCTTGACCCTTCATCCTCGTTTGACGTTTGGCAGCAGGTCGAGAAGACGATTCTTCTTCTTCTCCTCCTTCTTCTTCTTCTCCGGCGAATATCCCACCGGAAGCAAGTGGTTGTTCGGAAACTGTCTTCTCTGTCGATTCCTCTTCTATTACAATGGGCTCTTCCTTATTTTGAGAATCGCTCTCACTACTAGACATGGACTTGGGAAAAGAAACAAGAAACACAAAAACAAAAGAAAGAATTTGAGTAAACTAGGGCTTACTTGCAGTTTTCGGGTAAAACAAAGGCAAATAATGGCAAATAAGAGACTTCAAAGTCTTGGTCTCCTTATATGCTTGCAAATCTCCAAATGATTTGAAAGGGTAGGATTTGAGGGCAGTTATAGGGGTGAATACGCGATAATCAAGGACAGCATCCTCGCGTGGACCAATAAAAAATGCTTCGTTTCCTGCACCCTTTAATGCTAACACAGTATGACGTCATCCTACGATAGCCTACGTCGGCTATAATGACAGCTGTGGTCCCGCCTAAAGAAGACCACGTGTCGAAAAGATAATTCAAATTTTCAGATCCGACCTCAGCACTCGAGATGCGCCTCCCTCCGATCTGGGGGGCTTATGCCGATACGGGATTTCACCCCTCCACGTGGAATAAACTGATTGGTCCAGCTGGCATGTGGAAAAATCTATGTTAGTTATGCACATCGGATCGAGTACGAGACGTACCAGTGAAGACCATAGCAACCGGCAGATTCTACAAGTGTCCTACCTCGATCTCCCATGTCGGTGTTAATCGAGTCGATCCCAGGGCCTCCAGCCCAGACCCCTAGGCCCACCATCCAGCAGGTTACTTGGGCGAGAAGGCAAGGCCCATTAGAGGGTATTTATGTCAATAGACCAAACCGCCCTAAGTTTAGGGCAGAAGAAGGACATGTGCTTATAAATACATAGCTCCAGGAACTACGTAAGGCTTGATTCCTGGACAAGATACAGGATACGTAGGCAATCCAAGATACATTCTTGGACTCAGCCATAAAACACAAAAAACACCATCTTTAACAATCTTTGTCTTGCATACTCTTCTTTCTAACTCACCCTTAGATTACACGTGACCCTGTTTTATCGGTGGTGCATTATTTAGCATCATCAACGATCTTTGGGCCTGGGGAGAGCGACAAAGACCAAGACAGTCAGGAGCCAGCTGGTAGCTCGAAAGAGCGCAAGCATCTCAGATTTACGACAGAAGTCGGGTATGGCCCCCGCGATGATATCCCCAAGTTGAGGAGTCATAGTGAAGGGTTGGTTATCGAGGCTGTGATCAGTCGAGCCCGTGTATCGAGAGTCTGCATCGATAACGGCAGTGTAGTAAACGTCTTGTACTACTCAGCATTCCAGGCGATGAAGTTGAAAGAGAAGGATCTAGCTCCTATTGCATCTCCTCTGTTCGGGTTCACAGGGCAAGCAATTCATCCAATGGGATCGATAAAGCTACTCACGACAGTTGGGGACGGTGAGAAAGGAAGGACCCTCGAATTGAGCTATGTAGTCGTCAAAGCTCCCTCTGCTTATAATGTTATTCTAGGGCGACCTGCGCTCTTCGACCTACGAGCTATCATTTCAACATTCCACAACAGCATGAAATTTCCAACCAGGAACGGTTCCCACGAGGTAAAGGGGGATGTTGAAGCCGCACGGAGTTGTAACTCCGTTGTTACAAACGGGAAGATGGCAGTCCAACAAGTCTTAGTTGAGGAACTGATTCCAGAGGAAGAAGAGGAAAAGAACCGGGTCTCCAGTGATGCAGTTGAGAATGTCCGACTTTGGGAAGGAGAGGACGATCAGTGTGTGCAGGTTGGGATTTGGATCCCATCGAAAGAAAATCAGTTGCTAACCGAGTTCAGATATGTCTTTGCCTGGAAGGCTACTGACATGCCAGGGCTATCTCTGAGACATCGCGATTCATAAACTCGAAATTGACTAGGCCAGGAAGCCAGTCAAGCAGAAGAAGAGAAATTTTGCGTCTGATCGACTTGAGGCAATAGAGTTGGAAGTCGGAAAGCTACTAGCGGCCCAGATAGTGAGAGAGGTGTTCTATCCATAGTGGCTAGCTAACCCGGTATTGGTCAAAAAACCTGATGGCAGTTGGCGTATGTGTGTGGACTTCACTGATTTGAACAAAGCATGCCTGAAAGACTCATACCCATTGCCAAAAATCGACAGGTTGGTAGATTCCACCATCGATTTTGAGGTGTTTGGTTTTTTAGACGCGTATAAGGGATACCACCAGATCCTGATGGATCATCGAGATGCAGAAAAAACGGCGTTTATCACGGAATTCGGCACCTTCTGTTATGTAACCATGCCATTCGGATTGAAGAATCTTTGGGGCAACATACCGTAGGCGATCAATAAGATCTTTGTCAAGCAAATTGGTAGATGCATGGAGGTATATGTAGACGATTTGCTCATCAAGAGTCGATCTATGAAGCAATACTTGGCCGACGCTCGAGAGGTTTTGAAGTATTGAGGAAACACAGATGAGATTAAACCGAAGAAGTGCACCTTTAGGGTCAGTCGGGTAAGTTCTTGGGATACATGATTTCGAAGGACGGGATTCGAGCAAACCCGGACAAGATCGACACTCTGAAGAATATGCCCGCACCTCAAAATACAAAGGAGGTGCAGAGACTCACCGGTCGCATGGCCGCTCTCAACAGATTCTTATCGAGATCCGCACAGCGTGCGCTACCATTTTTCAAGATACTCCGCAAGGCCAGTCCTTTACAATGGGATGATGAATGTCAGATAGCCTTCGAGGAGTTGAAAGTTTATTTATCAGAGTTACCCACCCTCACTTCACCTCGAGAAGGGGAGAGGTTATTGGTATATTTAGCAGTATGCGAGGAAGCAGTGAGTGCGGTCCTGGTTCGAGAAGGGGTACATGGCCAGGTGCCAATCTACTTTGTCAACAAGGCATTATATGGCCCCGAGGTCCGGTACTCACCAGCTGAGAAGTTAGCGTTAAGTCTTGTTCATGCCTCGAGAAAATTGAGGCCCTATTTCCAAACTCATCCTATTGTGGTAGTCACGGACCAACCACTAAAGCAGATTTTGGCAAAGCCCGACACCTCAGGTCGACTGGCGAAATGGGTGGTAGAAATGGCCCAGTACGACATCGAGTTCGTCCCTCGAACTGCGATAAAAGCACAGGCCTTAGCAAATTTCTTGGCTGAAGGGATCTCCATCCAACTCGACCAAGAGAAGCGAAGTGCAGAGGAAAAATGGACTCTCCAAGTCGACGGAGCGTCGAGTAAGGAGGGGGCAGGAGCAGAGCTCCTTCTAGTAAGCCCAAAAGGTGAAGAGTTCCCGTACGCCCTTCGATTCGATTTCGAACCAACGAACAACGAGGCCGAGTATGAAACTATGATAACTGGTCTGAACTTGCTCTGAAGCTAGGTGTCGAGGATTTGTTGGTATACAGTGACTCGCAATTGGTGGTAAACCATGTGAAAGGGGAATATGAGGCTAAGGAAGAGACTATGAGGAATTACTTAGTAGTGGTGCAAAGCCTCATACCTAGGTTCAAAACAGTTCAGTTCGAGCAGGTTCCCGAAGTCAGAACAAAAGAGCCGATGCACTCTCTAAGCTTTCATCGAACTTCGTCTCAAGTAAGAAGGTTCTAGTTGAGTTATTGACCGATAGGAGTTACATCGAAGCGGAGGCCCAGCCGATCACTCAGCAGGCCACGTGGATGGACTCGATCGCCCTTTATCTCAAAGACGGAATTCTACCATCCGACAAAGTGCAATCCAGAAAGGTCCGACTCCAATCAGCTCGATACGCGTTCTTCGACGACATCCTTTATCGAAAATCCTTCGTAAGCCCATGGTTGAGGTGTGTTTCGGAGACGGAAGGCGAATATCTCTTGGAAGAAATTCACAGAGGAGCTTGTGGGAATCACTGTGGGGCCAGGATGTTGGCTCTAAAATGCAAGTTAGCGGGTTATTTTTGGCCGTCAATGCAACGAGATACGAACGATCTTGTTCAAAAGTGCAACTCTTGTCAGATTCATGATAATGTCTCTCATCAACAAGCACAAGACATGAATGTCATCTCGTCAGCATGGTCTTTCGATCAGTGGGGAGTCGATATTGTTGGACCTCAACCCCGAGCACCGGGAAATCTCAAATATGTGGTCGTTGCAGTTGACTACTTTACGAAATGGGTAGAAGCTAAGGCTTTGCCCGACATCCGAGCTGCAACCATCAAAAAATTCTTGTGGGTCGACATTCTATGCAGGTACGGTATTCCGAAGGCTCTGATCTCGGATAACGGTACCCAGTTCGAAGATCGAAAAGTTAGAGAATGGTGCAGTGAATATCATATCGATCAGCGATTCACCTCGGTAGCTCACCCACAGGCAAACGGTCAAGTTGAACAAACTAATCGACAGATCAAGCTGGGTTTAAAAAAGAGACTAGAGGCAGAAGGTCGAGATTGGGCGATACAACTTCCGAGCATCCTATGGTCATATAGAACAGCTCCTAATTCATCAACAGGAGAAACTCATTTCTCTCTAGTATATGGGTGCGAAGCAGTGATACCCGCCGAGATTGGTGTTCCTTCTCCTCGAGTTCTGGCCTACAATGTTGAGACAAATAACCCCGAACTCCGACAGGAAAGGGATAATGTCGAGGAGCGAAGATAGATGGCCTCAGCCAGAATGGCAAGGTACAAGTAGAAGATCTCTCAGTATTACAACTCGAGAGTCAGACACAGATACTTCAAAGTCGGAGATCTGGTTCTGAGGAAGAACGAAGCAAGTCGGCAGGAAGCGATTGGAAAGTTAACCCTGAATTGGGAAGGACCATATCAGATTCTGAAGGTTCACCCCAAAAGGTCATATCAACTTGGGCGAGCAGATGGAACCACGGTTCCTCGACATTGGCACGCCAACAATGAGAAATATTATGTTTGAGATAAGCTTTGCTTGATGTACTTTTGTTTACTTTTCAATCATAAATCTTGTAATAAGTCCATGAGACAATTTTATGAGTATTCTAATAAACTTGTGTTTTCTCGAGATGTTTTTGTGTTTGTTAGGATTTATAGCCGTAACGTTACAAGTCCGATGTGATACAAAATGTTAAAGGCAAAACAATCGACAACGAGTAGAGAAATCATGCAGTCGGACATCTAATTAAAGCCAAAAGCAAAGTGAGCCTATAAGGTAACAAATGCAAAAGCAGAGAGGCGGTTCGCATGGTCGGGCCACCATGACTCACCAAAGCCAAACGAGCCTAGAAGGCAAAAAGGCTATGGCAA
>CM047816.1:9646888-9942705 GCA_026214975.1 Gentiana macrophylla | reverse complement strand
TAGCCTTTGTTACATGATAGGTCTTATGTTACCCTCCAACTACTACAGGCTTGCTGACGATACATTAGGTTATCCATACATTTTAGAAGACAAGCGCTCACTTACTCTTGGGGTTATGCACTTATGCCTTCGTCTTGCTCTCAGTATTCTTGTTTAGTCCGTAGCTCCGTTTATGAGGTTATCTGCTTTGAATCTATGCTCTACTGTGTCGGTGTTGTTTTAGTTGAGTGTGTTTGGCTGCGGTATTGCCAGTTGCATCTGCTAGAATGTACTTTTCTTTCCACATATTTGCAGCCTTTCTTGCTCTTTAGCATGGATTATCTGCCGTTTAAGCTCTTCGCTTTGGTTGTGCAATTTCTTCTCAATCCGGTCTCTTTGCTTTGCAATGCTTTTCACTTTGCATAGTGCAGGTAGGAACCGATCTTAGGAACATCTTCTTGCCTTATAGAAGAATCGTCATCCTTTGCCGGTATGGGAGGGCATATGCCGTCTTGGCCTTACGCAACCTCGTGAAGTATGGCGTAGGGTATGCGTTACAGAAATTCCATGCCTCTCTTCACAATGGTGTCTTTGCTTGTGTATAATCGTAACCCTTCAATATAGTAGTAGTGGTCTTTGCTTCTTACGTTCGAAAATTACATGGTGACATTGGGTCCTTTTATAGAATTTGTGGCTGGACTTGAATGAGTTTGATCACTCTCACTGCCCCAAGTCAATATCATTTCTTGCCTATTTATTGGTGTTATCATTTATTTCTTCCCTACTCCCAACATAAGTTAGGTTTGATCATTCAATTTCATTGTCTATATTTGGAGTTGTGCCTTTGACTTTGGCTATCTTAAAGTTATTAGACAATTTATCTTCATTAGGCTCACTATCCTCATTGAATGCAAATTGTCAATTTTATCTATTGTACATTTACTTTATCTGTTCTTTTGAATTATTAGGCATTCTTTAATTCCATTTTTAATTTAACCTTTCTTTGCTCCAGTCACCCCTGCGTACTGTGTTATTTATAGATGAAAGACATGGGATCAATATCTATTCAACACGAGTGTAGATCGTTGTATCTAGCTATCTACGATGCTTGCCGCGTGCCTTGTCTTTTTATCTGTTTTGGGTGTTAGGTAGAGTCTATATTTTATTAGATGATATGAAAAAAAAATTACAACGTTCCATACTATTAAGCGTTTGATTTAATGTGCTTTACATGGAGAGAGGCATCTGCTTTATCAATAATTAATCGTTGCTGTTAAATAAATTCGTAGCCTTAGCTCTTCCAGTAGATAAAAGTTAACTAACAAGTTTATATAAAAGTGCGTGTATCTCACGGAGCATTTGCTTGGATCGAATCACGGTTAATGGACCATCTTGTCAAATCGGAGCTAAGTGAAAGGCGGAGGAAGGCTTATGGCGATATGGCGGCCCGACAAGAAAGTGCGGATTGCTTAAGCGGAGCGGATGCAATATGCCCGTTTCACGGCGTCAAAGTTGCAAATGGCGGCTCGTCATCCTACTATTCAACCATCATCCAATTTGGGCGACCAACCTCTGGGTTACATCGCGCAGAATATCTACCAATGCTCTTGAACCATGCAATCTTGCATCGAGTTCGTATGCATGTAAATGGAACAAACAAGTGTACATGTGCGCAGGATGACCTCTTTGTTTTCCACGAAGAACCAATGCAAATCGCCAATGGTTCCTGTCGTTTAGGTCTTGAGACCTTTGCAATCCATTGATGCATCAAAGCCTTCCCTCTACCTCGGATGAATAATTGTAAATCTTGTGCGACAAGCGCTTTTACCATGAACCACGCCCGTTTTCTTTGCTCTGAAGGAGAAGTTAGGTTGGTTCCAACTCGTATGCCTCCGGGAACTCTTACGTCTTTCTTTGCCAAGCGAACCGGATGTAGTACAATTCCGTCGATATGTGCGGACTTACAATAACCATCTCGCGTTCCACGACATTCGGCGCCAAATCCAACCCTGAATTAATGAAAAACATTAAAGGAGTGTATACCTTTAATGTGCGGGGTAAGATTTATCATAACCTCCACCTTTGCAATCATCGTCTAACCTCCGAGGAATCTTGACTATATCTTTATGGCCATGAAGGTAGAGTTGAATCAACGACTAACAATGTCAACTCGATTAGATCGACGCATACTTGCTAGCTTACTTCAAATTCTACAAGGAAATCCGTATGTGGCGTTCCTTAAGAAGTTAAAAGACATGGATGCTCTTGAGAATAAGAAAATCTGCCTCATTAACACACCGGTTCTTGACCAGCGTGTTTACAATGAGCCTACGTCAAATGATGTGGCGACAATTGCATACATAGATGATGAGACCGACTGTTACCCTCAGTGCCATGTCCAAATTTATGCCAAGGATGCTATGCCTTACCAAATCTCACACAACTTTTCTTGTTTCGATGCATTGCAATACCCGTTGTTCTTTGCCAAAGGAGAAGTGGTTGGCATTTTGGGGTTGAGAAATTACCCCGAACTAAGAAAGAAGATATCTGAGATACAACACAAGCCATGGTGTGGATGCACAAAATGCATCAAGCTGCGGGGGCATTAGTTGAAGCGGAGAGAATCAGGTGAAATTTACATTTCCGGTAGCCATGATGTGTTCCAAGTTAAGTAAAATCAATAAATACACTTACTTTCATTCATTTTGTTACTACGAGGCTTAGTCCACGAAGCGTAAGAGGAACATTGTTTCTTGTAGGCAATACTATTGCTACAAGTTGCAAATGAGAGAATGCAGACGAATCAGTCTATTGCATGGTGGCCGTTTGCTCCGTGATACATAGTAGACATGTTTGTGAAGGTCGAATCATGCGAGACTTGAATATGTAAAAAGCAGCGAGAGGAGATAAGGGCCGAGAGTACGCGAGGGCTCGTTAGCGACATTAGTAAGCGGCACTAGTGCAGGGCATTAGTTGGCCGTAAAGCTATTCTCCCTCGCCCGTTCATGGGTGGCCCGAGAGACATCGCGAGAGACGCTATTTGGGCGCCATGGCTTTGGTTCGACAATTTGGGAAGCCGGACTTCTTCATAACAATGACATGCAACCCGGCATGGAATGAAATTCTGAAAAACCTCCTTCTGGTGATTGCCTCAAAAGCAGACCCGACCTACTTTCACGAGTATTTAAAGCAAAGGTAGAGATGCTAAAAAAGACCTATTGAAGGACCATATCCTTGGAACTCCAAATGCATCTGTGTATTCAATTGAATTTCAAAAGCGTGGGGCACCCACATGTTCACTTGCTTGTTATACTTGATCGAGATTCCAAGCCTCTTAACCCGAATCATCGACCAGTGCATAAGTCTTGAGCTCCGGATCCAAATCGGGATCAAAATTATTCTCCTGGTTACCAAGCATATGATCCATGGCCCTTGCGGAGTATTAAACATCACGATGTCCTTGCATGCGCAATAGGCAATCTGAAACAAATTTCCCGAGTTTTCTTAATCATCGACCCGTGGAAGGGCGGCTACCACTTACTACCGCGAGGCGAGATCTGAGGATTTCAGCGAGTCGAGGCCACGTAGTAGACAATAGATGGGTTGTGCCTTATAATCCATACCTATTGACAAAGTATGATTGTCATATGAATGTGGAAATATGTTCCACAATCAATCTTGTGAAATATTTGTACAAGTACATCTACAAAGGCCCGAGATAGATAAGTAGCGTTTCAAGCATCAATGTTAACTCCGGCGATGAGATTTCCGAATACCAAAAGGTAGATGGGTTTCTCCACGAGGCGACTTGGCGTCTTTACTCCTTCCGGTTGTTGAGATACACCTGCTTTGTGATTGCTATGCAAATTCACCTCACTGTAACTATAGCCTTTACGTTACATTACGATGCGGTCGGCGATGTTATCGGCAACACGTTCTTATCACGGACTATCTTGACACAATTCTTACATATGAATAAACATGACAAACATGCTATTTCCGTGAAGCTGTTTGTACAAAGATTTTCCAAAACACTTTGTGTGGGATGGCGGCAAGAGATGTTGGAGTGAGCGTAGAAAAGGAAAAGTTGTTGGTCGAGTAGTATCTGTCCCACCATCGGAGGGAAAGGTATTACCTACGATTGCTCCTTAACAATGTAAATGGACCCCAATCTTATGATGACCTACTCATGTCACAGCGGATGCATGTATCCTACTTTCCGAGATTAGGCCTTGCAGCGCGCGGACTCTAAACAGTTGATTTGCATAGATGTTTGGATGGCGGTAACTTGCAAATGCCAAAACAATTGCGAAGTTTGTTAAGCTTCAATTTTAGTTCTTGCTCGCCCTCCAACCACTGGCGGCTATGGGAAAGATACTCGAGAATATACGTGTGAAGATTATATGAGGTTGCAACCATAGGAGATGCAAGTGCTTAAAAAGCCCGCGGGAGGTCTTTGGCCCGATATTGCTACGCCTTTAGATGATATGGGTAAAAAACTTGATCAATACGACCTTGGAAGCGAAGCGGACTATGTCTTTGAAATATGGACACGTCTGAGAGGTAGAACATGAAAGGTCCATTCACAGTAGATGAGGATGACATAATGAATGTTAGCCTCCTTAATGCCGGCGACTTAGTGCATTCGATCACGATAATGTCAAAGGTGCTAGCTAATGAACAATTTGTATTTTTCATAGGCGGTCCGGGAGAGTGCAGGAAAAACATTTTTGTACAAGACTATTCTTGCAGCGTTAAGGGCACAAAATCATATTGCAATCGCCAACTGCCACGTCACAGGATAGCTGCTTCCGTTATGCCAGGGGCGGACGGCACACTCACGATTCAAGTTACCCTACATATACCGATGAAAATCGGGTTGCAAATGTTAGTAAGCAATGCGCCTCATAAAGCTAATACGAGAGGCAAAAATCATAATATGGGATGAGGCTCACTGTGGCTCATAGGAAATCAATGGAAACTTTAGAGAAATGTTAAGGGATGTGACAAATGTTGGCGAGGCCATTCGGCAACAAGATTGTAGTATTTGGTGGAGACTTTGGCAAGTTCTGCGGTTGTCACAAACTCGACTAGGCTACAACAAATCGATGCTTGTCTCATTAGCTCGATTTGTGGCCTCGTTCAGCGAATCTGGTTGTCGGAAAATATCGTGCTCGGGTGATCCAGTTTTACCACTACTACTAAGGGTAGAGAGCGGAGCAATCGAAGATGAAGATGGCTACATTACTTTACCCGGCTAGCATGGTCATACCTTTCATTGCATTGGAGGAATCTTTAGCTAAATTGATAGAATTTGTATACCGGATATGAATATCTTCAAGGAAAGCTCGTCGAGAGGTGAAAAGCGTGCATTGTTAACACCGACAAACAAATCGTTGATGACATAAATGCATCTATGCTAGCAAATATGGAAGGTGAGATTACCACGTCTTATAGTGCGGATGTCGCTTTAGATGCACATCAACAAGGAATTCTGAAGATTTCTTACAGTTTGAATCCAAGTAGTCTACCACCACACAAATGGAACTAAAAGTTAATGCTCTATCATCTTACTCCGAAACATCAATCTACACATCGGCTGTATGCAATGGAACACGATTCTTTGTGCAAAAGCTCGACTCTCATACAATTGTAGCTGAATTAGCAAGCGGACCAAATATTGGCGAGACAACAATACTTCACGAGGATCCCGTTAGAAGCATCGAATGAAGCAAAGAAATCGAATTCCATTCAAGCGCTATCAATATCAATCCTTTATGCTTGCAATGACCATAAACAAAGCACAAGGACAAACCTTGGATAGAGTTGGGATCTACCTCGAGAACGAGTATTCTCGCATGGCCAGCTATGCGTAGCACTTTCAAGAACAAGAAAATCAAACTCTATAAAAGTGCTTATTGTCCCATCACACATGGAAGAGCAATCATGCAAAACAAGACACAAAATATAGTCTTTCAAGAAATAATCTGACAAATCATGCAACGATAAAAAAACATCTAATCAATGAATATATTACACCAAACAAGTACACACACTTAGGTGCGTCAATTTTAATATTGTGCTTACATGATGCAATCCCTTTTTATTTGGACCAAAATATAATGCCTACGTTCCAATCGTTGTTTCTTTGCTTCAAATTATGTATGCACCCTTCCACTTTTTAAAAAATAAGTTCTCTACCTACATATGTTTTTAGCGAATTGATGTTCTCTGAGTGTTTAAAAGAGTGCCTTCTCATATTTCATTTCTTGCCAATCCCAGTAAGAATCACAGGTTCATATCGGAAAATAGCAACTTGCCTTGTTTAAAGCGTGTTTGTTGCATGTGTACTCTTTAAATATGTTGTCATTGTTATAGTACTATTCTTGACATAATTTCAATGAAGTGCATTACTTAATGAAATTCTTTTAGTACATCAATTTTGTATTTTCTTGAATCATTATCATTTAAATAGACTATATTATGATCCACCTATGATTTCATCTCCATAGTCATCGAAAAATTATGCTATGTAATTATTTTCAATTTTATCTGTTATTACATGTATATTTGAAAGTTTCTTGCCATTCATGCTTTTATTTTGGTTACTGCACAATTCAGCGATGTCAGGCAGACTCACGATAGCATCTGTTTATCTGTTTTTACTCATATTTCATAGGCTCGTTACATTTATACCATATCCTACTTTTATATGTATTAGTATTAATATATGTCACTCAAAATGATGATGCGGAGATATGTTATCTGAAAAAGAGAACTTGAAAGTGTAGGTTGTAACCACGACATTTACATCAACCGTATGACCTTAAATCATGTATTATAGTTTGTATACAACCAACTTTGTAATGCAATTTGTTCTCCACTTTAAGCCTAATGATACGAAATATTTAATTGCAAACCTTCACCACGAGTAAATATATGTTTTACTAATTATGAGTATACTACATGTTCAATTACCACATGCTAACGAAATGGCACCCGAGCTGCGATTTCAAGTATACACCCAAACAACATGATTAGCGTTGCAAAATCTTTGGTACTAGAAAAGAAAGCGTCACCAAGACCAAAACCGGTTAGCGGAGTTGAGGAAGATGGTCTAATGGACAAGCAGGTATCCATTTTACTTATCTAGCTGCATGCCTAGCTAGCAATAATGTTTGGCACTTAAAATCCTTATATTCAGAATGAACTAAAAGTTGATATCGATTCGATTGTCTTTGCTCACTTCATTTGTATGCTATAACTTGACAATGAGGCACCTACTCCAAACCATTTTGGACATCAAAACAACTTTGTCCTTATTAAAACCGATTAGAAAAATTATTTTTGTTAATTATGAAATTATACATGAACAAAATATATTTGTTAGTATGAAATCACAATAAACATGCGGGGTGACAAAATTTTGGGAGTCTTTGTGGGATAGGCATATCGGATTTATTCCGGTCAACCCTACTCTATTCAAAACCTACTACGTTGGAGGAGCATCAGTCAACCCAATCAAACAAGAATACTTGAGGAACGACGGAATGACAATGCGGTGGACAATGGGAAGACCAACCTACATTTGTCACCATGTAAATAATCTTGAAAAAAGCATCCATATCAACCATACCTTACATGAGTTGCATGGATATGATAACTTACATTGGCGATGAAAAGAAGAATTGGTAAAATATACTATTCATTGAAACAAGCATCATACTTAGCTACAATTGCATCATTAATTTAAATATTTGCACTTGGTATTTCTGAGATCATTGTGATGGTGCTAAGCGTGAGACTTCAAGCGAAAAAACAAGTTCAAGGCAAAGCTACAATGCTTCAGAATGCATATTCTTTGCGGCAAGTAGTTCAATTCATCGTTACTTTATTTACCTTCCACAAAATATCGAATAACAAGATATGTTGACATCACGATTCGTCCCATCGTTACAACTCTATGGGGTAGCTTAAGCTGGACATACAAGGCCTGAGATCTTCTAGAGAAAGAAAACATACCCAATAATTCTAGCGAGAAATTTGGTTGGTTCTACTTATCTTTGGTAAGTTCAAGGTCCATCAAAAAAACCCAATTCCCATAAATAAAAATATACACTTTTACTAAAACATATGTCAACCTAAATGCGAGGCCTCGCTTTGTAGCGACTCAACAAGTTTCATTGTTGTGGATCGGATATTCCACAGGCATCTACCTTCCCATGGTGAGTGCGTCATATACATTGTACATATATACACAAATACACAAATACACACTGCTCTGCTGTAACAACATACATTTTGCACATTCACACACACTCTATAACATTGCAAACAACCTACATGGAAATAACAAACAAATGCCAAACTATCTGACCTTTCATTCATTCCACGATAGTTCTTTGTTTGCTTTCTTTACATAAATCGCTTAGGGCTGCGCTAAAAATGTAGAAATTAAAATCACCAATGTTGAATACCAGGTGTCGGACCACATGACTATCATCAAGAATACCAGCAAACTCCTCAAGAGATGTATTCCAGGCTTACTAGCCTACACACACAAGAAAGCGTAGTCAAGCTTGCGGACATCATTCTGACGACAAGGTAACAAAAATTATTAGATTCTGACCTCTGTTTTATAGAAAGCAATAACATCTTTGCACACTTACTACTAACATCATCAAGCGATATATATGGAATAAAATAACGAGAATCCGTGGGTAAAAATACAAATGAAAATCGAAAGAGCAAGGCAACAACTTACATACACTTGCATGCCCAAAATGCATGTACATGATCCTTTATAAGCCGAGGAAAACTATTATTGCTTCATGCAATTGCAATCAAAGCGCCGCACTCAAGTAAGTTACACATGCATTTAAGCAGATCATTCAAAAAAAAAAAAAATCAGATTTACTACTAAGTGCATCGACAAAATAACTCCACAGTGCAAGCTCAGCGCAACAATCACCGATGATTGATTCGATCAAAGTCACGGTGTTCGATGAAGTTGCGAGCAATTTGTTACAAAGAAATCCCAGTTTAGCATCCATGACACCACGGTATGCAAATAACAAGCTGCAAACCTCGTAAAAGGATTTTCATTCTATCATTTACTTGCAAGCCCACGACAAAGAATATCAGGCATCAATATGTTTAGTTGTTCTTTATGTTCTTATATGCAATATTTTCTAAGACTGATGTAATAAACACGTGTTATTGATGCATCTACCAACAAAGGACATTATATCGATGTCATTCATTTTCATAGTGCCTTTTATTATAATCTTGAGGCTAAAATGTTTGCTTCCTTCAATTTCATTTGTGTGTTTATAAATATAATACAAAATAAATGTATGAGCATTAAATCCTTTATACAAATCACTCACAAAACATCATCTACAGGGAAAAAAAAGATTTTCTTATACATTGTATAATTGCATAGTAGATCTAAAAGCACGACTTTACGCATACTCGTTCTTACGAGTTGTTTGTTCAATTAATTAGATAACCGCTTCATAATAGTAGTCATTTTCATCAGCAATTTGTATGTTGTTGGATCATTACATATGTGTCTTTTTCTAATTGTGTATGTAACTGAAGGCAATGATTTCTGTATGATGTTCTGTATTATCTGACTTGGTTGAATAACTAGCCTCAACTTATAAAAAGCATATATCATTCTTTAGTTCCATTTCTTAGTTTGAGAATATTGTAAATAATCAAATAAATAAATGATAAACATGCTCACTCTGTTTGCTCACGAAGTTTTTAACATTATTATGCATTGCTTATAATACAGGAGACCAGTGATCTGTTGAAAAGCGCAGACATACGCTTGCGAGACCGGACCTTTCTAGCCCGACTCCGAGCACAAAAGAAAAGATTTGTGACGGTATAACCAGATTCACCATGCAACAAATTCACTTGAATCTTTGCGAAGAAGGAACGATTCGACCCGCGAGAACATACTTGACAAAGCCAATGAAAGAACCAAACACGTACATAACATACCGCTTCCATTACATAAAAACATGCATCATACACAGTAAAAATCAAATATTAATCATCCTTCTCAACTGATTTCCTAACAGCAAACAAGGAAAATCAACCAGCCATTGAACAAAAACAAGACATTGTGACAGTCACACAACAGTGGACAAAGCTGACAAGACCAAGGCACATACCACAAAGGCAACACAACCTACACCATCAAGCCCACTGAAGAAGATGAAGATGCATCAGGAGTAACTAGTAGCAATGCTACGAAAGGAAGTAACCAAAAAAATTTCCCCACCCCAGTCTTTTAGGAACAATCAAAAACCATCTTTTTGAACAACCCCAAAAACAAATAGTTGTGTTCTGCATCAACCATGCGTATTTGGGAATATGTTATGTAACATATCAGGTTAAAAAAAAATCTAAGATGGACAGTCAATCAAATTATGTACATTAAGGTGCTTTTGAAACATTTTGCACCTGATATCAAAGTCTAATAGCAGCAAAAGGTTAATAGGCTGATCCTCTTTCTTTCAGTTAACTTTTTACTTCAAGCAGGCATGTTGTGACCAAGTTCTTAAATTTCGGGCTGATAGACTGGATCCTAAAATCTTGCAACCTGGAAAGTTGGATCATAAAATTCGATTTGGGTGTTCACTATGTGTAGCTTCCATTATGTTCAACCTATATTAATTGTAAACTTATTATATACAAATCCATAGTGTTAAGGCAACAGCCCAATTATGTACAATGAGGTGCTTTTGACACATTTTGCACCTACACAATGCAAATGATGCATAATTTCAGTTTCATCTATCAAGTTTATTTACTCACATTTTGAATATATATTTTCTCCCTTAGAAAACCATGTATTGATTTTACCATTTGACTACTTCTAGCAATCAAAAAATTGCAATTTCCGACATATCAACACGGCCGGAGGGCCTCCCCGTGCAGAGCACGGAAAGCATTGCTAGTATAGTAAGAAGGAGTGAAGGACGGAAGAAGAATGTTATAACCCGAACAATAAGATAATATTATAACCCGAAATTACCGCACCATGATTTTTCTACGATGGATAGAGACAAATTGGTTTGATATATGAATAATCCAAATATTTGAACCGCCATAGTCCTGTCAGCAAACTGTAAAAAGTATAGTACACAGTACAACACTCCACACACCATCTTTTCCCTGTGAAGCAGAGCTTTCATTTTCATCTTCCTCCTCCTCCTCCTCCTCCTCCTCCATATTCTACAACTTTCTCCGATCAACTAAAACCCTAGATCCTCAGATATTCTCGCTCTTTTTGTGCATTTTCTCTGCAAAAATGGTGGAAGGATTGGACATGACTCTGGAACAACTCATCCAGAAAAGCAAAGAGTCAAAAGGCAGCAGCAGCAGTATGGTAACTCCGGTGGCGGTGGCAGTGGAACTTTCACCGGCGGCCGTGGTAGTGGAACTGTCACCGGCGGCCGTAACCTTAACTATTTCCATGGCCGCGAGAATCAGGCTCCAAGGACTGGACGCTTTTCCATGGACCGAAATGCCTGCAACGTGGAGCCTTATTTCAAGCTACCACCACCACCGCCTCCTCCCCTCCTCCTCCTCCTCCTGTGAGCTGAAGCTTTTCACACTTTTTCGTTTGGTTTCTTCCCTATTTTCGCTACATTTTTCCATTGTTATTTCACCTCTTCTTTGAAATTTTAAGTTTGAGCTATGCAGGAACACCAGATCAAAAATACGGCGGTGAAAAAAAGCTGCATGTGTCTAATTTGCATTTTGAGGTTACTGAGAATGACATCAAGGTGGTAAATTATACGGAGTATTTCTTGTTCTAATTGTTCCTTCATTCGATTTTTAATTGAAAATCTGTAGTAGATATTTTGATGAAAGGAAATAGCAAGGAGAAGGTTGCAGATCTGCATGCTTTGCTTTCCTAGAGTATTTTGTGTTAGGTTCTTTATGTATGAGCCATTATCTTTCTGGATTGCTTTTGTTGGATTTTCTAGCTTATGCTTGCATTGCTGTAGGTCTTTCCATGTCCTGTGTTTCATTTGAGCTTTATTTTCTTCTATGTGAAGCATTTTCACCCCCTAAAACACAGATTTTTGTTGAAACATGGCCCTGTTTTCAAAATGTGGTAACTTACCACTTTAGTTTTTCTATGCATATTGCTTTTGCCTGTGGATCTTTCCAGTGTCTTGTGTTTCATTTGAGCTTTATTTTCTTCCATGTGGAGTATTTTGTCCCCTAAAACACAGATTTATGTTGAAGCATGCCCATGTTTTTAAATCTGACAGGGTAGAACTTGTCATTTTAGATCTTCTTGCTTCAGCAATTATAAAAAAGAGTGTTGAGACATTATCTATCATTCCTAATCTGGGATGTGTTTTTGGGCTGTTGTTGTTCATAAATATTGAATTTAAGGGCATTGGATTTCGTTGTCTTGTGTAGATGCATTAGTCTTCTTGTCTCTTATTCATGAAATTCCTTTGACTTGATCTAGTAATATGTCATGAAGGGTAAATTAAGCGGTTTTCAGATTCATGTTTGTGTTCTCAGTAAAAAAGCATTAAGGATATATTTCTGTTTATGTAAGCAACATCAAGCCTGATTGGATTTTAGAAGGCATAATTGAGCTTCTGCATTGAGCCCAGGATCAAGTTTAACATGTTAACATGTTTGCAGGTTCTGTTTTCAGATGTTGGTCCGTTAGAGTACTATATCCTTCACTATGATAAGAGTGGAAGATCCAAGGTATCTTGATACTTTTTAGTTCACTCTGCTTTTCTCAAAGATGATATTGCTAGTCAATTAAACGGAATTATTGGCTTTAGGGTACTGCAGAGGTTGTTTTTGAACATGGTTCAGATGCAGTACAAGCTTTCACAAGGTACAACAATCTGTGTCTTGATGGAAGGAGACTGAAAATTGAGTTTGGAGTGGATATCAACACCCCTCCCAGTACCCCTGCACTGAAAGATATTGGGAGCTCAAGTGGGCTTAATCAAGGTTTGCATCTTCAGCCCCTTATGATGTAGGGGACAAGTATAGGGGACTTATGCAATGGATACAACTCCAGCAAATGAACAAGCTGCAGGAACTGGGAATGGGCTAGATTTAAGCATGCACCATTTCCGAAGGCGATTGTTAGCAACATATGGAGGCGGTGCACCTCCATTGATTGATGACTTCAAGGGGTTTCATATGTGGGATTTCAGAGGTCCAGGACCTCAACGTGCTGACTGGAAGCAGGGTGCATCTCCATTCACTGATGACATTAAGGGGTTTCAGATGAGGAATTTCAGAATTCCAGGACCTCAAAGTGCCGACTGGAATCAGAGAAAAATTTCGAGCAGGTATATATAATTCTCCTAAATTTTACACTCTCTTTCTTATACTGCATTTAGGGTAGCTGTTTGAGGAAATTGTGGGTGACTATAAAACTTATCAAATTATCATGCACAGATCTTCAATCTAAAGGGTTCTTCAACTATAATCATGTGTACCAAAACAGGGTAAGAAAAATCTGTGTATAGTCCTGTAACTGATACCTCCTTTTGGCATTTTACACGCACGAAAGCTACTACTTCAAGATTTGAAAATATCTGAAGGCAATGCTTTAATTTTCTTGCCTTAATCTGTAGTGGGGTAAAACTATAGCGTTTTCGATTCTCCTTTGCCTTGTGTATGAAATCCGTCAGCAGTTAATCAGTTTTACCGCTGCATTTTACCATTGTATAATCTTCATACATCTTCATGCTCTTAGTTTAGATTTGGTATTGTTGTTATGTATCGAGTAAAAATCGAATCTGATGCGTGAATGTGTATGCAGGCAGAAAGGATTTAACAAGAAAAACATCTCAGCTGAAGCTCTTGATGCTGATTTGGACAACTTTTGCAAGAGGCAGAGAAAATTTAGTAGTTAAATATCTGACTTACTCTTGCTTTGGCCTTTATCTTGCCTCTAGCTCTGTATATTGGCCTGGTTAGTTAACTTTGAAGTTATTAATGTCTTTTGAAAGCAAAACCCTTTATTTAGATGGGCATTAAAAGTAGTAGTACAAAACTTGGTACTTATATATATCTTACTTATAGTAAGTCTAAATTCCCGGGCTTCCCCATTTGCGTTTTGACTCTGCAAAGACGAGATGCTTTCATATGCCTTCCCCATTCGCGTTTTGACTTGACATAGACGAGAGATGCTTTCAAATGCCTTTCTACCATTCATATCGTATGTATTGTTTTATAGTATTTTGATGTTGAACGATAAGAATGAAAATGTTTATTCTTTCACACAATAGTACATATCAACTTTTAGAAGATTAATTCTAAGATAAGAGTCTTTAGGAACACCACATTAAACTACTTCTAGGGCACAACATTGGCGTTCAAGCTCTTGAAAGTTGAACCTCATACATGATGTTTGACTATGGAAAGCCGAAACTATGTTTAGTGTTGGACTCTGGAAAGTCAAACCTCATACATGATGTTCGACTTTGAAAAGTTGAAACTTATTTTCAGGGCGTTCGACTTTGAAAGTCGAACTTTAGAAAAGTGAAACCTACTTCTATAAAAACAACAACATTGGATTGAAAATGGTGCCCACTAATCTCACAATGGCTCTCACAACTTAGATATATTTTGGAAATTTCGGATCATAGTTTCTTGATCCTCTTCGCTTTCCTCGGATCGAAGAGCAACCACCGCACTCTGCATCACCATACTCCGAGTTTCTCCGTACAATTTCCCATCCCATTTTCTCTTCACCAATTCTTCCCCTAATCTCACAGCGCCCATCAGTGTCTCTTCGGCGCTATCATAGGCCGAATCCACAATTCCCTTCTCCACCGCCACCTTAGCCGTAATCTTACTTGCTTTCATTATCACCTCCCTCCACGCTGCGGGCTCACCGGCTTTCGATTTCACCAAAGCCACAAACCAATTCGAAATCTTAAGCCCGATATCCAATTCACTCATGTAGAGAAAACCCCGATCATTCCGCATTAGGATGTAATCGTGTGCAAGAGCGAGGATGAATCCGGCGGCAGAGGCGTGGCCGGTGACGGCGGCGATGGTAGGCATAGGGAAGTTTATGAGGTCAGAAATGAGAGACCGGTGTTTAGAATCCATGAGGCGGAGGCGTGATACATCAGACTGGGCCCAGGCGAGATCAAAGCCATTAGAAAGAACTTCCCTTGAGCGGTGGTGATTAGGGCTGAGGGACCAGTGGCTTCAGCCTTGACGCGGCGGAGTGCTGCCTGAATTGTGTCGATAAGAGTTGGGTTTAACCGGTGCTCGCCGTCGCCGGTGAGTGTTAAGATGAAGATGTTCCCTCTTTTTTCCAGCGTGCACATTTTGCCGATTGATTATTGGTTGGGAAATGTTTTGACTTTGTAAGAAGCTTTCTTATAGAATTACGGTAACATTGAGGACGGAAGACTTGAGCTAACAAAAAGGCTGCTAATAAAGACGAGTAAAATGAAAATTATTATGCTAAAAAAATTATGAAAATTATTCCTTTTTTTTGTCAACCATCCAATGAGGATAAGAATATCCTACCCAGGCTAGGATCTACCAGGCTCCCGTATTTGGAGGCAGGGTTGAATCATAAAGTAGTATTTAGCGCTTTCGTTTAAATGAAATAAACAAAAAAAAAGGATAAGAATAATTCGTATACAATTTTCTTTTAATTAAAGAAAACAATCTTACAAAACCGTTACACTTTTAGGGATACTGAGTAGATGCTCTCGTGCAATGCACATGACCAATTCGTTCTAATTTTTGTTTGAATCACTGTATTTTTATTTTAATTGTATAGCAAATTTGAATTTTGTAGGTGATAGAGAGAAAAGCTAGTAATGATTTTGTTGAACCATATGAAAAAAGGCACCTAAACAGCAAGAAAAGAAAAATACAATTATGAAAAGGAACATAATATACATACTATAGTCCATAACAGTGCATAATAAGCGGAAACATTACATACTATAGTGCAAAACATGACACATGACATCAGTGGCGGACGCGGAAACATTACATACTATAGTGCAAAACATGACACATGACATGACATACTATAGTCTAAGGGCAAATGCAGCCATATAGACACCGAAGTATTACATATTAAGCCGAAACATTACCATATGTCAAAATATTAACACTCTGTAAAAGTCTCATCGGTAAAATAAAAGAATCTTTCACTTTTTATATAAGTGTGAGGCATAAATGTCTTGTCATTTCGGGTAGCCCTTTTAGACCAAGCGAGGGCGGTCTAGCGGTGACGGACATTTATGACTTCGTTAAGCGCTTCTGGGACCGGGGTGCAGGCGTTCTGAGTGTATTATAACCAAGTATCGAGGCCAGGCTATCTGTATCTGCGTCTGAAAGCGGTGTAAGGATGGCCTCTAATTACATCTGGTAGGGGCGATCAGAGAACGATCTCCGGCCGTCTGGCGAGGCGTCGATCCACTATAGAAGTGCTTGTCAACTCGGGTTAGCGCACCGACCAGCGAGGCGGCGCGGTCTAGCGATTATTTGGGCATTTATGACTCATTTAGCGCGCGAAGTGCAGGCGTTACACCTCCGTTTTTATATGTTTCAGAACGAAGATTCACACAGATTAAGAAAGTAATTAATATGTCTAAAATATATTATTGAAAATGTATTTTTTTTATCGGAGATGTAAATACTTTGTTGATAAAGGAGTTTTTAGTATTGAAAATGTATTTTTTTTATTGGAGATGTAAATACTTTATTGGTAAAGGAGGAAAAAAGTAATAAATGATGTATTGGAAATGTAAAATGACAGATAAATAAAAACAGAACAAATTCTGAAATGTGACAGATAAAAAAACGGAGGAAGTACATATTAAGCCGAAAGAATCAAAACAAGAAGCCAAAACACACCTAGCAATTGTCAACAAAGAAGTGAGAAGGAATGAAAACGGGATAACAATTGGGTATATTGGCACGTTAGTTTAACAACCTAACTTGTTTAAAATATGTTTGATTGTAAACTCTTTAGGTTCAACTTAGATCATTTTAGATAACTAGTATAACTTAGTTTTCTTTTAATTAAAAAGACTCCCGCTTGTTTAATTAACTAAAAACTAAGTTAAACTATGTTTTAGTTTTATATCGAAAAAGAAGTCATGATTCTAGTAATTACTCTATTCAACAACACCCCTCCCCCTCCCCTCCCTAAAATAATTTGAGTGTGCGTTACGATCCAACAAGAGGTTGTGCCCATGCCATTCACGTATGCAAATTGGTTTTAACAAGGACAACTCTTGGGTGATAAACTTCGTTTGTGGAGTCACACGATATGTATTAATCAATATCATACATTTCATTTTAGGTTAATCTTGTGTGATTCAAAGTCATCAATCATAACGTAACTCCACGAATAAAATAACCATCTAAGGCGCTTGTGAGAATCACTATATGGTCTTTTTATCACTAAAATGAAGATAGAAAATAGAGTTTCTGCAAAAATAGAACATGTGAGAGCCTAAACATATTTAATTATTAAAAATTATATGGATAGGGATAGAGATGCTGCTGGAATGAAATAATAAATATTTAATGTGTATAAATAGGGTTGTGAGGTAGAATATGTATTATTTAATATTATTTGAAATGTTATAGGGATAATGATAGAGATGTTGTTGTGGAGGTTTTTGAATTGAAATGTTGTAAAATAGGGATATGTATTATTTTATATTATTTTAGGGATAAAGTTGTTTGGGGACTCTGCTAGGAGTGCCCTAAGAATTTCCCTTTTAGTAGTTGATTAGGGCCAGAACATCCCCACTCTTTAAGATGATTTCACACTTTCCAGGAAAATGTCCGAAGATTACCGGTATAAAGACATATTTAATCTACTTTGTTTAAGTGATTTTTACCTTTTATCACAATATTTCTTTATCTTGACATTTTATTAATCGTCTATGTTTTGTTTTTTTTCTTTTCTTTTTTTTGAGGGTATGTTTTTTTTCATACCTTCAGCGTAAGTTTTTGTATTGGATGTTCTTCAATTTGGTCTGAAAATGTTAAAAAAAAAATACCGAACTGTTCAGTAATGTGGGCACTAGCCTCTCTTCTTCTTTTTTTTTTCCTTTTTTTTTTTTTTTTTCCTCTAGCACAAGAAACCAATCTTTGTGAAGAAAAAAAAAACACAAGATACCATAAAACCAACCGGATAAAAAGAGGCTTCAACTGGTATAACCAGTCTTAATTGTGACACTATATCATGAAATATTTAATCACAAAAGTTTTTCTTCTTCTTTTCCCCAGAAACAATTCTCCCCACAAACACGAAAGATTTTATTAAAGAAATCGGACTACTTGGCCGATAAATCTGACAAACACTTGGTGGCCTCTGGGACAAAGCCGGAACACCACCCGAACACACATATAACACATACAAACAAAGACTACAATACCAAAACAAGGAAACAAACGAAAATAGCGTCAAAGTAGATGACCTCGAAAAGAAGCTTAGACAAAGAAGAAATTCTCATGAGTACCAAACCACAACAAACCTAGGAACATAGAACACTAAGAAAGACTAGCAACAAAATTAAAGCCAAGAGAGAAGCCGAGACTCACAAGTAGCCACCGTCGGAGAACCACACCGCCCACGACCGCCACCTCGAGCGAAGGAGAAGCCGAAAGAATGACTAACACCTTAAGTCGAGAGCGCGACTACCATAACCCCGGCTAAGAGCCCGAAGCCTTAGAGGAAAATAACGACCACGTGGCGCTTGAGCGCCGCAACACCACCGTCGACATGACTCACGGCGATCCAAAAATCGTCGGGAGTAAACTAGGGTTCTTGTCTTGGTGATAATCCGGTGGAACTCCTAGAAACTCAAAAATAAAGGACGGAGAAGGGTGATTGTTTGATGTTTTTGACTGCACTTGATGATGATCAAGCTGCCTACGTATCCAATGATGGGATTGGAATCAAGTCTCCGTAGTTCCTTAGGGTTGCTTATATAGATGGGCTTGTGCCCTAGGGTTGGAGTGTGGCTTGTCTGCAATGGACACTCATTAACGTGTTCCCTAAGGAAAAGGATTACGTTTTACTAATCTCCTTGATTTTAGGGGATAATTATGGTATGTTAGGTTAAGTGGGCCAAAGCCCAAATTTGGTTAACTTGTATAATTTCGTTATCCCACATCGGGAGTTTTGATGATGGCCGCCGACTCAAGCTCTTTGTGTGTCAATTTGTGTACTAATCAAGATAAACTCTCAATTGCCTTAGCTATTTTGGCTATTGTTTTAGGCTTTAGGAGAGTTGTATCTTTTGTATTTCTCCTCTTTAGTAATATTTCTCTTTCGCCCGTGGACTAGTCGGCATATTGCCGGAAACCACGTAAATTTGGTGTTTTGTCTTTTTCCTTCTGTTTGTTATTTTGTGTTACCGTCGTTAAGGTCTATTGCTCGGTTCGTTTTTCCTAACAAACTGGTATCAGAGCTAAGGTTAATTCAGGAGGGTTTTTTTTTGAGGTGTTTTTTTAGAAATGAGGTTTCTGAGCCGAGATATTTGTTGTGATTTTCCGAGTAGCCACCATGTAGCGGTAACTAAGTATTATTTTGAGAAGTTCGGCGAAAAGCGTCAACCGGGATGTGGCGATTGAAGATGGAGGCTATCTTTGATTCAGGAGGGCTTCGATATTGCATTTGCTTGGAAGGAAGAAAAAGCCGGAGAAAATGTCGGATGATGAGTTTGATGGTCTCGACAAGAAGGCCGGTCGGTATCATCTTGTGTCTTTACGATGAGGTTTTAAGAGAGTAGCCACTTGAGGTTCTTTGCTAAGGATTTGTGGAAAAATTAAAATCCTTATATATGAAGAAAACCGTTGAGAATAGGCTTTATTTAAAGCAAAGTTTTATATGCTTATTATGTCTGAAGGGTCATCTATATTATCGCACTTAGATAAATTTGATTCCTGCTTTGATGGATTTGAGTAATATAGATGCTAAGATTGATGATGAGGATCGAGGCCTGTTGTTATTATTGTGTTCGCTTCCCGGTCGTTTAAGCATTTTAGAAAGCGATGCTTTATGGTAAGGATACTATTTCTTACAAAGAAATTAAGTCGATTTTGAAATCGAAAGAAGCGATTGATAAAGATATAAGCTGGGGAAGTAGTAGTAGTCGAGGCGGGCGTCTTTGGTAGTTGAGCGAGATCAAATAAGAAGGATGCGAGATAGTGAAAATTATGTTTTGAATCCCGGACATAAAGATTTGAAGTGCAATTATTGTAAAAGATCGGGCATATCAAATCGATTGCTTTAAATCTTAAGAACAAAGAAAAAGCGTGAAAAGAAGAAAGAGCATAGTAAAGTGTGCAGTCAGGCGGTTTAGATTGAAGATGAGAGTGATGGAGATATTTTCTTTGCTAATGATAAATTAAGGTCTGTTGATGGATGGATCTTGGATTCTGGTTGCACGTATCATATGTGTCCTAATAGGGATTGGTTTTCCACGTATGATTCGATTCAAGATGGAGTTGTTTAGTTGAAACAGCGGTGCGGTTTGCAAGGTTCTTTGGTATTGATCTGATTAGAATCAAGACCCGTGATGGTGTTTTGAACACTTAAGAAAGTCGACATGTTCGGTTTGAAGAAAAATCTTATCTCTTTGGGCGCATTTGAGACTCTTGGATTTAGGTACACAGCCCAAGGTGGAGTTACGAAGATAATTAAAGGTGCTCTTGTTGTTATGAAAGCTTGCAGTGCAGTGGTTTGTATGTTTTGCAAGGATCCACGATTATTAGCAATTATGCAATCCGTATGTCATCTCGTTCAGAATTAGACATTACGAAGCATCGTCCATTTGTTAAGTTCAAGCAGCGCTTGGACTTATTTGACACAATCTGAAGACTTTTGAAGTTTGTGGAGGAAGAGTGGTATTACTATTTCTGGATTTGGGCCTTTGTCCCAAGGTGGAGATTTGTTAGGTTAAGTGGGCCAAAGCCCAAATTTGGTTAACTTGTATAATTTTGTTATCCCATATTGGGAGTTTTGATGATGGCCGCCGACTCAAGCTCCTATTTAAGTAGTCTTTGGCTTTGTATTTTAGGTGTGCAATTTGTGTGTCAATTTGTGTACCAATCAAGATAAACTCTCAATTGCCTTAGCTATTTTGGCTATTGTTTTAGGGTTTATGAGAGTTGTATCTTTTGTATTTCTCCTCTTTAGTAATATTTCTCTTTCGCCCGTGGACTAGTCGATCGGCATATTGCCGGAAACCACGTAAATTTGGTGTTTTGTCTTTTTCCTTCCGTGTGTTATTTTGTGTTACCGTCGTTAAGGGCTATTCTCGGTTCGTTTTTCCTAACATGGTATTCAAATATTTGAATTAAGTGACAAGGATTGGAGTCTTTATGATTCAGGATTCCTTCCATAGTTACCTGACTTACTACTCACGTGGGAAATATGATTAGAGACTGACTCTGGCCGATCAGACGGCACAAGCTAAACTAGCCGACCCACGAAGGTCGGGGAGAAAGGCCGAGCTGATATCAACTTGGTGGGCCTGAAAGAGACTTACCCCGACCAGCAAGGTCGGACAGGGGTAAGTTAGAGCACAAGTGTTGGCCGACTTGCAGTGATAAAGACATTACTCAGGCGCCTCGGCTATTCAAGGTCCTCAGTAATGAGGGACCAGAGATGGGATCAATAGCCGAGCTATTCTAGTCCGGTCACTGGGACAAACGACCCTCCGGATGGCTTTCCACCCTCTTCACTTAATGCTTAGTTGTTATAGAGGTGCCACGTAGGTAGGTTCAGTTATTGGCATTGTCATAGGCCCCTCAGGTCCAGCCGATCTTTGTTTAGTCGGCTCGGATATGCTAGTGTGGCGGCTCGACTCGGATGCTTAACTCATAGGGTTTGAATTGCCAGGTGGGAAACTAGTAGTGATGTCATCACACCTGTACCGGGAATCGAGGTGTCGTTGTCCACTAACATTAAGCGAGACCGTTCTTGAGAGGTAGCGGGGTTATAACCCCATCACTTCAAACGTCATTTCCCACTTGACTACTCTCCCAATTGCCATTTTGCTGCAAACTCTTATTGCAATTTTCTTCCCTCATTTTACTTTTGCATCCCATATGTCAGATTTCTCTGAAGAGGAACCACTTTCCCCCAGGACCGAAGCATTCATTAGAGAGTCCTGGACCAGACCGGTGGTTATTGAAGAATCCTCCTCAACCGATTTCTGTTACTCCTTCCGGTCCTTCATCAAACACCTTTGATTCTCTCTTCAGGTATAATTTTCAAAAGGCTACCCAGGATATCATGGGTTGTCATGGATTGGTTTCGGTTTTGACACAGAGCAGCGTAGAATACATTTGCCATGAATATAATATAAACTTGGAGGACTTCGTCCCTCTGTTTCCTGTGGATCCTCGTCCGTTCGCATCCCGTCCTCCGGACGGGCACTTTGCCATCTTCGAAGCTCAGTTGAAGGCGGGCCGGAGGTTGCCGCTATGTCCCGCTTTGGTATCTATGCTGCGGCATTATGGTTTATGAGTGGCTCAACTAGCTCCTTCCGAGAGTCGGGGCGATCATAGGTTTTGCTATATTATGCCGAGTGGCGAGAGTGCGGTTCTTGGCGGGTCTCTTATATACTTTCCATCGTATAGCCCAAAGTCACAGGTTGAAAGGATGGTACCACCTCTCCCGGCGTCGGGGGTAAAGGAAATGATGCTTGAGGCCCCAAATACAGTAGCGTGGCGGGCGGCTTCTTCTTTGTTCGAGACGGTGGGGACTCCCGGTTGGGGCGTTGGAAGACAAACTCCCTACAAAAGGACGAATGTCCGACTCTTCCGGACTCTGCTCAAGTGGATGATGTCCAAAACGCATGCATTATTACGAGGTGCGGGAGCTTCCTTCAAGGCGATCACTCTTTGCTCGTCCTGCCGGGCGGGCCCGATCCTTATCTTTCCTTGGGCGGCAATGGCGTGATGCAGGTAAGTCTTTGTTTCTTTATTGTGTATTTTTAGGTGCAAATAATGTGTGTTCTTCTTTCTTGCAGTAAGGGTTCTGGCCGGCCTCCAAGCCCCCGGTCTCAATGAGGAGGCAGCACGCCCAACTGATAGAGTGGTCGAGACCGTGGAGCACACAGGCCAGCGCCAGACGACCAGGACCGCGAGATCGTCAGTCGGACCTAACACAGCTCATCTATTAGCTAAAATGGAGGATGATATCTTGGAGAATCCTCAGCTTCCTCGGGGGAACGTGAATGTTCCCATCATAGTGATGGACGAGGAGGATGAGGATGCGGCGGATGAAGAGGAGGAGGAGCCGGAGGCTCCTCTTGTAAGAAGATCTTCTCGCCTTAGATCGGGAGAGATTGATACAAAAGAGAGGTTGGAAAAGAAAGTCAGGATTGATGCGAGTTCGGACATAGAGAGACACGGCGAAGGGACCTTTAGGGTCCAGGAAGATGAGGAGGTCGACATCGATCTCGCGCCTGCTCGCCATCTGCGGTGAGAGAAGCGGGATTTATCTCAAATGTCCGACATGGATTTAATCGAGGTGGGTTTCGAGGCTATGAGATATGTAAGTTTCATCCTTTTGTATCCAGAGTTTTTGTCCTTGTTGAGTAGCCTTGACCATACATCGTGCTTTTTCAGGGATCGGTTGTGGATCAAGAGGTCTTCTGCCGACTTGTGCGTTAGATCCGATCGAGAGAGAAGAGGATTTTGATCTGAAGTCTAAGGGCGATCGAATCAGGAGCTCGAAGAGCAAGCTGCGATCCTGGCGGAGAAGACGGAGGCTTTAAGGTGCAGTATGGCGTCCGTCTCCAAGAGAACATCTAGAAAGGAAAGCCGAGCTGGATGGTCATGTTGCGAGACTTCAGGATGAGCTTTCTACCGCAGAGGCATCCGTCCGAGCCTTTCCCGCTCGTCTCCATGAGGCCTCGACCTAAGCTATTAGAGATTACAAATCATCCCCTGCCTTTATCGAATCTTTGAGGCGACTGTTGAGCCCCGTTGTGAGGACTAGCTATGTGCTAGGGGTAAATGATTGTCGGGTCCACCATCCGGACCTTACCATCGACATCCTAGCTCACCCCGACTTGTATGATCCTGGTGCCGAACCAATGTATTCTCTACGGGTAAAGGAATTTCAAGCGGGGGTAGACCTTGAGGCGAAATACCCTATGACCGGCGAACAAAGCCGACCTTCCTCGGGCCCGGTTCCTAATTCTTGATAGGGTATGCCTTGATGTAGATTTTGTAGTTTAGGTGGTTTCCTATAATTATGATTGTTAGTGTTAATGGAACTTTTTCAGCTTCTGTTTGATTGTGACTCGTATTTTCGTAATTTTTATTATATTTTATTCGTATGATAATAGTTGCCCCCTAGTATGTCATGCCTATGATTATTCAGGGATGGCATACTAGTGTTATTGAATGTTAGTTGTTCAATTAGTTTAAGTTCTTCTTAAGTTCTCGTATGAAAAACTGGACGAGCAGGGCCAGGCTAGTGCTGACTTCTCGTTTTAGAGGCACGGCGAGCGGGGCCAGATTGGACTGACGTCTCGCGTGAGAAACTGGATGAGCAGGGCTAGACTAATGTTGACTTCTCGGATTAGAAGCACGGCGAACGGGGCCAGATCGGACTGACGTCTCGCGTGAAAAACTGGATGAGCAAGGCCAGACTAATGCTGACTTCTCGTTTTAGAGGCACGGCGAGCGGGGCCAGATCGGACTAACGTCTCGCGTGCACGTATTGAGTCGCTGCAATAAAATGTTATATTGATAAAGTAATGATAAAAAGTAATATTTTTTTCAAAACGTCAAGATGATAAAACAAGACTTAAAATGGAATATCAGCTAGGTAGGGGATGTTTACAAGATCTGTTCAAAGGATAGAACTTTCACAAGTTGTTAGCATGCCAGCTCATGGGGACGGTCCTCCCCTAGAGTCAGCCAACTGATAAGCACCTTTCCCGTGTACCTTGACCACTTTGTAAGGTCCTTCCCAATTCGGGTCTAGTTTGCCCTCGGGACCTTGCCTGCTAACTTCATTCTTTCGGAGTACCAAGTCTCCTTCTTTAAAGTACAAGTGCTTCACCTTACTGTCGTAGTACCGAGAAAGCTTTTGTTTGTATTTGGCCATTCGGATGAATGCTATTTATCTGTTTTCTTCTAGGTCGTCCTTGGAATGTCTGTGCTCCACTTCCCTGTTCGCTTCTGCGTGAAGCTCGAGCCTAGGTGAAGGTAGTCCGATTTCCGCAGGTATAACGCATTCTCTTCCATAGGCTAGGGAGAAAGGTGTTTCTCCTATCGCCGAGTTCGAGTCGTTGATGCGCTTATAGGATGTTCGGCCAGGCACGCCTGCCCAATATTCCTCTTCTTCTTCGAGTCTTTTTTTCAGGCCGACTTTGATCTGTCGATTGGTTTGTTCGACTTGCCCGTTTGCTTGGGGATATCCTACTGAAGTGAAATGTTGGGAAATCCCTAGCTCGGCGAACCAGGGTCGAACTCCCTTATCTTGAACCGTGTGCCATTGTCGATATCAATGTCTTTGGAATTCCGTGTCGGCACACAATGTTTTTCGGAGGAACTTAGATGGCTTTAGCGTAATCGTAGTGAGGGCTTCGGCTTTCACCCACTTGGTTAAGTAATCTTGGCGACTACTAAAAATCAAAGTTTCCCGGTGCCCGAGGTAAGGGTCCGACCAAATCGACTCCCCACTGATCGAAAGGCCACGCCGCGATCAGAGGGGTCATCTGCTGAGAAGCTTGATAAGATAAATTACCGTGTACTTGGCATGAATTACACCCGTGAGCGAGATCCTCGGCATCTTGCCGCATAGTCGACGATAATAGCCAAATAGTCGGCATTTTAGTGCTAACGTCCGGGCTCCAGGATAGTTTCCACATTCTAAATGGATTTCCCGAGTAGATAATTCCGCTTCATCCTTAGTTGTACACACAGCGGGCGCCACGAAAGACTTCTATATAAGTATGTTGTCAAACAGTGAATAGCGGGTAGCTCGGAATTTCATCTTTCTTGCCAATGTTTTGTACTCGGGTAATATTCCGTTGCGGAGATAGGATACTATGAGATTAATCCAAGTATCCTTCTGGGTGATGGGTTGGACCTCTTGGGCGTCGTAACTTCTTTCCTGCAATAACTGTACCATCACTTTTTTGTTGGAGACAAAATTAGACGCTAACTTGAAGAGGGTGTCGGCCCGTCGATTCTGGGATCGGGGAACCTGCTCAATGTGGACAGTGTGGAAAGCCTTTAGTCGGTCATTGGCTATGGCTAAGTATTTCTTCATTGGCTCATCTTTAGCTTCGTATTCTCATTTTACATGATTGACGATCAACTGGAAATCACTGTATACCCGTAGGATCCTCGCCCCCAACTTAGCTGCTAAAGTGAGTCCGGTGATCAGAGCTTCGTACTCGGCTTCATTATTGGTAGCCGGGAAGCTAAATCAGAGTGCGTAGGGGAACCCTTCACCTTTTGGACTGATGATCAAGAGTCCTGCCCCGGCCCCGTCCTTGTTAGAGGCTCCATCGACATATAGTGTCCAGTATTCGACCTCGGCGTTTGGTTGGCTCTGATCGGCGGTTATGGCTGCTTCTTCAGCTAGGAAATCTGCTAGTTCTTGGGCTTTGACCGCTGTTCGGGGACGGAAATCCAGGCCGTACTCGGCTAATTCTACTACCCATTTTGTCAATCGCCCTGATGCTTCTGGCCGAGCTAATATTTGCCGAAAAGGCTGGTCGGTAATCACGACTCTCGGGTAAGCCTGAAAATAAGGTCTTAGTTTTCTGGAGGCATGCACTAAAGCCAATGCAAACTTCTCGGCGTTTAAGTATCGACCTCTGAGACCGCTGGTGATTTACCGGCGTAGAAAATCGGCACGCACCTTTGCCGTGTTCCTTGACGAGGTGGGCGCTTATGGCCTCACCACATACTGCCAAGTAGGCGAACAGAGTATCTCCATGCTGTGTGAAGTTAATATCGGCTACGTAGGCTTTCAAATCTTCGAAGGCTTGCTGGCATTCTTCGTCCCACTTGAACGGGTTAGCTTGTTTTAGGATCTTAAAGAATGAGAGAGATCGCTGAGCCGATTTGGACAAAATTCGTCCAATCACGGCCATTCTACTTGTCAACCTCTGAACTTCTTTGATGTTTTTCGGTGTCGGCATAGTTCTTAGTGCTTCCACTTTGTCCGGGTTAACTCTGATGCCTTCCTGCGATATTATATACCCCAAGAATTTCCCAGCCCGAACTCCAAATGTGCACTTTTTGGGATTAAGTTTCATCTGCGAGGTTCTGAGTACTTCGAAGACTTCCCTCACGTCAATTAGGTATTGCTCCAGGGACTTACTTTTGATTAGGAGGTCATCTACATATACCTCCATGCACCAACCTATCTGATTTTTGAATATTTTATTGACGGCCCTTTGGTAGGTCTCTCCAGTATTTTTGAGGCCAAACGGAATGGTCTTGTAACAGTATGTGCCAAACTCAGTGATGAACGAGGTTTTTTCAGCGTCTCGGGGGTCCATGATAATCTGGTGGTAACCCTTGTACGCGTCCAGGAAACCAAAAACTCCAAAGCCCATGGTCGAATCCATCATTCGATCTATGTTGGGTAAATGATAAAAATCCTTGGGGCAAGCTTGGTTAAGGTCGGTAAAGTCTACGCATATCCTCCAACTGCCGTCTGGCTTCTTTACAAGGACAGGGTTCGCCAGCCAGTCGGTTTAATTCACTTCCTGAATGATGTTGTATTGGAGTAGCTTAGTTACTTACTTCTTAACGGCATCCGTTTGTTCTTGGGTGAAATGCCTCTTCTTCTGATGGATGGGTTTTCGGCTCGGGTCGACGTTTAACTGATGCATAGCTAAGGCCGGGGACAAACCAGGAATCTCCTCTGTAGTCCAGGCGAACACGTCCTTAAATTCCTTCAACAAGGCTATTAACTGTTCTTTATGTAAGTCAGGAATCCACAATCCTACTGTGACGGTCCGGTCATCTCGATCTTTCCACATGCAGATTTCTTCTGCTTTGTCGTCAGAGGACCAGGTTTCCTCTCCCTCGGGTAGCAACTCTTCAATAGGGACCGGTTGAGACCTGATGTCTTCATTCGTCTCGGACGCATAGCAGCTCCTCGCTCGACCATGTTGCCCACGATATCCATGAGGCCCCCATTGGCCAAGAATCTTAAGCTATTATGCCCGAGTGACACGACTACTCGTAAACTAATCAGCGGAGGTCGTCCTAGAATTATATTATAAGGGGACGGAGCCTTAACCACCATGTACTCAACTAGAAGAGTTCGGCCCAGAGGAGGTTGGACGAAGGTGGTGGGGAGGTCGATGGTGCCTTCTGGATAAACTGGCGACTCGCCAAAGCCGAACAAAGGGGTAGTTTCCGGGGCTAACTTAAAGCTATCTAAGTTCATCAAATGTAAAGTAGAATGGTACAAGATACTAACAGCGCTTCCTGTGTCAATGCAATACCAGATTTCGATCCACCATGGCTTTGATCATAAGACCACCATTGCTAATTACCAAAGGGATAGGATCTCCAGTGCTGTAAGTCACCTCCTCGAGAAATCTTCACCTTTTTGTGGGCCGTTGTGGTCCTAGAGTGTCGATCATCTTCTTGTGTTAGGACGTGGCTTCCATACTCCCAGGGTAATCTTTTAGGGTTCTTGTCTTGGTGATAATCCGGTGGAACTCCTAGAAACTCGAAAATAAAGGACGGAGAAGGGTGATTGTTTGATGTTTTTGACTGCACTTGATGATGATCAAGCTGCCTACGTATCTAATACTGGGATTGAAATCAAGTCTCCGTAGTTCCTTAGGGTTTCTTATATAGAAGGGCTTGTGCCCTAGGGTTGGAGTGTGGCGTGTCTGCAATGGACACTCGTTAACATGTTCCCTAAGGAAAAGGATTGCGTTTTACTAATCTCTTTGATTTTAGGAGATAATTATGGTATTCAAATATCTGAATTAAGTGACAAGTATTGGAGTCTTTATGGTTCAGGATTCCTTCTATAGTTACCTGACTTACTACTCACGTGGGAAATATGATTAGAGACTGACTCTGGCGGATCAGACGGCCCAAGCTAAACCAGTCGACCCTCAAAGGTCGGGGAGAAAGGCAAAGCTGATATCAACTTGGTGGGCCTGAAAGAGACTTACCCCGTCCAGCAAGATCGGACAGGGGTAAGTTAGAGCACAAGTGTTGGCCGACTTGCAGCGATAGAGACATTACTCAGGCGCCTCGGCTATTCAAGGTCCTCAATAATGAAGGGACTAGAGATGGGATCAATAGCCGAGCTATTCTAGTCCGGCCACTGGGACAAACGACCCTCTGGATGGATTTCCTCCCTCTTCACTTAATCTGAGTTGTTATAGAGGTTCCACGTAGGTTCAATTCTTGACATCGTCAACTCCGCCGCTTGAGTAAGAAATTACCGCCACCGCCTCGAACCTGAAAAGGCGACGGGTGAACATATCTGACGGGAATTAAAACAAATAATTTTTATTATCGATCAAGGCATTACATCGCTGTCATTCGACCTTAAAAGTTGATTTTAAATAACGAAACCGCATTTACAACGTTGAATCGATAAGTTGAATTGATACATATAAAGAATCATAGCTTTGATATATTTGGGATCGTAATATTTTGACTCTCCTCATTTTTATCAGACAGAAGAGCAACCAGCACAGCCTGCATCACTGTACTCCGAGTCTTGCCATACAATTTCCCACCCCACCTTCTCCTCACCAATTCTTCCCCTAATGTCACTGCGCCGTTCACTGTCTCTGCAGCGCTGTCATACACCGAATCCACGATACCCTTCTCTACCGCCACCTTGGCCATGATCTTACTTGCTTTCATGATCACATCCCTCAACGCCGCCGCCCCTCGGCTTTGGATTTCACCAATGCCACAAACCAAGCCGAATCTTAAGCCCAATATCGAGCTCGCTCATGTACATAAACCCACGATCATTGCGCATTAGGATATAGTCGTGAGCCAGAGCGAGGGTGAATCCCGCGGCGGAGGCGTGGCCGGTGACGGCAGAGATGGTCGGCATAGGGAAGTTTATGAGGTCGGAAATGAGACCCCGGAGTTTAGAATCCATGAGTCGTAGGCGGGAGGCGGATACATCGAATCGAGATTGAGCCCATGCAAGATCGTAACCATTAGAGAGAAGAATTTTCCTTGGGCAGTAGTGATCGGGCTGAGGACCAGTGGCTTCACTTTTAACACGGCGGAGTGTAGCCTGAATTGTGTCGATCGAGTTGGATTTAACCGGTGCTCGCCGTCGCGGTGAGAGTTAAGATGAAGATATTCCCTCTCTTTTCCAGTGTACACATTTCGCCGGAGAAGATAGATTATTGTTTGAGAAATGTTTGATTTTTAAGCAGCTTTCTTATAGAAGAAAAGTCAAATTTCCATCGACGTGGATGTGACGAGGATCCCTATATACTAATAACATGCATATTGCATAGGTAGATATTATATGGGCCGCATGCAAATTAATTAATTACTACATACGGTCATATTATATACTCCTCCGTCATTTGGCGGATCAGGGAATTTATTCCAGGTGGTGTCAGCGCGGACCAAAGATAGAGAGAAGTGCGTGGGCCCACTCAATATTCCGGCGAAGCTTCTTAGTATCTCTCTAATAATATTAAAAATATGTATGTATACATTTTCAGACACTTTTTACGTAATTATGTGTTTAGTTGAATGGTTAAAATTATACACCCTAAGGTCACTTGGTTGAATCTTGGGTGATCGTTGTTTTTCACTTTTTTTTTTTCTAACTTCACCTGGAAAATTTTCCTGGTCCGCACACCAGTGGTGTCATGAGTCTAAAACTACATCTTTTATCCAAAAAAATTTGATTAATGGTCACAGAGAGTCTAAAACATCAATTTTATCGCAAAACAACACTTTTTAACAACAAAACTACATAATTTTAATACTAATTTTTAACTACAACACTTTTAACAACATAATTTTAAAAATTCAATGGAATCACGTGGATCCGCCTAACTCCGTTCCACAATATAAGGCCTTTAGACTATTTCACACCATTTATGAAAACATAATAAATGAGTTACTTTTTAATATTTCAATGTAAAATATTGTATTGTTTTCTGGAACCGACTAATAATATTGCATTGTTTAGTGTGAAAGTGAAAATAATGCATTTAATATTGTATGAGAATGTGAGAAGTACTTATATTTTGGGACACCATAAAAAAGTTAAAAAGACTTATATTACGGGACGGAGGGAGTAATAATTAGGGATGTAATTGAGTTGAGCCGAGTCGATACTCTTGAGGTCTCAACTCTGATTAAATAAACTCTGGACTGATATTCGGTTTGAGCACGATCGAGTCGTATAAGGAAAAGATTGAAATCGACTTGTTCAATATTCGATGAGTAACTATTTTCTTAATTTTTTGTAAATATATTGCAATATTGAGTTTGACTCGTCTAACACTCGACTCGAATAATAATTAATGATTCATATAAATATTATAGGGGTCTTAAGGGCACCACGTACAGTAACTATATCTGATGCACAACATTAAAGTTTTAAAATAGTCACGTGTCGAGGGAATATGGGAGTATAGCTATGAGAAGCCTAATAGTAGTAATTACGGCAAAATGGGAGAATGTCTCCTCATAATCAATTCCATGGGTTTGGGTGTATCATTTGGTTACGAATCTTGCCTTGTACCTTTCAATGGTCCCATCAGGCTTGTAAGTGTAAACCCATTTACATCCAATGGGATGTTTTCCATTAGGAAGTTCAACTAGATCCCGTGTTTGAGTTTGTTCTAGGGTTGTGATCTCCTTATTCACGGCCTCTCTCCATTGTGGAGATTGTATGGCTTGATTATAGGTGACAGGTTCTAAAATCAGTGAGAAGGATTCAGTGATTTGTGGAGCAGAAAGGGAATGGGATGATTTTCGAAGAACATGAGTACATATGTAATCATGTAAGTAGGAAGGTACTTGCCTGGATCTAGGTGTCCTCTTGACTAAAGGAATGTTAGGAATAGGTATTATGTTATGAACATGGGTGTTAGGTGAAGGTGACGAGTCTATTGATGGTTGGGTAGAACTGTCAGGTGCAGGGGATTGAGTTGGCAGACCAGGTTTTGCCTGTGGAAAATGTAGATCAAAATGTTCAACAAATTGAGGCTCATCACTAAGCTAATGGACTGGTAAAGAGACCATTTCAAAAAATTGTGTAGGTCATGTTCTAAAGGAATAATGAAAGGGAAAGTATGATTCATGGAAGATCACAACTCTGGTAGTGAAATCTAGTAGGATGTACCTTTTAGTGGTTTTAGAGTTCCCAATGTACACACTCAACCTACTTCTAGGATTAAACTCAGATCTATGTTATTGCAAGTTACACGCACATACCAAACACCCAAAAACCTTAAATGTGTGTAATTTTCTTTCTTGTGATATAATTTGTGAAAGGGTGTGTCACTTTTCAAGACTGGTGAGGAAATATTGTTGATGAGATTTGTATCATGTAAGAGGCAATAACCCCAAAAGGACATAAGTAGGTTAGCCTGAAATTTTAGTGCTCGGGCTACAATAAGAAGATGTTGGAGTTTTCTCTCAACCACCCTATTCTGTTGGGGCGTTCCCACACAACTTGTTTGATGTGCTATCCCTTTCTGGGCATATAACTCTTTTAGATCAAATTCCTTTCAATTATCAGAACTAATTAAATGAATATTTTGTTGAAACCGTGTAGTTACAAATCCCAAAAACTTCGCCTTAAAACTTGTACTTCTGCTTTTGATTTTAAAAGGTAAATCCAGGTGAACCTAGAAAAATCATCAAATAGAGTGAGGAAATACCTATGACCATATATTGTTGATGTCTTATATGGTCCCCAAATGTCCATTGTGAATTAACTCAAACAAGCAACTAGACCTAGACTCTCTTAAAGGAAAAGACAGCAATTTTTGTTTAGACAAAGAGACAAATGTGACAAACATCTTTATTACAATGTGCATTACTAACTCCTGCAATAGGTAACCTTGCTAAAAGATCTTCAGACAAGTGCCCTAACCTAAAATGCCACAACATATCGTAAGAGATTACCTCTGTTATAGCATTAAAGGCTTTATTACCATAATTGGTTGGAAGACCTTATGTATAAAAGAGATAGAACCCTTCATCAACTTAGTTGCTCCAATCATCTTCCCATTCCTCATGTCTTGAATGACACAAGAATCAGTATCAAACCCGATGAGACATTGTTATCCTTTGTAAGACAACCAACAAATATCAGAGTTAAAGGTGAAGGTTGGGATGCATAGCACATGTTCCAGAATAGGCCTCCTTGTAATCTTATTGATCCTGTATACTCCGTCATAGATGAATTCCATTGCTTTATGTTGTTCAATTCCTCCAACAAATCGATAGACGGAGGAACCCAAATTGGAAAATCGATACTTCAAATCCCCAATACCTCTTGAGTGGTGTTAATCCAAAGTAGATTACGAGCGATCGTGATGTGCCCGAATACGAATCCATGAGGTCACCATGGTATTGCACTCGATTCCAAGCGTCGAAGTTCTTGTCTCCTTCGTCTGCCTAGGAATCCTTCCATCAATGAATCCTATCTTATTCTTCATGATAAGAGCCATATGCATCGACCTGCTCCATGCATGACAATCATCCCCTTCCAGAATTGGATGACTAAGGTTTGGCCGAACTATCGTTCGGGTGAATGTAAAACAGAACCTCCAAATTAGCCATAGAACTACTCTCACTATCAGCAGAAACGTTCGAATTGCTCGAATTAACACTCTGATACCATTAAGAATTTGTAGAAAAGTAATCGAGGAACTCGGGTTATGAAGGAAAGGGGGAAAAAAAACATTTCTTACCAACAGATTACTTTTGAACAAACATAGGACTAATAGAGCATAGAATAGAACACCAGATAAAGAAGAAGAGAGGAAAGAATGCTTAAATTTTATTGGAATATTAACAAGAGAGGACCTTCTCACTCTCTCTCTTCTAACCCAAAACCCTTACAAAAGAAGGTGTCACAACTAAGTCACACTACTCATCCATCAATCATTGGACCCTACATCACACACCGAAATCCGTAGTTCATATCATCGTTCGTCGTTTGGTTGAGGAATTGCATTGTCTGAATATATATATATATATATATATATATATATTCACCAACCCATTAGAGTTCTTTTAACTCTATCCACGATCTCGCTTCGAGCTCGCTTGCTAGACAACGGAAATTCCCGGCTTTCATCCAGAAGAAATCTGTATAATTCCCACTGACGATCTAACATTGCACGTCTGTCTATCTGAGCCTGCATCATCAATCAAACAAACAACATTCAGAAGATGTGTATGTGTGTGTGTGTGTGTGTGGGGGGGGGGGGGGAATTGTGAATTAGGCACAAGTGTACAAAGTGTCCAGTGCGTATCTGTATCGATTACGTATCGAATACAGGACACGCTACAAACAAAACAAAAGTACTTGTGCATCAGTAACAACCGAAACAGTACTATTAAGCCCATAAATGTTGTTTAAGTGAAGAATGTGAATCCATACCGAGAATATGCAGATCCCAAGTGTTTTCAAAGCCAATGTAACATCATAAAAAACACGCGGTCTTCCTTTTCCAGATAATTCAACAGGATTGGCAATCAACAGCTCTGTATCCGGTCCACGGCTTGTTATCGTGACACGTAATGGATGAAGCATTTCTTCTTTTAGCCGAGAACATAACGTGATCTGATTCTCGTGACACAAGATTTTTTTCCCATCCGCGGTATTGACAAATAGGTCTACGTTTCGGTACCCTTTGGCACTAGGATGAATTCTTCCATGAGCAATCTATATAAAAACAAGAACTCAGTATCTATAGGTATTATGACACTTGAAAGAAAAAATCTTTAGGTTTTAAGGTTATTTGTAGCTAGCTTGTAATAGTTGAAAGGGGAGCCTTGGCACCACGGGAAAGGCCGTTGCTGTGTCACAAGGTCACGTTTTGAGCAAGGAAACGACCTTTTATACAAATATAAGGTAAGACTGCATACAATAGGTCTAAATGATGTAGCCTTCCCCGGACCCATACAGGCCGGATACATATGATACACAAATACTTTTGTCTGGTAGCGTGTTCTGTATTCGACACATACACGCACCGGATGCTTAGGATACAGCCCGAGGGCATACACTAGGCCTAAATGACGTAACCCTTCCTCATATACTAGGCCAAAATGACGAAACCATTACTCATATCCCATATGGGCCGTCGAATACTTACGTACATATGGTTTGTCCTTGTAGATTCAAAAGTCAGAGCACAACATGTCCAAGTTTAAATGTAATAACAAAGTTGCAATGCATACCTGAATTTCGAAATCCTTGATTGTCCTTAAGACATCATAGATCAGACCCTTTTGATCAACACATTGTATTTGAAGCAACGTGTGAGATGGACTCATTAGATTATCCACCATGACCGTTGGCTTCTTGATTTCTTTCACATTACAACTCACAACTTCTGAATTCCTTTCTTTGTTAGATAGCTCGCAACTGAATAACTCGTCTGCAATAGCTGGTAGAACCGAAGCTGCGTCTGAAAGTCTTTTGTCCACAGGGCCAGCACTCTCCAATTCACAACTGATACAATATTCCCCTAGTGCAACTTCAAGGTTCTCACATGTACGAAGCCGTCTTTCTTTGGTGTGTAATAAGTCCCTGAGAGTATAACAATAAAGTAAGTGAAATGGATGAACGAAAATACACTACTAATAGATAGTTTGCATGAATAAAGCTTAAATCTTGGGTGTCTTCAGGGCACCACAATAACATTCAACCTCTGGAAAGTCGATTTTAAAGTCAAGATTCGACTTTTCATAAGTCGAATGTGGACATTTGACCTATAGAGAGTCGAGCCTAAGGCCCCGGTATAGTGCCTTAGGTTTGGAATGCTCTATGATTCGATTGTAAAGAGACTTACAAGCTATCGGTGATAAAGAAAAGATCAAGAACTTTGCCTTCTGGAGTTGTCATAACCTTAACTCTTTGAATGATTAACTCAAGCTCACACAGGACCTTAGTAACATCTACAAAACGAACAAACAAGATTATATTATGTACACAATGCTACAACCCGATAACTATATCAGCACACGTGACGTGTCATTTGTCCTAATGTCCTTACCATGTAAAAGTCCTTTCCTGTCCAGACAAAAGACCTTAAGTAAGTAAACTGGAGAAGGTGATGACCCACTGGACTGTTGGTTGAAATAGAACCCGATTTGACACGAAGGACATACGGCTAATAGTCGGTTTTTCACGCTCTCCCAGTCGATGTTCAAAGAGCTAGGGCGTGGAGCGACCCACAGTACTATGTAACACCACTTCCCATCAGTAGAGAAATCTGTCAAAAGTGTCATATCAAACAGACGAAGACCGTCAGCAATACTCAGTAACATAAACCAGAGTCATAGAAAGTTAAGTAACAAAATCTTTCATCAATCCACCATTTGGGAGCTATCCTTTGTTGTTGGAAAGCTAACTGCACCCTTAACCAACAAGCTTTTCGCCCATGTTACATATTCATTTACGTCTGAGTCTCTAATACACCAGATTCCTTTAACTCCAGAGACTGTAATGCACTGGCCTAGTAAGAACGTTACATGTACGCAAGAAAGACAAAAACCATTGCAAAATGCTGGTGAATTGAGAACTTCCAATCTAAAAATTTTTCTATTCAACCCAATATTCTGATTAAATTAGGCAAGCAGAGTAATTGTGTGACCCGACAACCGGACTCAAGTGGTTTGTGTCTTAAGAATGCCTCGGGAGGTCCCAGACTCGATTATGTCCAAAAGGCGCCATGTTAAAGGAGCTCACAGACACTAGGCCTTCACCCATGTACCGATTCACCCTAAAAGACGCCATGTTAAAAGAGCTCAAAGACGCTAAGCCTTCACCCCTGGATTCTGCTGGTGGTGTGTGCACCACAGGATCGAAATCCCAATTAGTTTGAGTCATTGGCTCACAGTCACAGGGGTCGAAATCTGAATTAGCCTGAGTCATTTGCTACGTAAAGAAAAGTTTTTTTGTTTGTTTTTTTTTTGTTTAATAATAAAGTGGTTATTGACATCTAGTGCTTGAAGAACCTATGGGAAAGACAAAAATGCAAAGCATTCATTATCTAGAAGACTAGAACAGCAACAACAACAACAACAACATAAGGAAATGCAATTGCAACAAGCTTAGAAAAACAAAAAGAGAAAATGAAGAAAAGTTCAGACCTCCACGACTAACATAGAGTCCAAATTCGAGAATAATCCGAAGAAGATCGCATCCGAGTCCAGCTTTGTCAGGGCAATTGATAGTAATAATAGACGGGTCACCCGGATTCTTACCATGTTCAATCAAAACAATGTCGTCCCAAGAAGGAATCCCCATTTTTTTTTTTTTCTTCTTCCTTTCGAGCTCAATGAATCTTCAGCTTATGAAGAAGGGCAAAACTTTATTTGAAATGCAGAATCATTGGCTGCAACTTGGGGTGGATATGAATAAGAAGAAGGATGTAGGATTGTAGTGCATCATCTTTTATCTGATCATCACAGAGGAAAAGGAGAGGAGGCAATTGGTTTGTTTTCCGGACGTTTGCCTGCCATGTGTTTTTTTTTTGTTGGGATTATGATTGAAACTTGAAAGTTGAGGGTGCTTGTCGTTGTGTGTATGTGTGGTGGGGTAGGGAGGGGGGGGGTTTATTAAGGGTCACAAGAGAGGAGGTGGGTGGGGTGGGTGGGGGAATTCAATCTGAGGTCATTGCATGTCAGCATGAGCACTAGCCTTAGTAAGCAAACAAATTGTTTTATTTTGGGTCTTTAAAACATCACACTAAATTTATCGGGTACTACAATAAGATTTAAAAATAGTCATGTATCAAGGTGTTATTAAGGATAATGATAGGCAAACTGTTAAGAATCGACAAGGCCACTGAAAATCTTACAAGACCCTCAGTTGCAAGTTGAATTTGATTTACACGAAGTACTGCATCTCGGCTATGGATCCTAAAAGAAATTAAGAGTGGTTTTTGGCAACCTGTAGAAATTGAAGAGCGTTTACCTCCATACTGTAAATTTTGTTGGCGTATAGGACATGAAGAAGATTTTTGCACGCTAAACATCCCGAGCTTAAGCACACTTATACACACACGTCATACACACTTTCACAAAGAATTCAGGCCTAAACCAAAAGCCTTTGCTAAAGAACAAGAGCATACAAATGCCACATCCCAAAAGGTTCATGATGGATCAACTCCGACAACAATGTTTAGTGATTTGCAAATACCAATTCATGAGGAAGCATTTGAAGAAGTGAATATAAATGGTGATGAAAATGAGCGAGGTTGTTTGCAGGAAGTTGGCCCTGTTCTTGATGTACAACAAGTTTTGGTCCTGAACAGGGGTTACAGAGGTATGATGAGTTTATTAGACGGAATTGCCAAAATCGGGTGGTTCAGGGGTAGTGTTAGGTGGGGTGGGGTGAGGTAGCCCAATCCCACCACCCATCTTACCTAATCCCACATTACTCTATCACACATCACCATAACCTCATTAGCATACCATGCAACATCTCGCCCCGCCCCATCATTCCTTACATACCATCCACATTACCTATCACCAACCATACCCTACATCTATATCCATCTTACCCTACCTCATCACCCATGTATCTTACCCGACCACGTCTCACCCAACCTTACCCTACCTACCACCTTGCCTATCACCGCCGACCTTACTATACCTAACTTAACCCTACCCTAAATTACCTTACCACCCTACAACACATGCCTTATCTCACTTATCTTTACCCCACCTCAACCAGCCACCACACACCCTATCCACTTTGCTCACCTACATGTTAGTGGTTTTCAGTTCATTTCATATATGTAGCTTTTTTTAGGTAATGAAAATAAATCATTTTTATCTCCTCGAATAAAATTTTATTCCATTTTACTAACTCATAATCATATTCAACATTGAAATCTAATGAAAAAATCATTATTTGTTATTTTATTCATACGAAACAAACTAAGAGATTATGGTTAAAGTTGAGTGACATTGCAATAATAATAAAATAAAAAAAAATGATTATTTTTAATCATACAACACCCAATTCTTTAGCACAGAATATGCCAAAATTGTTAAATAAAGCACAACTTGCACCATAAAATCATTGTAAAATTGTTCAATCAATTTGGTGAAAATGAATGAAGACAATATCCATTGAAAGAGACCATCACCTACACCACAAAAATCATTGTAGGATTTAATATTTCAATCAATGCAATGGAATGGAGAAAAAAGACATTTGGAGGGGCCCGCCATTTTTGAACAAAGAATAAACGTCTGGAGGGTATGGGGCAAGAGAACAAACTGGTTCTTTCTTCCTGCACGAGATGGCACCTTCACCAAGCATTTAAATCGTTGGGTTTTTTTTTTTTTAAATTTTAAATCGTTGGAGTATTATTATTATTATTTCATTTTTTACAGTTCTTTTACTTATAGGTTGAGCCCAACACAACAACAAAAAGTTTATATTGTCCTGTCCAGAAAATTCAAGTAAACCAGTTACCGGAAGAACTCATCACCCAGAAAATTGACAATTTCAAGAATTCTTCTGAAACTGGAAATTGATGCACAAAAGTTCATTTCATTAAAACTTGAAACATTACATACTTAATCATTCAGAAAACAGATTCATATAAGAACTAATACAGATCTAGAAGCTTCAAGCTGATTCATGATAAAAAAAAAAAAACAAATACAGTAAAGATCTAAGATTTTAACCGCCGAATCCGTAAAGTGTTCTTCCTTGCCTTTTCAATGCATAGACGACATCCATGGCGGTGACCGTCTTTCTCCTTGCGTGCTCGGTGTAAGTCACTGCATCCCTAATCACGTTCTCGAGGAAGATCTTGAGGACACCTCTGGTTTCTTCATAGATTAAGCCGCTAATTCTCTTCACTCCGCCTCTCCTCGCCAGCCTACGGATCGCCGGCTTAGTGATACCCTGAATGTTGTCACGGAGGACCTTACGGTGGCGCTTTGCTCCTCCTTTGCCCAAACCTTTGCCTCCCTTTCCACGGCCTGACATTTTCACTTAAATCGAACCGAGAAATGAAATTCAGAAGATCAGTGATTGAGATTAGTGATATGAAATTTGTTTTGATGATTTTGAGAATTGGATTTAAGGGTTTATTATATAGGGATTTGAAATTTTGGGCGTCCCGGAAGGGCGGGTGGATTTGAATTTTTGGGCGTCTCACCGGCGGGTGGATTTGAAAATTTGTGTTTTGTTTCGTTTTATTCTAGGAGATGATCTTGTACCGTTGATAAGTTTATGATCGAACGATGGAATACCTAATGTATGCGCGGATCGATGAGTTGGCATGTCTAGTTCCTCGGATCCTCGTCTTCGTTTTGCTGATGCATATGGACCGTCGATTATGAACAAAGGACAGGGATTTTCATTTTTTTAATTTCTAAAAAAATTGTTCATATAAAAAAATCAAAATCACAGTTTACTCACACAGGAAAAAATGAATATTGGTGTAGCCTTTGTGGCTCTGATAATAATATGGTTCTCTTTTATAAATAAAATAAAAAAATTAAAGAAAATGAATATTGTTAGTAACGCCCGCGCCCTGGATCTGGCGCTTCTTATCCTAAGAGAAAGCGTTCGGCAGCGTATAGCGTTAAATAAATCTAATATTATACGCAGTTCTACGTCGTCAGATCAAAATAAAAGAAAACTAAGCTAAAAAGACTCGGGTAAAAACATAAAAGCTACTATGAATAGAAATTAACCATACTAAAGATGGATAGACAAATTACAACGACGAATAATCCAAATACTTATACAATACGAGGTCTTAAGAGTACAAGTACAACAAATCTAAGTAAAAGAATACAACTAGTCTAAGACAACCTCTACAAGAAAGAATTAGAAGCTCCGTCAAGACTCCAAGTCTTCAAAACTCATCATCAACACTTGATCTACTCGCTCTGCCTTCTCTCACCCCACAATGCATACAAACATAAAACGCAAAGGAGGTAAGTACAAAGTCTGAAAAAGCTCGGTAAAAGTGAGAAGCTATGACAACAATTATAATTTATAAAGAAAAGATATTTTAATTGATTAGTTATTTATGTGTGACCGACTCGATCTGAGGGTTCATTTCATGTCCATCAACACGAATTGACTAAACGCTTTCTAACTTAAATTATCTTTGTTACATCATGAATAACAAGGGCACTACGCCTAGTAATAGGATGTACTAGAGACAATCGGTGCAACCTACTTAGAGACACGCTCTAAGAGCCCCGGGAATATCTCGAGTCCCGATAGTGTGATGACCGGCGAGTGCACCAGACGCTTTATCCGCCAATCGATTGACCGGCGTGGAGTGCGATTTACTTTGTCTGGTCGTGAGAACACATCGCGATATTGTACTATGCCTTACCAAGCATTGCATGATGTTTAAGATTTTAAACTAACACATACGCTCGATTAGATGTTTAACTAGCCACCCAAGTGTTTTCACATAAGCTCCTCACATCTCCTACTCTCGTACTTAGACTTCTGACACGGACGGTCCTAGCAATTACACGAGACATCGATAAACCCTAGTTTATCGAAGCACAAGGCAAATCCGAAGCTTTCGACGGTCCCACCTTTCTTCTTTTGGGAATCCATGTGGTGCCGAACTAAACGCATCAAAAGCTAATTCGTAGCTTTGTCACATTTATACAATATTAACATTTCATGTTTGAAGGTTTAAAATGATCAAAACATGCTTATAACACTAAAACGATAAAAACAAAGAAAAAGGAATTAAAAACAATTCGACGCCCGTTTGGAAGCTGGGCGCCCGTCCACTTAAAACCGCTACATCCTCGAATCAAAATTAACACCTCAGGCGCCCGTCCGAGAAAATCCAGACGCCGTCTGAAATGCAACAAGCGCGCACGCCCGTCCACACGGAAGCGAGACGCCCGTCGACACTGGTTCCGACTAGAACCCTAAAATCTTCGCCTTGCGATTTCTAAATCGTTTCTAACCCAATTATCGACCAAAATAAGCACAAGAAAGCCTAGAAAACCATATCTAAGCATACCATATCATCCATAGTCATTGATCAATCCAAAGGCTCATCTTTCTAACATCAAAACACCTCTAAGTTTAATCTAAACCCTATAAACGATAATTGAAATCATAGGAAGAGCCTCTTACCTTAAAGGCATGCAAAACCAACATCAAAACACCAAGCAATCGCAACAATTGTTGATCCTCAACTCCCAAAACCTATTTGATCAACAAAACCCTAAAACCCTATTTTTCCTTTCAAAAAACGAAACTGAAAAAGTACCATAAACTGTAGATTACCTGGAGTAATCTGCTGCGAAACTATTTTTAGATTGATCTACGCTCCAAGACGATCGCTTCGACTACTCACGGTTTTGAAAAGCAGCTACGGATTGTAAGATACTGAATTTTCCAAGAATCGGACTCTACGAATACCAAAACTAGGCTAAACCGAAAACTTACGGATTAAGGATATTTTATTTTCCAAAGTTATGTCTCCTCGCTATGTCGATCACTTTTCTCTCTTGCATCTCTTGATCGGATGAGCGGATTGATCACACCGGTTGATCGCCACTTATTTCGCTTTCTTCCTGCGTCTTCTCATGTTTCCGCCGTTCCTCTTCTTTTTTTTTGTCAAAACTTGCGTGTGAAATAATGAGGGAATAAATGGGATTATCTCTTTTATAGCCAATAATTAAATCCTTTATAATTAATAGCTAAAACCTTTTAATTAAATCCCTTTTATTCAAATAAATAGGATAAATAACAATTAGGTAAAGTAAATACGCCCAACGACTATTTTACCCTTTACTAAAAATCGGGGATGTTCTGATTGTTTCACAAAAAAGAAACGAAAAAAATGAATATATAATTATTATTTTGTTCAAAGAGATAATGTTGTTTGGTACTTTCCTTAGAACATATATATAATGAATCCAATGTAAAAGAGATGAATGCAATTGTAGTTTACCATCAAAATTCCTATCCCTATCCTAAAAAATATATATCACCTTTACAACAATTAAATTCAGAGTAGTCTACATCAACATCTATATCTTTACGCTATTCCATCAAAATATTCATTTTTTTAATCTATAAACAACTATTTCAAAATTAGTTTTGGTGAGAAATTAGAGAAATAATGAATAAAAATTATGTAATGTGAACTACACTTACACCCTATATTTGAGGTGACACTGTTCATCATCCATGTTGTAGAGAATTGATGAGGAGGCTGATAGAATGTATTTTTTTTTGTATCCCTACATTTTAACCCTATTGTGTAGATAAAGAATGGTATATGGACTCTAATGCTAATGCTCTTAATCGCAATCATTGAACAAAATAAGCCCAGAAGACAATAGTTTTTAGTGTAAAAAAAACCCTTTTTAAAAGCAAGGGATCTTAGAGGGTTTGATTTTTCTTTTTCCTAATCTCAATATAGTTTTACAAGCTTATGCTAGATAACTTTTACAGCGCCGATGCCGCCTCCTCCGGCCACCGCTTAGGGCTTCCCTTCCTCAACAGGACCAGGGTGTTGTGGCTTTTGCCAAACAAGAAGGTTGTCGTCGGATTTACGTATCATCTGACTGGGATTTCGCATTATAGCATCGGCTATGGTTTCACGTTTTGTAATAGGTTGGCTGATACATTTATATTAATATAATAAGTTTAAGTCTTTGAAAAAGTTTGCTCTAACCCTGCCATAGAGGACTTTAACAGGCTTCAACCTCCTAGTTCATAGGGAAGACTTGTTTCCTAAGAATGACCACAATGGTGGTCTTTTCACCCTCATTAAATGTATTATAGGAAGAATACTCAATCCTCAAATCCACAATGGTTCCCGACCCAACTTCTTATCTCCAATTAAAATTAAGGCTCACCCCAAAAATAAGGGGCTGCTAAATGAATAGTTGTCTCATTTTTATCTCCACCCACTATAAAAAGTTCATTTCACTTCCAACCCATTAATTTCCTTACAGCGTAAATGAAAAAAATTAAAAATAAATTATCCATTGCACACATGAAGTAAACGGCACATATCCAAAATTGAAGATTTTTTTTTTTTTTTTTTTTTTTTTTGGTTTCGGGAGATTAAGGGCCTGCTAATAATTATGTGTTTTTTTATTTTGGTAATATTCAGCCTTTTTTATTTTATAATTCTATTAGATTTTTCATTGCTAATTAGATGGAGAGATTATGAAGGAAAAAAAACATTGAGAAAAGTAATTTTGAAAAATTGTATAGGGAGTATTGTTGGAGTTGGTTGTTTTATAGGGTGTTGAAAAAGTAAATCTGGAATGAAAAATTAGATAAATGAGGAGAGTGATAGGGAATACCATTGTTGTCACTCTAACTACATGAAGTCATTGGAAGTCTACCGGGGTGATTATATACCACTTATTATCACGTTAGCTACATACTGATGAGATCATATTTTGTGGTGATTTATGTGTTTGTTTTATATCTATTTTTGTTGGGAGATGCTCTATTCCGTGTATAGACTTAGTCACGGCTTATAAATATCTCATGTCGTCTTAAACGTGTTTCAAACTCTTCTTCAAATACATGAACTGATCTAACTCTGCCATTGTGGGCTCTAACAAGCTTTAAGGCTCATAGTGCATGGGGAAGACTTGTTTCCTAACTTTGTGATGTTGTTGCACGTCGGTATCAACCATTAATGACGTGAATCGAGGTCATGCGATTATTTATACCACCTTGATCCCACGTTGACCACACGACATTAGTAAACAATCATGTTCTCCTGTAATCATCCACAATGACTATCTCCACGTCATGACTGCATATGCTCACAACCACATTGCCACCATATTGGGTATATTAGCTCAACACCTATAAACACTACATGCACTGAAACCAAACTCCCTACCTTAGAGCATCGGCAATGACCACATGTTTTTTCTAGTGGTTCTGCAAAAAAAAAAAAAAAAAAACTGACATAATTATATTAATATCATGAAACAATTATTGTGGATGTGTACTGTTGGAAAAAATTGAAACTTAAGAATTAGACAGAGAAAGTATAAACTCCAAGGCACGCAAAGCGTTATCTTTTAAGAGATGTTTCGTCCCACACGATATGTCGATCACTTAGGGATTCAAACAAAAATTTGTCTCAGGATACAATGGAGGGCCATCATCATTCGCATGCAGGGGTGCATCAGTTCGAAAACATGAATCCGAAAAAGAGTATGCATTCGAAAATGCATGAAACTCTTCATGAACTGAAGCGTGTTATCCGAACCCTGTTTCGTTGCGATAACGTTGATTCGTACGGCAGCTAGTATTCAAATGATTTGAAATATTTATTTATGAAAAAATATCTAACAGCATTCCCAAATCTTAATACTATTCTTTATTTTTTAATAAGTTAGGAATGTCAAGAGACATCCACTATTTTGTCATGTTTAATGTAGTACTAAATGTAATACTATGGTTCACATCCTATATAAAGGCATCCTTCTTGGTTGTAAGTGGATGGTGAAGAAATTAATAAGAAAACTTCATTTTTCTTATTTGTCTACATCTTTACTCTTGTAGTCTTTATTTGTTTTCTATTATTTTATAATACATTATTAAAGACGATAAATTCCAAATAATTAGATTTAATTTACCAGTTATGAGTTTGATTGCAATTGCTCAAGTACAACTTAATGTTGCCTCCACGCACCATCGAATTGCCGACAAAGTTGATTCACATGTTTTACAGAAAATTTTAGATTCAGCGAGCCTTTGATGAAACGTGAGGCTGGGTGCTTAGAACTCTTAATTTATAAGATGAGGTTGTTTGGAGAAAGAAAAGTATTCATCTACTCCGATATTTAATCATTTTATCCTTTACTTAGATCATGTGGTCAGTTTTTTTTTTCAAACCTACGCATTATTCTGACCAAATTTGAGTTGTAAATTAATTTTTGAGAGCCTTTATTCGCACCACACCAAATCTACCACTACACCACACTCCAATAAAAAAAAAGTGACATCTACCGCTTAACCCATATCTATTATTTCAAAATTTTCAAATCTACCAATACACCACATTTTCATCTCAAAATAAATTAAAAAAACACTATTGCCAAACATGTTTTACTACCACAAGATATTTATATTTTTATATCTCCGCAAACTTTTAAAATTTACAAAAACCTCACACCATAAAAAAAACACCTGCTCATCCCCACCCCCACATTTCTCCTCTTTTCAACGGGTGATTCTGATGCAGGGAGGCCCTAATAGAGAGTTTAGATACGTGTGACATCCTGACCACACAGCCAGGATGCATAGGGAATTTCCCACACACGATGAAACTGTGTGGTCAGGATGTTCTTGCGCCAGACATCTCTCAGCATTAGAGCCTCCCCACCATAGAATCACCCCTTTTCAACTTCAACTTCAACTTCCTCACTTCTTCTTCTTCAAAATTTATTAATTTACAAAATGGAACCGAAATCTAAATCCACAATCATGGGCTTTTCTCCATATCCAGAAATCACATAAACGGCCGTGCTTCATGTCAGCCTTAACAGTTGGGTCGGAGAATGGTAGAGTGATAAAAATGAATTTTTAAACGCAGCTGTATATTGTGTCCAGATCGATTCCGATTGCTTTGCCTTCGACTTTTCCTGCCGCCATTGAAAACTAAATGCAAAATTGCAATCACAGAAGAAGAATTTTTTGATTAGAAACAGTAAAATTTGTGTGAGGAAATTTCTGAAAATTTGTCTGTGTGTTCTTATTCTTTCTCTGAAAATTTCTGAATCATAGCGATGGAATTGGGATGTATATATACTAGTTGGAGAAGGAAAGGGTGGGGAAAATTGGGGAGAGTTGGAGAGTTGATGAGAAGAAAAGGCCATTGACGTGGCCAAAATAGAGAAGAAAAGGCCATTGGAAACGGAGTTACCTGTTTTACAGCCTATTCGGTACCGGAAAATCGGTTTTTATAGATGCCGTGGTGAATCTATTTGGAGATGGTGGAAATGGGTGGTGGTGTTGGAGGGGAATAGGAGATGGTGAAGATGAGGAGGAGTTGATTGGATTGCTTAAGGTGTAAAAATAAGGGACTAATTTGTAATAAAAAATTGGAGTGGAAATAACATAAAAGCGTGGTGTAAAGATAGAAATGTGGTGTAAATAAATAATAAAAAATATTTGAGTGTGGTGTAAAGATAGATTTTGTTTTTATGGTATGGTAAAAATGGTAGAGTGGTGTAGCGGTAGATCAGTTGTGGTGCGAATAAAGACTCCCTAATTTTTCCGACTAAAATATATTCAGTCAATTGAGTAATCAACATTATGTCCAAAATTGGATCAGAATCGATAAGTAAAAAAAAACAGAAGGGTAAAACCGATAAATAAAAAAATAAAAAACTGAATACAACATTGCTAATGGTTTTGTGCACATCGAAATTTGCTAGGATAACTTCAATTGCAAGAATGGCCTCTGCATATAACATTGTCTCCTTACATATATCTAGTGCAGTGATTGAGTTCCAGTGCCTTTCGAATGTGAACTAGTAAATATATTGTATTACTATATGCTACAATGGACAATTATGTTGCTTCTGTTTGTACCTTTATGAAAATTAATTTGTAGAGAAATTTCTTCTTTGTTGAATAAGGGGTTGTTTCCGTAAGGCTGATAATATGTTTTTTTTTAGTAAGAATACATTGGGTTTGTTTGTTAGGATAATTATATAATCAGAGGTCAGAGTCCATAAGGACATGTTTTAAACTTAAATGGTTGAAAAGAATATTTTTGTACATGTGTTACTACATGATTGTCCTTTTCAACCATTTTAGACTAAAACATGTCATTTACAACCTTTAACCTATCAAAAGAGATTGATATAAATAAGGGGGAATGAGGGAGAAGGACAGAAATATTTCATCAATTGAGTAGAAGGACAGTCTTTTGAAACTTTTGCATAAAGGACAAAACTATTTATTCATCACAAAATTCACTTGTGTTCAAATTCACTTATTTAAATTCACCGTCGAAATTCACTAATTTTCAAAATTTATCGTCGAAATTCACTAATTTTAGGATTCACCGTCGAAATTCAATTGTCAAAATTCACCGATTTCGGGATTCACCGAGGAGATTCATCGATTTTCTGGATTCACTGTTTGTCTTCTCGCTATAAAATTATGCAGTTGTCATTCTACCTATAAAAATATGTAGTTGTCCTGTTACTTAAAAATATTTCAAATTGTGTCCTTATCCCTAATTTTCCATATAAATAAATGTCTCATATGGTCGTATGGAGGTCTACCCGTTAAGAAAATGGGTGAGTTTATATTGGTGTATCTAAAATTTAAGAGACACGTATTTGTATATCAAAAACTTTAATGTAATCATATTCCTTTTTAGTGGTAATGCATGTGTTCAATGTTGGAAAGTAATGAGCAGGTTATATGTTTTCACTTTAAATTTAGAGCGCAACTTCTTAATGCTTATACGGTGATCAATCATTTCAGAATCATATTCTACATGTACGTATTATTTCATATCGAAAGTTATTTCTTTGTTTGAAAATATATATACTACGTACTAACATATTTATCTGTTAAGATATTGACTTAAGTTGCAGATATTGATATTCTCATTGCAAGATGCTTTGTTGGTGAGAATTACCATCAAATGAAGTTTATAAAGGAACCCAAAACTTTTCAAATTGGTTGCTCTCGGGTATATTATTTTGGAGATCTTGGGTCTGTCTTTTCGATGCTACTTATGTGCTAAAGTATTGAGGTAAATTTTTTTTTATTTTTAATTTGTATGATTATACTATAAATATTTTGATACTAGAGACATTGATGATATCAATAAAATGATGATGATATCAATCGAAAAATGATATGATCATATGAAGATGATCAATTTTTTGAAAGTACTTATAAACGGACATGAAATCCAAGAATAGCCTTTGAATGTATAGGTTTTTGTCCAAAAGGACAAACTAATATATTTATTAGGCTACAAGTACATGAATGATTAGAAAAGGCAAAACTTAATTAACATTACCAAAATACCCTTTTTCTAATTAAACCTAATTAGAAAACATAAACCGCATCTCAAATCAATTGTACATCTATTTTGCATCTGTAAATCCTTCTTGCCGGCAAACACTATTCTGGTCGGAACTATCATCCTCCTTCTTGCCGGCAACACTATTTTGCCTCCTTCTTGCATCTGTACCTCCTTGCCGGAAGCCATTGATGAGAGATGGACAGAGGATGAAGAAGAGAGGGGTGACGGCGCACCAGCTGCAAAAATCCGATCAAATCCGATCGCTGCAAAAATCCGATCAAATCCAGCGCACCGTCCTTCAACTGCAAAAATCCGATCAACGGAGGCTGCTGCTTCACTGCTCCGCCCACTGTCCAACCGAGTCCAATTTCCGGCCAAGAAGGCGATACTTTGGCCACTGCTACATGTATATTTGTTACTACCTCTTATGTGGTGAGAAAATCCGGCGGGGTGACAACTGTGCCGCCGTTAGTTGCAGATGATTCCGGCGGAGAAGGGGTGACGGCGCACCAGATTTTTTTTTTTTGAAAAAGTTTAGGGTTTAGGATTGTTTCTATTAATTTTGTAACGTTACTATATTTTTGATGTACTTTATCTGCTTTTATGGTCATTATTACTTGTTTTTTTTTATTCACGACTTGTTTATGGGATGTTACTACTTGTTTATTGCCCGTTACTATATTTTACGAGCTATTACTACTTCTTTTTAGGCTGTTAATACTTGTTTTTAGACTGTTACTATTTGTTTATTGGCTGTTACAACTTTTCTATTGGATGTTACTGACATTTTACAATTTTAAGTAATTTGTTTCTTGATCATTATTATTTGTTTTCGTGGCTGTTACTACATTTTATCTAGTGTTACTACGTGTTTAATGTGTGAAAGGGTATTTTTGTCCATTTATTATGAATTTGTTATTTCTAATCACAAAACATGTAGTAACGTCCTTCTGGACACATTTATCAATTTTTTTGTCCTTGTAGCCCATTCCCCCTTGAAGGTATTAAAGTGAATATAAAATTCATGTAAATGGAAGATGAAATCTACGATTGATTATAGATGATGACAACATTTGTATCATCGAGAGTGCGACAACGCACGTTATATTGTGAAAAAAAAATCAATTAGATAAATGGGAGAAGCAAATGATAATATATAAAAGAGCTATTTGTATCTAAGGCTTTAAAAGGGCCACTGAAACAATATTGTTCGAAATAAAGCTCTATGCTCTCCAAGTCTCGAATTGTTCAATGAATTTTATTGAGATATGCGTAAAAATGAGTATCATATCGAGACATACAAAAAGGAGTATTTACTCATGCTAAATAACATTTTCTCGATGATTTGAACAATATATTTGAATATGATGATATATGTCCATTCCTAGAAGAGAATGCGACCAACATAATTTGCATGAGTAATGCAACACTACTAGGAAAATGGGTTTTAACGAGGGGAAATTCCATCACTAAATGCTCATTTCTACAATCATTAAAGCGTTTAGTGACAGAAATTTCCGTCGTGGCTACCATTATTGCCTCCTAATAAAGATAAATAGTGATGGTATAGTGTCCCGTCATTAGATTGTTTTGTGATTAATGACAGATTTATACCCTCATTAACAGAGATTTTTAATGATGATAATTTATGTCGTTAAAAATGACTATAATGATAAGATATCTTGGCAGTATGTTCTCGTTCTCCCGTCACAATATGTCATTTTAATAATCATTATTCTCTCGTCACTGAATTCGCATTTTTCCAATCACTTTACATTGAAAGAAGTCATCGCTATCAAATTAAATATGCTCTCATTGTTAAAAATATTATGTAGCAATACAAATATTCCTCGTTTGAACACTAATTACACTCCCTAAAAAGATAGTAAATTCTTTCAACATAGTTAACAAAAATGCAAACAACATTTATATATCAATCAATTTACGTATTCAAAATTTCCCAAATACATGGATATAGAATAACAAAATGGGCCTATCAACTGCTTCATGACAAAGAAAAAATATTACGGCTGGATCACTCAATTGTTTCTTCAAAACACAACGTTCGAATTCTTTCATCATTCCAATGAAAATTAGAGTGATCCAACATAAATTATCGGCACAACTCATTTAACTAGAAGCAAAATTAAACTTTAAACACTTAAAAGGGCTCAAAGTAAACTACGAAAACTGCAAATGAAGTAATGATACAAAAAGAGGTCGTTAAGGCAAAAACACAATCAAACACATAAAATTTGGCCTGAAGCTACCAGATCAAAAGCAAATACACGTGTTTCAACATCCTTTGTTTCATCATTCCCTCAAATGATTGCATATTATTATGGAACATCCCATTAAATTACCCATACCATTCTCCAAAAACCAAACTAATAACAACCAGGCATATAAGTTGCATAACATCAAACAAAGAAAGAGCTTTTTTTTTTTTTTTTTATAACTTCATAGAATGCTATTAAAATGCATACCTGATCATCAATATCTTCACAACAACCAAGAAGAAATCATTATCAACCTTTTTAGTATCCTCCTTTACATTTCAGAACTTGCTCTGTTTTTATTTATATGTCATTTTACATTTTCAATACATCATTTATTATTTTTTCCTCCTTTACCAATAAAGTATTTACATCTCCAATAAAAAAATATTTCCAATACTAAAAACCTCTTTACCAACAAAGTATTTATATTTCCAATAAAAACAATACATTTCCAATACTATATTTTAGACATATTAATTACTTTCTTAATCTGTATGATTATCTCTCTGCGACATATAAATAAAAACGGAGGGAGTACGATATTAGAATTTCTTCTTCTTCTATTTTTTTTTTTAAAGGAGTATTTCTTCTTCTTCTTCTTCTTCAGCAAATTAAAATTTCAGTATTGCATCTAACTTCAGCATTCACTCCATTCATTGAATTGTAGCAGTCCAAAAGGGGAAGTTATTGTGTGGTGAGGGAATTTGAGGTGAAGTGACGGGTGAAACGATCAGAACCACACAGTTTTAATACAGAATGAAGGTGTGTGGTGTGGTGTGCCACACGGTGTCTCCGCACCAGTGTGGAGACACCACTCAATAATCTCCCGTCCAAAGGGGTGTATGCTAGTTGCTTTCCATTTCAGTATTGCAAGTAACTGGACAATTACGGCCAAATTGATTGGGTTCAAACGAGATTGATCCCGAATGTAAGCCTAGAGGCTGAAAGGCTTATTTTATTAAACAAATACCTGCCAATTCTTTTTTGTTGAAATTTAACAGGGCTTTTATAGACCCGTGACATTGTGAACGGGCCCATTGGAATTTCAACGGGGAACTTTAAAAAAAAGTGCAGTCTGACCGTGATTTATACGGCGTAAATATGGGATCCTACATGGATGTGATTGTATAATTTCTCGTAACCTAGAGTTTTGACAATATTAGATTGCTTTCTAGTTAGTTGTCCTTCATATGTTCTGTGCAGTATTCAACCAAAAGGTGGTGTCTGCAAGAATGAGTTCTTAACCAAATATGATGGAAAAACGAATATGATAAAATGGGATACTTTTAAAAAAAAACAAAATAGAAAAATTGGGATTCAAATGCAGCTTAGCAATAACTTATCTTTTTTTGTGTGTGTACGGGGAGGGGGTTATGGACGTGTGTAGTGTGGGAGTGTGGAGGGTACAATAACTTATGGTTATTTAGTTTTCATTATTCAATGAATTTGATGATCATTCAAGCAATTGTATATTCTTATTTATTATATTTTCTCATTTTCGGTTTCATTTATATATTTTTATTGTTCCGTGCTTTATCATCAATGTTTTGTAAGATTAATTACTCCCTCCGTTCCAATTTATGTGAGGCAGTTGTCAAAATCACTTAAGAATATGAGTTAATGCATTAACTTTTACAATAAAATGACTAGAATGTCCTTGGATATAATTAATGTAGCTTTGCTTTTTGGGGGAATGAGGGAGAATGACAGAAATATTTCATCAATTGAGTAGAAGGGACGCTTTTGAAACTTTTGCATAAAGACAAAACTATTTATTCATCGTCGAATTCACTTGTGTTCGAAATTCATTTGCTTAAATTCATCGACGAAATTCACTATCGAAATTCACTAATTTTCAAAATTCATCGTCGAAATTCACTAATTTTCGGGATTAACTGTCGAAATTCATTGTCAAAATTCACTGATTTTGGGATTCACTGGGGAAATTCACTGATTTTCGGGATTCACTGTTTGTCCTTCTTGCTATAAAAATTATGCAGTTGTCCTTCTCCCTATAAAAAATATGTAGTTGTCCTGTTACTTAAAAATATTTCAGATTGTGTCATTATCCCTAATTTTCCATTGCTTTTTATATCTCATAATATAATAAATAAAGGTAAATCAAGTAAAAAGACAATATTGGAAATTGTACTGCTTCACATAAAATGAATAAAATATTTTGGCAACTGCCTCAGTTATTGTGGAACGGAGAGTGTATTATATTTATGTATAAGACAAAACTTTGAATTTACTCTTCGCTTACTGATTGCAATGGGGCACGTGTTTCTTTATGATCGTATCAAAGATGTTCAATTGTCCCGTGCATTGTATGAGTTTTGGACTAGTTTTAGAATATATATAGAGTTCTTCTAATCTTTTTGCTAATATGACTTTTTTTTTTTTTTTGTTTTTGAGCACATAATATGATGTTTGAATAATGGGACGTTGGCAAAAGAGGGACGCTTGACAAAATTTATGGTTGGGATAACTTGTTGTCCCAAAGGTTTAACAAAATGACCCATATTACCATAAAGGTCATTGAATACCCAATTTACCCTTACAGACCCAATTTAAAATGCTACCACCGGTGACTTCTTACCTCCTCGAATCCTACCGCCGCCACCCACAACCTAATCTATCAATTTTCCCGCCCAAATCGCCCCCAATTTACCTCCTCCCCCAACCCGACCCGTATTTCCCATTTCCCCCATTTTAATAACTCAATTGGCGACCCACAGCTCCTCCGTTAATATCGTTAGAACTTCCCATTTTCACACCTCCATCGTGGACTGGATTAGAGATTGAAGTTGAAGATGAGTTCGTGTATTAGTCGGGTCAAGCTCCATTGTCGATTGGATAAGAAGTCGAAGTTGAAGCCGAGTTCGTGTATCGGTTGAAGAGGTGAACGAATCCGAATCCTCCAAAATCCGTCACGGGTATGTCTTCTTTTATTAGTTTTTAGGATTATTGAAGTAGATGTTAGTATTGTAAGTAATGAAGTGGGGAAGAAGATGCATTGAAAGTAATTGAGAAGCTAAAATTATGATGTTGGCTTGTACAAGCTTCCTACTTTGACTAACTTTGTTAGACATTTGTTGTTTCCTATATTGCTATTCTTCAACCACACCACCCCTGCTATTCTTACACCCTGGTGTTGGTTTATACAAAAACAAGTTTGAAGTTGTTATCCTCTCGTTGTTTGTTTTGCCCGTAATGATTGTATTGAATGGATTTTTGCAGGACATTTTTTGATTCGTCATGGTTAGGATACGCAAAGTTTCGATATTTGTATGTTATCCTGTTGAGTTTGAGAAGAATGTCGTTGGTGATTGGGTTTGGAAGTATGTAGGAGATGAAAAGGAACAAGTGACCAAGCTTGTAAGCTTGAAAATAACAGTTCCATATAACGAATTGTATGAGATGGTGAAAGTAGATTTGAAAATTGATACAAGGTTGAATGATTTTGAAATGAAAGTCATGGCTCCTATTAGTAAAGCTTCACCAATGGTAATTGATTGTGATAAGGTTGTGGCATCGTTCTTAAGTGGTTGTGATCCAAAGAAAGATGTGATATTGGTAAGTTTGAAAGCAAAGGAAAACGGAACACAATTTGAGGGAGAAACAAGTGTTCAAATGGAGGAACCTGATTTTGGAACCCAAGAAACAAGTGTTCAAATGGATGTTGGTGTAAACGATGCGGTAAATGAGAGATTTGATGGAATCCGGAGCGATGAATATTTTGAGAGTAGAGAAACTGTTCCTGTTCATCACTGTGAAGATAGTTTCATGTTGTCCTTGGGTGCGGATGCAATTTTAGTACCTCAAGACCCCCCGAACGATGCCCTGAATGAGGAATCATTGAATGGTGGCCCCCAGAATGTGGATTCGTTGAATGGTGGCCCCTAGAATGTGGATTCGTTGAATGATGGTGTCTTGAATGCACCGGAACCCGAAAGAGGTTTAGAAGGCATTGGTTTTATCATGGAAGGTTTAGATATTGTGAGCATTCCAGAAGAGGTAGACATACAAGTCAACGAATTGTTCAAAGCGAAAAAGTTTTTGGTGTATAAGGTTGAGTGGTTGGCTGTGAAGCATCATTTTTATTTTAAAGTGGTAAAGTCCACCAAAAGCCTTTATGTAGTGTCGTGTGAAGCGGAGGGATGCAAATGGCGGTTGCGAGCAACCAAACCTCCTAATAGTAGATGGTTTAAAGTTGCACAGTATAAATTTGAGCATACTTGCCAACCTATTATTGGTAGAAAAGAGCACAGGCATGCTTCATACAAGCTAGTTGGCCATGATATTTCTGTCGAGGTTTAAAGATGGCTACCGTACCAATGCACCGAGGATTTAAGGCGGACTTTTTCGAAAAATTTGGGTATGAGATAACTTATGACAAGGCTCACGATGCCAGGGCATATGCTGATGCAATCATCCGGGGACAACAAAAAAAAAGTTATGGAAAATTACCCAAGTATTGTCATCGGTTGGAGTTGGCAAACCCGGGTACTTTGACATATATTAAAACTAAACCAAACGATGAGTTCTTATATTTTTTTATGGCACTCGGTCCAAGCATTGAGGGGTTTAATGTGATGCGTAAGGTCGTTTCTGTGGACGGGACGCATTTGAAAACGGGTTACAAAGGTGTTCTACTTGTGGCAACGTGTCAAGATGGAAATAGAAATCTATTTCCAATAGCATGGGGTGTTGCTGATGTTGAGGATACGGAATCGTGGCAATGGTTCTTGAAAGGTTGAAAATGATTACAGGTGACACCGATGATGTAGCAATACTTTCTGATCGCCATGATGCTATAAAAGCAGGATTTGAGAATGTGTACGTGAATGCGCATCAAGGGTATTGTAACTATCACATGCAAAAGAATTTGAGGACTCGTTATCCAAAATTGAAAATCTCAAGGCCTTTTAGGGATCTTACCGGGCTTATACTGAAGGAGAGTTCAAGATTTGCTACGAAAAACTATGCGGATTGGATTCGGATATAAAGAAATACTTGAATGAATCAACGTTCCTTATTGGTCTAGATGTCACTCTAAGGCTTGTCGGTACAATATAATGACAACAAATCATGCCGAGTCCATGAGCAATAAGTTTAAGCGTGCTCGGGAATTTTCGGTAGTTGGGCTAATTGAACATATCCGGGGTGAAATGCAAAAGTGGTTTGCTGCAAAAAATACAACTTCTACAAAATGGGGTGCTCCTGTCACTCCCGATGTGGAGAAGATAATTAAAGGACACTACAAGAAGGTAACTCGGTATAGTGTTTTTCCTATTGTTGACAATAGCAAGTACGAGGTGTTTGATACGACAACCCAAGTGTGTTATGTTGTTCGGTTGGATGCACGGAACTGTGATTGTAAGTATTTCGATGTACACAAGTATCCATGTGTGCATGCATGCCGTTCTGTGGGAAAGCACATTGGGAAGCATGCGTCACGAGTATACATCTCCTTATTATAGCACCGAGTATTGGAGGAAAGCTTATGCTCAATGTGTGAATCCCTTGCCGAACTCAAATGGATTGTGAATATCCAAAGACGTCTTGAGCAAAGTGGTTTTGCCACCGACACGCGATAGGGGACAAGCCGGGCGTCCATCAAAAAGAGAAAAGCCTCACCGGAGACGCGCTGTAGGTCGGCGAAAAAGAGAAAAGCACTGCGCAGAGACGGGCTCTAGAAGGATCGTACAATGTAGTAAATGCAAGGGATATGGCCATAACATTACTACTTGTTCGCGTGTGGATCGTGAGTCTCGCCCCAAAATGAGGATGAATGGAGTTAATTGTAACAACAAATTCTATCGTATTCTCCTCTGTTCGTGTTTTAACTTGTTTGAGTATGATGTGTTGTCTAAGTTAAACATAATGTTTGAGTATGATGTGTGAGCTTTCAAATATTTTGTAACATGAACAATTTTGTATTTGTTGTTGATTTAAGTTTTTTTTTTTTTCAAGACCGACATGATAACAAGTTCAAACTTGTTTTTGTTGATTATTGAGATGTTCACATGAATGGAGTTGAAGAATAGCAATAACCTGGGGGAAAACATCAAGCACACTTGATCATGACAAAGGTTTGTAGAATACACGGCAACATTAATGTTTTCAAAATAAATCCCAAAAGAAGATAGCGGGAATAAATCCCAAAAGACAACAATCCAAGTTAATCCCCAATTTTTCAAAACAATTCAAATGAAATTTTGATTTTTGGGAGGAATACAATAGATAAGCAAGCAACATAACAATACCTAGAAAATTCAAGTTCATCTAGCAATAAAAAACCAATACAACTCACTTCAACACAAGAATTGACACAACCAACACAAGAATAACAACTAATAACACCATCAACCACCCAATCTTGGTATCAATTTTTTCCAAACAAAGTCGTTGTATTTCTTCATCTCTACCACCATTTCCAATTGACGAAACTTCATCATAGGCACCTCTACCAATCGGGTTGCACCATTCAAAAAAGTCACAAACAGAGCACTTGAAATACAACATTCCCTTGTTTGGCTTACTCATTTCAACGATTTTCAAAGTTATGCGTTCTTTTCACCCTTACCGGCAAATTGGATGAATGGAGGACGAGAGAGGAGTTCCTATGCTCTAATTATTCAAAGATCCTTCTTCAATTCGTTTGAAATTTGAAAGAAAATTCAAATTATTGGGAAAATAAATTTATCCAAATGAATTGGGGAAATTTCTGGGGAGGGAAAACGGAGGAATTTGGGGTTCTTCAGGAGAGAGAGATGAGAGAGATGGGAGATGGGTGGATGTGCAGGTGAGAATGGTTGAGATGTGCGGTGGATGTCCAAGTTAATCCCCAATTTTTCAAAACAATTGAAATGAAATTTTGATTTTTGGAGGAAGAAGATAAGCGGGAATCATTCAATTTGGCGGAAATCAGGGAATCAACCCAAATTGGGACCAATTCTAATTTTTATATTATTAGATAAATGTTTTATATTTAATTAATGAATTAATTACTCAAAAATTTTAAGTTTTTGATATTTATCAAACCCTCGAACCTCGATCTAACATCTTATTATGTGTTATCAACCCTAATCATAGTAATCGCCTTGATCGAACCTCGATCATAGTAATCGCCTTGATCAAACCTCGATCTAACATCTTATTATGTGTTATCAACCTTAATCATAGTAATCGTCTTTATCGAACCTCGATCTAACATCTTATTATGTGTTATCAACCCTAATCATAGTAATCGCCTTGATCAAACCTCGATCATAGTAATCGCCTTGATCGAACCTCGATCTAACATCTTATTATGTGTTATCAACCTTAATCATAGTAATCGTCTTTATCGAACCTCGATCTAACATCTTATTATGTGTTATCAACCCTAATCATAGTAATCGTCTTGATCGAACCTCGATCTGACATCTTATTATGTGTTATCAACTCTGATCCCATTAATCGCCTTGATCGAACCTCGATCATAGTAATCGCCTTGATCGAACCTCGATCTAACATCTTATTATGTGTTATCAACCCTAATCATAGTAATCGCCTTGATCGAACCTCGATCATAGTAATCGCCTTGATCGAACCTCGATCTAACATCTTATTATGTGTTATCAACCTTAATCATAGTAATCGTCTTTATCAACCTCGATCTAACATCTTATTATGTGTTATCAACCCTAATCATAGTAATCGCCTTGATCGAACCTCGATCATAGTAATCGCCTTGATCGAACCTCGATCTAACATCTTATTATATGTTATCAACCCTAATCATAGTAATCGTCTTGATCGAACCTCGATCTGACATCTTATTATGTGTTATCAACTCTGATCCCATTAATCGCCTTGATCGAACCTCGATCATAGTAATCGCCTTGATCGAACCTCGATCTAACATCTTATTATGTGTTATCAACCCTAATCATAGTAATCGTCTTTATCGAACCTCGATCTAACATCTTATTATGTGTTATCAACCCTAATCATAGTAATCGCCTTGATCGAACCTCGATCATAGTAATCGCCTTGATCGAACCTCGATCTAACATCTTATTATGTGTTATCAACCCTAATCATAGTAATCGCCTTGATCGAACCTCGATCTGACATCTTATTATGTGTTATCAACTCTGATCCCATTAATCGCCTTGATCGAACCTCGATCATAGTAATCGCCTTGATCGAACCTCGATCTAACATCTTATTATGTGTTATCAACCCTAATCATAGTAATCGCCTTGATCGAACCTCGATCTAACATCTTATTATGTGTTATCAACCCTAATCATAGTAATCGCCTTGATCGAACCTCGATCATAGTAATCGTCTTTATCGAACCTCGATCATAGTAATCGCCTTGATCGAACCTCAATCTAACATCTTATTATGCGTTATCAACTCTGATGCCATAGTAATCGCCTTGATCGAACCTCGATCATAGTAATCGCCTTTATCAAACCTCGATCTATATTTACGCTATACTACATCGTATTATCCCTTCATATATAAAGCAAGCAAGCATCCCCCACCCTAACCCTAAATTCATTAACTCGCCGCTCGTCTACTCCCAACAGCAACGGTGCCTCTCCTCTCCTCTCAACAGGGCCTCTCATTGGGCTTGACTCAGGCGGCGTCGCACTTCGGCTTCCACCCATTCATCGGGCTTGAATCAGCGTCTTATCTATCTTGTTTCAGGTAATTTCTTCTTCTACGGCAAATCCTTATCTATCTTGTTTCGTAATAATCTCTCCTCCATCATCATTGTCGTCTTCGTCCCTCCTCTTCTTCCACCGCTTTTCAAATGTACTTGAGGATTTGGATTCTCTGCCTACATTTGGTTGGCAATGTGACTTCTTCTGGGATGATTATTTAATGAGCAATCTGTCTTTTTTGATGGAAGATGATGATTTTGATATGAATGTAGGTGTTCAATTTCAACCCCCTTCCGTTTAGAACTCAAAATATTATCTTAAAAAGATCTATTCTTTTGAAGGTGAAGTGCATGGCATTTGAAATTATTTTTCTTAAATCTAAGCAAGTAAAATTATGTCATCAACTTTTGAAATGGTATTGGATTTTTTTAGATCCCTCTTAATGATTACGATGTATGTGGATTTTCAAAAAATATTTATTGGAGATTTAATTCGGACGATCGTAACATTAGATTGTCCATCCCATTGCAAAAACAAACTTAAAACAACATAAACAACCTTTGTTCCAGGATAAATAACATAACAAGTTAAACAACTTAAAACAAACTTAAGTAATGTCATAATTAAACATATTAAAACATAAAACATGTCTTCATCATAATAAATTAATCAACCCATCCAATCGGGGATCTCAAAGAATGCGAAGATCATCCTCGAATGGGAAAACATCCTGATGATGAACGCATCAATGCTTCGCATGCCACCATCAAAGATGTAAAAGTGGCACCGATGAAATCATTTATCTCAAATCCATCCTTTGACTGAGAACAGCTCTTACAAGCCATGTATATGCTTCCTAGTGTCGCTGAAGAAGTTTTCGGCGATGGTATGCTATCAGAGTGCTTTTATTGGAAGAAAAAACTGAAGAAAGGAGGAAAGTTGTTGAAAGACATGGAGGCAGCTCGTAAAAATCATCCCGGGCCGTCTAACTAAGAATAGGTTTTACTCGACTCGTCTTGATATAAGTTTGGATTTCGGAGTTGTAACAATTACGATTTCTTTAGTTTGATGACAATGTTACGTCTTTTCGATCTTGACTTTTGTGATCCCGAGTTTTTTTAGCCTCCGCGTTGCTTTTATTTTGGTACGATGATGTAAGACTTACGTATAATGTTAAATGCATTTAATGTTATACATACCGGGTTTGTGCCCCCTGCAGTACCTTATGGATGTCGATTTTTACACTCATATGCGTAATATGTGCTAGAAATATAGCATATGGTCCATGATTACAAATAAGGGCATAATACATAATAAACATTTATCATAACACTCATTGTTCCAACAAATTAAAACAACAAAAACATAAACACCATTGTTCCAACAAGTTAAAACAAGTTCAACAAAAACATAAACAACATTGTTTCATACATCATAATTGTCCAACAAACCCTAGTTTCCATAAGTGAATCCATTACAAAACACTCCTCAATTGTTCCAAGAAACTCATCCATCATTTTCAATTTCTATGGCTCGAATTGTGCGATGCTAGCAACTCACCACCAACTTCTTCATCCACATTGTCATATGCCTCGCCGCAATCATTTGCCACATTCATATTTCCAAGCAAGAACTCCAAGAATTTTATTGTGTAAATCCCACAATCGACTATACATCATACAAGTTACTCAACACATCAAACAACTTCACAATCTGTATTAAAAAGACTAATATATACTAAGGTATGCTTTGCATAAATAGTAAGAAACATACCCGTTCTCCTGAAGGGGACACTTAACTCTCTCCAAACTAAATTTCTTTAAAGGATAATTTTGGAAATCATCCACATGCTTCCTCACTAAATAAGGTATAAGCCATTCTAGAGGCATAAGCCGTGATTGAAGAATTTTCGTCTAATATGGTCTTTCAAATCATCATAAACATAGATCATCCTGTTTTGTAGATCAACTTTCAAGAGAAACCAAAGGTGATCAAGCTCGAGACACCGGTATATATAGATATCTACAACCGACCAGGGTTGCCCTCCCACTGGATTTTCGCCTCTCACATACTTCAACAACTTGTTATCAAAACTTAAATTCCCTAATGTCACTTCCTTATTCATGCCTGCATGCATCTGTTTTATCAGTATGGCAAAATATGTGTCTAGCACACGAGCATCTTGCTGAAACAGCTCCGGATACGCTTTTTGACGGAGGCTAATCTCACAAAATGCAGCATTCATAATCTAAATTGTATCGTACAACATTATATATTAGTTAAACAAAATTTCACCATATATTGCTGCAAATATAACACATCATTGGGCTTACCGGGGTTGTCACCCATCCCCCATCCACAACTGCTTTCAAATCTGAAGCTTTGACATCTCCATCAACCAGCCTCACACTTTTACTATGTTCATGAAAATGTTAAAAAAAATTTAAATAAGATACAACGACAAATGACTTCAAGTGTGCCAAATTGATACCTGTTATCTGCTATATGCATAAAGGTATCAAGAGAATCCATCAACTTAGGTTCTAATTCTCGGTGCGGATCAAAAACGGGAACTGTATCAAGCTTCCTTCTCTTAAAGTTCTGAAAATAAGGATATGATGGCTCCCCCTCAGCTTTCGTCTTCCCTAGCACCTTTTTTCCTAACCATAAAATGAAATGTTAAATATCCACTTAAGAACTTAAATTTCATAACAGTATTATAGTACATTTAATTAAAGTGTCGATTTCTTTTCTTAATTATAGCTACATTTTGGAGCTTCGATCATGGCCTCTACCGGAGCGTCCACGATGGGATGTTCATCAATCTCCACATAATTCATCCATCCTAAACATGTACAATTTCAACAAACCAAAATAAACAACAAATTCTACTATTTATTGTATTCAACATAATACAAGTGCAACATTGTACCATTTTACCTTGAGGCTTAGATTGCTCCCCAACCTTGTCATCTCCAACCATTTTACCTTCACTCTGAGATTGCTCCCCAACCTCATCACCTCCAACCATGAGATTATCAGGATTTACAGGTTCCTGACCTTCACCTTCATGCCTCTCTTCACCTCCAACTCTGTCATTCAAAGGATTTACATGCACATCGCCTTCAGATTGCTCCTTCTCCTGGCCTTGAGATTGCTCTCCAACCTCGTCACCTCCAACCATGTGATCATCAAAATTAACAGCTTCTTCACCTTGACCTTCCTGCCTCTCTTCACCTCCAACCGTGTCATTATTAATGGCAGCTCCACAATTTCCACATACAACTTTTTTGGCAATAGCTTCCAACGAATCAACCTTTGTCCAAATAGCCTCTAGTTGAGATTGTAATGATTTGTTCTCCTCTTTAACCACTCTTATAATCTCATCTTTCACCTTATCCATATCATAGCCACTTGCACTTTCAGAGGGTAGGGGAAATGAAGGTTGATCCACATTCACCTCACCTCCTTCTTCCTCACCTCCTTCTTTGGTGGAATCAGACATATCCCCATCCTCACTAACATCACTATCGTGGACTTCCAGTAAAGCAACATAATAAGGCTTACACTTTTCAGACTTATGTACAGCAAGAGTTGGCAAAATTTCCACCTACAGTGAATTCATAATATATAAATTAATAAGATTTAAATTAGGGCATCAAACATTTAAGAAAGGACTACCTAACAAGATATACATTCAAACCTGTGCTTGTTCCAAAAGAGCATTGACACTCAAGAGCTCTCCTCCTTTCCACTTTGTCCACTTGCGCATTCTTGGCAAGGCTTTCGTATCAACAGACTCTGCCAACGACCGTAAACACGGGATGGATTCAAGTGCCCATACCTACGCAAACATGACATTTACAAAATAACTTCCAAAATTTTATGACTTCCGAATTAAAACAATACTATATATCATAATACATACCATCAGAGCATGTGGGAATCCATTCAATGTATACCCCACCTTGTCCTTGTCCTTTTTGAACGACTTACTCATGTCCCGATTAAACAAGCGAGCTGTATATTGATAACACAACATCCCCCAAGGATACTTGTTGAATGCATCCAAATCATCCACCAACTTAAACCACCACCAATCCAACGACACCTTCTCCTCATGACCAACAAAACATAAGACAAAATAATCAACAATCCCAACTTGTATTTATCATTTTCATCCGCAACATTAGGAAACGCTTTCAACAAATCATTTCTGTTTATTGACTTTATGTTCTTAAAGTAGCGTTTGACAATACGACAACCTTGAGCTTTCTTCTCACTCACTTTCCACTCAAACATCCCAACATTTAATCCGTAAACAATGTAAATTCCTTCAAACTAAACCTAAGAGCCTTGTTGTTTCCAACCCTAAACCGTAAAATTTGCTTTGAATCGCCTCCACCTGTCTCATCAACATATTATGCACAATTTGAGTACAATTAACCTCAGGAAGGCTAATTAAATTCCCAAAACAACTATTTCTTAGTGCTTTCTTGTGTTCTCTGTCTAATTCACCATAGACATAATCAGCTTTATCAACATGGCTTCTATTAACAATCTGAGATCTCTTCGCCCTCTCCACACTTGTCAATTGGTATTTAAGATTCATTTCTTTCTTGCAAAAATAAACAAAATAGATAACCCGCTTTAGTACATCATCCACTTTCAAATGAGCATAAAAAAGCAGTTACATGGAACTTAAATCGATTAAAGATACTAATGCACATTTTAATTTCAAATTCAAAATGTCCAATAGTTCTAATTCACAAACTAAACCCGATTAAAGAAATCACCCCCAATATCAGTTTCTACATTACAAGCTACATGCATTACCATAATCACACTTAAATCGACTGTACTAAAGAAATCATAATGACGATTCTCAATCCATAAATTAATTTTACCACAGTGTTGCTTGACCCTCTCGCCGAACTGGGTTGCAGACGGAAAGCTACTGTCTTCCACGCCGGAACAGACGATCTAATTCCTCCAAATCGGTACTCTTCTATGGATCGATCTATTGAAAACAACTTTGATGTTGTTATAGAAAGGAGAAGAGGAGAAGAATTCCTTTTCACCGACTTCGATTTGGGAATTTTTTGGAAGGAAATGGGAGAAAGTGTTTGGGTGAAAGGGTGTTGATTGAGAGGTTATAAATGAGGAAATGAAACAGGAAGTTCGAGACATTTATTATTATTTCTCCCTTTTCGTTTTTTTTTTTTAAATACTAAATTTGGTGAAAGTCTTTTTACACTAAACAATTTTGAAATGGGTCATATATAAGCATTCTCCTTGAATAATATTATTTTTAGCTTGATATTTACTTATTTAGACTTGATTTTTTTGCGTTCAAACCGAACTCAAGTTGAAATACAAAAATATTGTGTAAAAATTAATCAAAAGAAAACAATTCTGCATTCATATATATATATATATATATATATATATATATATATATATATAGTAATGTAACTCTATACAAATGGGTACATCCGGCTAAAACATGACAGAAGGACACCACCGTGTTTTCCGACAATTTTGCCGCTACACGGAGCTTTCAATAAACATTTTAAACCTGAAAATTGGGAGACATGAAGCCAAATGATTATTGTCAAATTAATATTGTTAGCTAGCACTTGTTTAGGTATCTTGTCTTTAAGATTAATGATAGGTGCACAATCACCGTGTCATAAAGGTGACAGAATTGTCATTTGTACCGTTGATCGTGATCACGATTAACGGTGTAGATGACTGTCGTGTCACTCGTTATGACTCAATGATTGTGCTCGTATCATTACGTATGTTAAATAAATGTCGTTCACATTGCAATCATTGGATTGGAAGTGTTTCGTCTTTGAGTCTATGTCTAGAGAGAAGAATTATAATACAACGGTGATTTATTGGTTGTACCACGGTTGTGATAGATTTTTATACACCCCTCGCACAACATAATTATTTCCGCCAAATTATTTGATTAACTAATCATTATATTCAATAACACTAACATACTTTTAAAACCTCAAGCATATATGTCCTCCGTATATAAATAGTTAAACACCAAATGCATAAAAACACACAAATTTCTGCAGAAATTCTTATTATTTTTATTTATATATATTTTAAAATCCGCAGAAAATCAAAAGGCAATATATACATTGAAATATGGCTAAGCATGTTCTCCTTCTGTTTATACTTTTGGTCACTGTGTTCATTGTGTTATCCAATCGCAATTTAGAGGAAGAAGCTGTGACTCCAGTCGACTTTAATGGTAAGAGATACAAATTTCAATTATTTAATTTCTTTTTATGATATTATTTTTTCTTCTTTATCCTCACATTTAACTACATATTTCAATTTTCTGGTATTTTATTTTTATGTTGTTGTGTTATAACCTGACCATTTGTAGTTAGCTGAAACTGTATAACATAAAGTAACGCCTCATGAATTTTCTTAATTTATGTAAAAACATTTAAAGAAAAACTTATATATTTTGACATTAATTTGCAGTGCCAAAGATGGGATTTACTATTCAGGCGGCATCAACTGTTAGGAAAATGCTTAAAAATATGGATTCAGAAGTGCAAAAGACATGTGACGATCACACAGAGCCATGTGTGAATGGAGATTGTGGGCATCTCAAGACTACTGATGATGATGATGAATGCATTTGTGAAGCAAAGTTTGCCAATTTTAAGATTCCGGTTTGCTTTCCGGATTACGACGAGGAATAGTAACTGGCTAGTACTTGGTGTCCTCAGGTGATGCTGCTAAGTTTTACCAACGCTACGTTTTTATATGTTTGCTTATGACAGAGATTACGATGAAGGCTGTAAAAGTGTGTTCTTTCGATTGTAAAAAAGAACGTTTTAAGTAGACAATATCATAGTCCGGAATCCGGATGTTATGAGTCAATGAATCCAGATAAGCAAGTTAATTTAAATGACCAAGAAGAGTATCGTTGTTGACATATAAATACATTTTGATTGTGGTTCTAGATAACTACATCCTTTAAGCATCGTTCATAAGTCTGTATTGTTGATCATGATGAGTTTAAATTAATTCTGATGTAAATTAACATGGTCAACAGTGAAAGTATCATTCGTCGTGACACCGCTGTTGTGGTCGTATCATTACTCATACACAGATAGCTTTTCTTAGCAATTTAGAATCTTCATCACCGTTTTTACGTCGCACAGTCCTTACAAATTGCTCGCTATAACATAACCATTATAATTAATAAAATTACTGTTACACAAGTAAATTATTAATGATAAAAAAATGTACTTTAACTTAATAATAATGTATATTATTTATTGAAAAGCACATCTAAACTCATCAAAGAAAATCAAGAATTGCAAAATTGACGAAAGTAAATGAATTAAAAATCATAAACTGGAAATTGATGAACATGGTGGGTACTTTTTAATAAAGATGGAAGATTACATTCTAATCACTCAGAAACCCTTTTTTTTTTTTTTTGTTGCTAAAAAGCTTAAATTTTTCTTGTTTGTTCTAAACGCTGATTCATAAGAATGAGATACAGATCTAAACCTTTAACCGCCGAATCCATACAGAGTTCTTCCTTGCCTCTTCAATGCATAAACGACGTCCATTGCTGTCACCGTCTTTCTCCTGGCATGCTCTGTGTAAGTGACTGCATCACGAATCACATTTTCGAGGAAGATCTTGAGAACACCTCTGGTTTCTTCATAGATTAAGCCGCTGATTCTCTTGACTCCGCCTCTCCTCGCCAGCCTACGGATCGCCGGCTTGGTGATGCCTTGAATGTTGTCACGGAGGACCTTACGGTGGCGCTTTGCTCCTCCTTTACCCAAACCTTTGCCTCCTTTTCCACGACCTGACATTTTTCAGTTAAATCGAATTGAGAACTTCGAAATTCAGATGAGAAATAGAGATTTGTGAGAAGTCGAATTTGCTTGATGAATATACCAATGGAATTAGGGTTTTATATAGGGAATTTTGGGGGGCAGAGGTTTGAAATTTGGGGATTTTGTTTTGGTTTCTTGGCGCGGGTGGGTGTGTTTGTTTTCGTTGTGGGATATGATCTTGTACCGTTGATCAGTTTAAGATCGGATGGTTAATAACGATTGTGTCTGCGGATCGATGAGTTGGCATGTTTAGTTCCTCGATCTCTTCTTTTTTGCTGAAGTGTGGACCGTCGATTAAAGAAAGGTAAGGCAGCAAGCTTCTATAAAAATTGTTTAAAGAGACACAACAAACAAACAAAAAAAAAATTTATTATTCATGTGTTTGATTAGTCCAGATTGTAAATCATTTTATATTAATAAAAAAAAATCATTTTATATTACCGACGAGTATTTTTAATATATTTTGGACGGATGGAGTTTTTTCATGTTAAAATGTTATTATTATTCTATAAAAATAGTATGAATCATATAATTTGGTTGTGTTTGTCTAAAATCACATCAGTTTAGACTTTAGATTATGCAAAAGAGATCTGCGTTATAAACTCATAGTAAATGTGCTAGGTTGTTCATATTTTTGGGAAATTAGTAATCAGTCGCCATCAGTATTTTCTCGATATTTTATTTCGCGCCAAATTCGAGTCATTTTTTTTTCGTTCGTCAATGTTCAAATACGGACGTTTTCGTCCAAAAATAGTCAAAACGTCCAAATTTTCATTCCTTTTCGTCCCAATTCATTCACTGGCCAAAATGACGGAATCCGTCCAAAATTTGGACGCGTCGTTATACCACATTATTGGCGTGAATCGAGGTCATGGGATTAGTTATACCACATTATTCCCATGTTGATCACACGACAAGAGTTGACAATCATGTTTCCCCTGTAATCTCCCACAATGACTTTCCACATCATGACTACATAAGCGAACAACCACATTGCCACCATATTGGCTATATTAGCTCAACGCCTATAACACTACATGCGCTCAAACCAAACTCCATGCCTTATAATGCTAACTTGAGCGTCATAGAGTTTCACAATGATAATTCGCCTTGTCTTGAGGCCTTTTTCATGTTGTTCAGTAACTCGATTAGAAGCGGCATTTATTATTCCCCATATCTATTGCCTCTCTTTGGACGGTGGTTGTTCCTTGTGCATGCGTTTTCTTGGTGTTTTTTTTATTGTCTTTAGGTACATGGGATGGAACTTTCGTGGATATGTCACATACTTGGATGTGCGACTTTCTGCCAGGTTAAACTAAACCTTATTTCCTTTATCATTCACACATTGAGGGCAGTGTTGCATTTTAAAGTGGGGGTGGTAGGCTTAGCTATTTACGTGCTTCATTGTTTAAATATAGCCATTGTGTTGTACGCTTAGTGTTTGGTCACTTCTTTAGTAAAAATTGACCAATTTTTAAAACAAATCAATGTTTTGATGTTGCATTCGTGTGTTGAACACTCATGTTAATAAGATAAACGGTTTAGTAGACGTTTAAATGCAAGTTACTTAGCTTACTACCTTATCTTGGAAATGAGATTTTCATGCACGTATAGCTTTAACTTCAGGACCCGCGGTAACTAGTGACCGATTATGGTTGACGTAGGCAATTGGGCTACCTAGAACTTATACCATTAACTTCATGACGAAATAAAAGGCCGACCTTGGTAAAGTTTGGGATGAGCGATCCACAGCGTTTCTTTGACTCGACCAGAGCCGATAGCCATCCCGTGACATATTCCACACTAGCCCCTCTAAGCCTTGATAGGATGGTTAGACCTCATCCGACACTTAGCCTTTGTTATTTAGCCCATAATTACCCGACCCTTTAGCCTTATTTGTGGTCAACGTTCCTTGGACACCTACGAGTTAAGCTTAATCATATTTATCTTTATCACACTTGCTTAGGCAAGTGTGGGGTGGTAGAGTGTTACGTATGTAGAGAGGAGTTGGTTTTACGAGCTATTTCATGACTTGGAGGCTAGGAGCTCGATTATATATATGTGATATGTATGTGATGGCCTTTGACTCAACTTATTTGTATAGTGCAAATTTTCTAAATTCAAAGTTAAAAAACATCAAAAGAAAAAGGAAAAGAGGAAAAGAAAGAAAGAAATCTTGCAAATAAAGTAATAAAAAGTAAGATAAGGTTGAGTCAAAGAAAGTCAGGTGTTTAGGACTCATGTTTTGATATATTATGTGATGTTAGTGTTCGGGATGAGTCCTTATTATAGAAACATGATCTCTATTCATTTGTAGCCTCATGATGCTTGAAACATAGTATCACTTGGCATTTTACTTCATGAATCATGTTTCTATAATCATTTGAGCTAGATAAGGATAGAGTTAGCTTTCTTTTGTATTGATAAACCCCATGATTAAGCTTGCTTGTATTCATCTCTTTCTTGTTTATTCCCCAGAAATTCCTTTCGGTTAGCCCCTTCCATAGCCTAACGTTACAACCTTAAAGTCCTACTCGGCCTTGCTTATCCTTGGTTTGGCCTCGATTAGTGAATAAACTTATAAAGTATGAGCCTATGGCGTAGCCGCAAAAACCTAGCATCCATATTCCAAACCGGCAAACCGTGGTAAATGTAGAAGAAGTTTTTCACACACACACACACACACATCCCGTTTACTTGATAAGGTAGTTGCATGCATTTACTCTTTTACCTGTCGTTTATCTTTGATATGTGATTGGCTTGACCTCCGCGTGTTACGTTGACTCTTTGGATTCTTTTAAAACGCTCATTTTGCTCGAGGGCGAGCAAACGCTAAGTGTGGGGTGGTTGATGAGCGTCAACTTTACTATGCTCCGGTGCGCGTTTTAACCCCCATTCACGACACTTTCAGCTCATTTTGGGTAGTTTCAAACAATTTATAAGGCAAAATCACATTGAGCACTCAATTTGAGGTAACCGTCAAATAGATGGAAAACCTCACAATTTTACGATATTTTGACCCTTTTCGAGGCCTATCTTTCTTGAGGAATTACGCTCGGTATGTTTTTTGACATGAAATGCAGGAAATGGGTAACTCATAAACCCGTACGATGAGGCATGAGGCTTAAAGAGGCATAACCGAAGCCCGGGAATGGAAACGTACCAAATATAGTTGGTGTTTTCGCCTTACATTCACTTTATCTGCACATTTATCCACATGGAGTCTTTTTCTGGACTTGTGGTCTTCATGAAAGTTGTAGATAATTGAATGAGTTTTCCAACGCAACTTGAATCACTCAAATCTGAGCTCTACATACAATGATATTGCCAAATTACTGAAGCAGTACTTAATGCGTGCACATTGACTGGAATGCGTATGCATTCAAGGGACAAAATGTCAGATTTTGAAGATTTTGAGCAATGCGTGTGCATTGGACGTTGTGTGTGTGCATCGAGCCATTTTTTTTTGCACTTTTTGGGCACATTTAAATAGATTTTTCACCTCCATTTCATACTCATTCATACCTAGACTTACTTAGACTCCTGGAGGCCGATTTTCATCATTTCTTCTCCCTTAGATTAGCTCATCTTTCACTCTTTCTCTTATATTAAACACAATTTAGCATAGATTTCTCTTTTTCTTGTTGGATTTTGGCATTTTGGAGTCTCCTTCTTCCCAGTGACAACGGGTGTGGATGAAGATTGATGTAATTCCAACTTTTTGCATTTTTGGTAACAATTTCATTTTAGTTTTACATTTATGGCTTTAATTTCATGTTTGATTCTTGTTTCTTCCATTATAATGAGTAGCCAAATCCTTACATAGCTAAATCATGTGAAAATTGATGAAATCCCCCTCTAATTGATGAAATTGGGAATGAGTAGTTCTTAAAGTTGAATCTTTTGATGGGTTTGTGTTCTAAAACTTGTGCTTAATGCTTGAATTGATTTGATTTCTTGATTCATAATTCCACACACCACTTTTATAAATGTATGTTGCGAATGAGTGTGGGAAAAAGGGTTTTGGAATCGCAATGTAAAACCGACTGAGTTGTTTAGATTCGGTTTTTTGAGTTAGGTTTTCAACGTGATTTGAGCGTGTCTAGAGCGTTAATCATGCTTTGGTCAGTTAAATCCTTAAAGGCGAACTGTTGAACCGGACATAGGGTGGTAGGTTGTTGCATTGGCGTCTACACACCACTATTGGAGATTGCACCCACAAACACATCGAGAGTACGATTGGTTGGTAGGTTGGCTATACTCATTCCCAATGAGTCGGTTAGAGGGGCGAAACTAATCAATTGGACCATGGTTTGGCTATGTCTTCTCTTTTATTATCTTTAGTTTATATTACGTTCTGGTGTTAATTATCACATGTTCCACTCTTGGTTGACCTAAAATAACTTTGGTACTCGATTGATTTCTCGTGGGATACAACCTTGCTCGCATCTATAGTGCTTCCGACCCGGTACAAAGGTTGGTCGTTCACTATTTTGGTCATCACTAAACACATCCAAATGACCCGATTTTTGGCTATATTGTAGAAAACTTTCCGATCTACATTCTCTATTTTGGCCCCAAGTGCAAATTGCTTCTGGTTTGAGCACATCCGAAAAAATTGATTTTCAAATACCAGCTGTAAGACTCTGAGACCTACATTTTTTTCCCTTACATCATGTTCAGAATCATTTCCGTTTGTTCTGCACAAGCCAACATTTTTCATGTGTGACGTAAGTATCAAAGTTTCAACCATTTAGGTACATGATCCAGAAAAGATAATCACTATTTATTCACCCTCGAATAAAGGCGTAGAGAGTGATAGGTCATGAAAACGTATTTAAACGTAAGATACCCTAATCTAGCCTTTATCCAAGATAAAATTTCAAGTAGAAAGAGACTAAGTGTGGATAATATAATTCACTCCGGTAGTGAGAAATAGCTAAGTGGTTACCCCTGAGCTTTGTATTGTAATTAATAATGCCTTCATTTATTCTTGTCCAGCCTCAAACCTTTGTTATCCATGCTTTCAAATGTCTTTCCCCATCCATACATTTTTTTTTAAGTCAGTTTGAGTAGCGATAGTGGTAGTTGAGTTTAATAGGGATTCAATGACATACTAAAATAATACTACATGAATATGGTTTGTGTTTTAGATTAGGAATAAGTGATTCAAGGTTAATTATGGAGTTAAATGGTATGAGAGTGCTCAAGAGATGTAGGACGTATTTGATTAGTAAAAAAAAAAGAAATGAATATGTGAAGTTTAAGACAAGATTTCGCGTGCGTAGGTTATGGTGATTTTGGCCTAAGTATGAAAATTCTTCTTTAATGATGGAAAAGTAAATGAAGAACCCTCCTAATTCATGTAGTATATACTAAATAATTAGATTGACATATGATATGTAAATTATAGAGTAAAAAATATGGGGTAATGTGATTAGACTGATCATAAATATAAGATAACTGTAAACTTAGGAAACATAAAGATTGGCGGTTCTAAGTGAGATAAATGTTATAATAGACAAGACATAGGATGATTAAATTAAACGACTAGGATGACATCTTCAAATAAGATTGAATGGTACCTAAGCATGGACTATATATAGCATAGAAGCCTTGAAAATATTAAAATTTAAACCACTTGACGACGGTTGGTTGATACAGACATGATGCACATCGGACGACACCGAGTGAAGGGGTTGATACAGACATGATGCACATAGGACACCAAGAGTATTGCTCGGAGCCAAAACATAGAAATGTTTGATAAATTTTACGATACATAACATCATAGAAAAGTCATATCAAGTAGCATGCATACATTCATACTCTTTCACCACATAATACTCTACGATCCAAATTCTCCCCGTGCTTGCTTAAGGACTAATCTAAAGAGCACATGGCTTTAAAATTAATAATCATTGAGGGCCCAGGTCCAGGAGGAGGTGTTGTACGTAACCTAGCATACCACGTGTTTCACGGTAGAATCGACATGGCTCCACCTCAATCTTTTCAATCTTTTCCACGACTCCAGCCTCGAAAATCAACTTACTGTAACTGTTGTTAGGAGTAGGACAAACATCATCGCTGCCGCCGCCACCAAGTTTCCGGATTGACCTCTCAGCCTCCAACACATTTCGCAGAACTTCTAAACCGAGCTTAATAGTGAGATTATTCGGAGAAGAAAGAAGATTGCATACAGGATTTATCATCCTGCACTCATTAACTAGGTACCTATAAGCAACGAAAATAAAGGAGAGATATGATGATACCATAATACTTAACAAGACATCAAGGAAAATTAAAAAGATGAGAGAACTATATATATACTCGATGGTTTGATGTTTCTTTCGTGAAAAATCACAAGAGGTGGTAGCATTTGAAATGGCCTGTGCAGCCTCCTCCTGTAGACCCACGTCAGGAGATTCAAGGAGGTTCACCAATAGACCCAAGAACTTGGCTTTAATCCCAGCCTGTTGTCAGTGTCACCCACAACAAGATTCGTCGTTAAATTATTATATACTACAAGTCAAGGCTGCAATACAATACCCGATGTTACTTTTCGGGATCCCGTCCCATACCCTAAAGAATAAAACATAGTACAGACACAAGCCATCAGCCATTACAACATTTTCAGGGGCAAAAGACACTAGGGCCCCCTTCACTATTCAAATTAGAAATGAAGCTTAGGATATTATAAAGGCAACGAAAAGGTTGGAACATGAAAAGACAAGTGTGATAATGTCAAGCGTCCTCAACTTCAAGTAATACACATGTCGACCTCGTTGTGTTTCCATGAAGAATGCAGAAAGCACCGCACAAGCTTCCTCTTGATAGTTAAGTCTCCGTCTTTAGGGTCTTCGTCTTTAGCTTCTTCGGTCAACAAGGTCGACATGTGTGTGGAAGTGCCCCATTGTCAATTAAGGCCTAAAACCAAGAAAAAAACTTGCCAACATAATTTCAAAAAAAAAAAAACCTTGCTAACATCCTTGGCCTCACAAGCAAACCTTTTTGTTTCACACACTGCTGTGTCACCCGAAAGTGGCAATTAACTAATGCACATAGATGATTATCGGGGAAGAAAAACTAACAGTCCCACAGGTCAAGCGACAAAATAAACCGAATACACCGCTTTAATCAAAAGTGATACAATCAGGTACTTTTTTTTTTATAGAAATTAAGGTAGAGGAATGAAGATATAGAGAGAGAATTGTATCAAGAATACTCATCGGCTAGATAAGAAGAGATTGCAACGGCTATGAACAATAAAATCTGGCCCAATGCATGGCAGATTTCCACTTAGGGAATTAGGAGCCCTAATTACATAGATTAAAGCAGTAAAAAGTGTCTTAATAAGCTAATACGACAGATAATAAACCCTATATCTTTACAATTTTACTTTGAGAAAATGACAGAAAATGCTTAGTTGCACGCTTAGGCAACAAAGGTACTGTATCATTTACACATGCCAAAGGATTGATAGAACTCAAAGCCAACTCAGCATATGGCATGCAAACATTATTGAACATGGAGAGCTGTAACAAATTGAACAACATTTTCGGCGTGTGCAGTAGGGAAAATACAGCTGGACAGACTCGGTATTACGAAATAATGGAGGGCAGCTATCAAGAATACCTGAATGTAGGTTTCTTCTGGAGGAATGAGAGTAAGTATCAGGAGTACAGGAATCTGCACCCTACGAGAACTATGACTGAAACAAAAGACATCACATTCAGTACAATTAGCAAAGGTCCTGAAGGAAAGCATAAAAGCACATTAATCCATTTCGCACTCACACGAGGAGTTCAACAAGTTTGGGACAGAGACCAACGTCCATCAGATCATGGATTTCGCAAGGTGAAATAAAAGAGAGGCCATGAATAGCCCGGCATGAATTGATCAACACTTCCAAGTCATCACTATGCAATAGACGCCCAAGTGTTTTGAGAGCCTGCTTCACCTGAAAAAGTAGTCATAAAAGCGTCAATTATCAATCTCTCAAACTATACCACCACCACCACATAGCTATGCAACTGACTGATGCTTGCCGGGGGGCTTTTGATAAGTCATTGACGAGGTTTGACAGTGTCCATGTGGCATTTCTCAGCATTGAAAGTTTTGCATTCTTCCCCAACAGTCCAAGCAGAGGTAATGATGCCCCCTTGCTTAGGACGAGGTCACGATAGTCAGGAGAATCACAAGCAACAATTCCTGTGGCCAATCTGACCTACACACGATAAGAATTTTCTATGAGCCAAAACCTAACCTTCAAAAGAATTCATGTATGTATATCAAAAAACCATTTTAAGCTTTTTACCTTTCAAAGCAGGAGAATCTAACAGCCTAACAAAACAGGGCACAACCTCATGAACAAACTTTGCCTTAGTATTTGCACAAGTTCCGTAAGCTATCTTGACGAGAACCCAAGACGCCTCGTACTACAAAGGATCCAACCCGTAAACAAAAATATATTCTTAATATGCATATTGACTTAAGAACCAGTTGTGTACAAGCATAAACTCAAGCTCACGAGAAACCATCTCTCATGAGAATATTGACAAATCGTTGAACAACTCCAATTTCTGCAAGTGTTGTGGGACATTCTCGCTCTAAATGTCACATGCGCAGAGATATAAGGAAATATTATCGCATATCATCAAATTCATACAGAATTAGTGGTATGTCTAATATACAAGACAAGGCTACAAAGCTACCAATTGAGAGTAATTTTTCAATGCAGGTAGTTGCATGCAAATTGCTTATTAACATCTTCGACAAAAGCATTGAAGCATAGTCGCTTAATCGTAATCATAACCACAACACACGACCACGAGCATTCAAGCAAAGTCCGTTAAGTGTAATCATAACCACAACACACGGGTATATGACAATAAAAATACTTGGAAAATAACAAAGTTCATAGATCAAAACTAATATGCAAGACAAAAAGCACCAAAATATCCGGTCAATTATTTCCCTACCCAGTTCATCATGTCCATATCAAACACCTTAAACATCACCTAGATTATCATGCACACCCCAATGTCAATATCAAACCCAAATTGAATCAACCTATCTCGCCATAATTTAGCATCTCCAAATAATAAAACATGACTTGAGCAAACATAGGTTTGAATTCAAGCACGAATCAATTATCTGCGTTAAACTCATTATCCTTGACCAAAACCTTTTTAGTAGGTGGTCAGCAAGTAAACATCACACTATATATTGCAAGGAAGCCCACACACACAAATGGAACAATTAAGCCTGTGAAAAATAAACATAAAAATAATCTGCAATACAATCACCTGCTTCTGGACATTACTGTCAGAGGTATCAGGGGCGAAGGTCTGGGACAATTCAAGACCTTTGTTGTACCACATACGATATTGCATGTCAAGAATCCTCTTTCGCATCTCTTCCATTTGTTGCTCTCTTCTAAGCCTCCCTTCACCCACATCAAATGACACCTTTCCGATCTCCGCCCTTCGTTGCTCTCTCCAAGGCATCTCCCCCCTTCGTCGCTCTCTCCTAGACAACCCCACACCCAATGACACATTGTTGAACTTACCGTACACTGCCAGCCTTCCTTGACTCCGCCCCGACAACATCCTTCTTATTTACACGATTCTCCCTTCGCGGATCAACAACCTAAAACCAAACCAAAGTATCAAATGAAAAAACACAACGAATTCAAAAGAGAAAAATTGAAAACAAAGATAATCATACAAGTTTCCTATCATCATCGGATTGTAGAATACCTAGTGATGGTGATTGAATTCGTACTAGCCAGAGCGGAGGAACGGAGGATAAATTGTGAGGAAAGGGTTTACATGTTTTTTTTTTTTGTGTGGCAATATAACTTGGTCAATGGGCCGTTGTAGCCGTGAGTCTTACGGGTTGGGCCGTTTGCCTTTTGGTAACTGAAGTGAAAATCTATCATCTCGCTTTTATCGCTGACTAGTCAAAAACCCGTGCACGTTATATAAATTATCATTCTTTTTAAGAAAATATATAAATTATCATTAAATTTATAAATAAAAAATATATATTGAATGTTTCGTTTTATATATATATAGAAGATAATGAATGAATTTGATACTACATAACCACTGGACCGACCCAATTTAAGTAGAACCCAGACTCAAAAAAAAAAGGAAGTAAAACCCGAAAATATTTGCTGAAAAACTGTTAGTACTTCGAAGTAATAAAAACTACATGAGTAAAAACAAACCATATGTGCAAATATAGCTTCTTATGTAGGGCCAGTGCGCAATGCACGGGATGATACAAAGTTAGATATTTGACTGCGACTCATTAGCCTAATTACATCTGTAACTTCAATTGAGCAATCCACAATAGTCCAAACTTCAAAGTCCAAAGTACTGCAATATATGCTTCTTTCAATATGGTTTATAAAGTTGTCCAATGAAGAAGGGAAACTAAAAGAGAAGGATCATACAAAAATAAAGAGTCGGGCTGTCCATCTACTAAATAAGGATAGTGATATTTGTCAAACAATATGTTTGCAGATTTATTTAAGCATATAGGCTTTAAACACACTTATTTAAAACTACAAAAGTAACTACTACAACCTCAAAGTGACTGAAGTCATCCTCATACGAGCACAAATATTATGCTATCCTTAGCTTTCATCGTGAATTCTTCAGGCTCTTAATTAAATTCCAAATTAAGATGAAAATCAAGTAGAGAAATTACTTACGTACGTAATTATTCAAAATTTATAACCTTATCTTTTAGATATTTATCCATAACATTGCTTGGTTAGTACACATTCTGAAGTCCCGGGCTAAAAAATTTCATGCATGTTGTAAATAATACATAAAAAACAGTTCAAAGTACAATAATTGAAGAAAAAAAAATCCCAATATGCACATAAGAGTTCAAAACCTAGGTCAACTAAAAGGAGGTGAAATTACAAATGGGTTTCTTGTGGCTTAAGTTAAACTAAAATACATCACTTAAAAGTGTCGTTAGATGAAATGAAAAACTTGCATGTGATGAGATAATGCACATGTTTTTGGAAGTATATTCCCCTTCTGAAGAAACGCGATCTTCTTTATCATAGTTTTCCATATTCAGATCCTTACAGTAGGAAAAAAGGACCATAAACAATTTATGAAATTCAGGCTAAGAAAACACCAATCATATTCCATCCAACCAAGCTATATGAGAAGAGAATAGAGCTAGAAAGAACACACAATCCACCTATGTGCTAGAAAGAAAGGAAACAAAGAACACATAAAGTTTCCACCGAATTCTAGCCCATCATAAAGTTACGAGCTTTATCCAAAAGGATCAAAATTTATCAGGAAACGCCAGAATCGACAATAGAATCGAACAAGGAGAGAAAACAAGCACGAGCTTTATCCAAAAGGATCGAAATTAAAAACAGAATAATTGTACTAATCCATTAACATCGATTGAATCCAGAAAAGAAATAAATTGCAATGATCTACAGCGAAGATTATCATATACAGGCGTAGATTGAAATGCTAGAAGATTACCAGCAGAGTGAGATCGTCAAAATCGCCTCCGACAACTCTGTACAAGAGGCTAGGGTTTTCTACTCAGGTTCCTCTCAGAGAGTGAAGGCATCGAAAATTTCTTGTATATAAGCGAAGTGAAATCTGGGCCTAAGCCCAATAAACTTCTTACAAGCTTTACTAACTACTGAATGCTGATTAAGGCCCATCCAAATAACCGTTTTGAAATTTATATTTTCCCAATAAATAAATAAAAAAATGTTTCGGGGTCTCTTAAAACTTAAAATTCGGGTTGTCACGATTCGTTTTGATGCGGTTTTAAAAGGATGGACTCTATTGGTACATCGATGTTACATCTGCAGAGTGCTTAAGACACTTGAATAATTAATTCGACGATCATGATTACTTTTAGGCCCCGTTTGGATTGAAAGAATTAAATAGAAAAGAAAATGAAAGATAGTGACAGAAAAGAAATGATAGGTGAAGGAGGGACTACAAAATCTATTTTGGGTGTTTGGATAGTTTTAGACGAAAGAGATACAGTTGTTGTCAATTTAATTTTAGTGAAAATGAACCGTTTCCTTCCGTTTCTCACATGTTTTGGAAGGAAACAAGATTGTCCTATTTGTGAAGAACATTATCCTTCATTCTCTCTTGCTCTCCTTTCCTTTTCTTCAAACAAAAACATATCAAACACTCAAATTTAGATTCTACCAAATCGTGTCATTTTTCTCTCTCAATACTTCTCATCCAAACAGGGCCTAATGAAAATCAATGCTATTCATATTACTTTTTCTATAAAACGTCAGCGTCATTGACACTAATTTTCCTCGTACATAAGAAACGTCAGTGATAGTGACGTTCTACATGTGAGGTACCCAAGTAATTTTGTGGTGCCATTTAAATATAAATATAGATATGATCGTAGTATTGGGTATAGAAATAGATAGTAACGAGTATATAATTGCACCACGTGTAGAAATGGATAATGCTTGAGTATCATATGTGTTTTACACAATCTATGAAATGATATCTTTCGCGTTAAATATGGATTTCTCGTATAAATAACGTCTTCAACCACATGCATCATGTTAATACGTCATTTGTCATTATACACTTACATGAGTCATTGATGACGGTGAAGCGACTAATTAATCGATCGTGTCACATTCATTGGTTAATAGCTCATAAATAAATACATAATGTTACAATGTATCATCCCTGTCACTTATATATGTAATGTTTCGATCAGCAAATGATTTGACAGGAGCTTTCTGCCCATTCAACTCAACCTTTACTGTCTTCCCCAGGCATCCTGCTAAGTCAACCACTCGCTTTTTCATCAGAGCAACAACATCATCTTCTAGATGGGTCATGTTGAACTTTGCCAAGTCAGGCTTAAAGCTAACTTTAGTCCAATTCTCAGTTTCCTTCCATTTACTTATAACTGGTTGAGATTTCTTTCCCATGTTATCAGAGGAAACCTACATAGAAAAGTATGCAATGGAAAGTTAACACACAAACTTAAATAACCCATTCTTCAACACAATTCCAAATGACTCTCACAACAAATTGTGCAGAGATGGAAAATCAAAACATCAAAATTTAAAGATAAATAAGTAATCCGAAGAAGTATTGAAATGACCAAATAATAAAATCCTATAAGTGGCTATAAGATGCATTACCATCACCTCAGAAAAACATAACCATTCTGGAAATGAAAGAAAATAGTAATGATTCATTAAAAAAAGTACAATTAAGTTGTGAACTTTAGGCATAAACTAATCCAAAGCAAAAAGTGAAGAGCTTGGCAGAATCGGAGGTGTGGTCAATGAATTTTAAAAAATGACGAACAGAGCCCATCAAACAAACATATATACCTGAAAGTGAGACTAATTTCCAAGAGCACCTTCTTAGCTTACACATACAATTGACCCAATTAAATTATGAATCCCTGCACCCATAGAAAAACAATGACACAGAGATTTAGCAAAGAGAGAAAAGCAATTGAATAATCACAATATCTTTCTTTCTATTTCATATAAGAAAGGAAAAGTTGTCATTGAGTGACACATGTTTTTTTTTTAATTGGTTCGTCGTTTCTTCGTTCATCTACTGTGTTCTCTACGTGTGGAGTTTTTAATTAATTTTTTTACTGTTTATGGCAGCCCACCCATAAAATTATTATTATTATTTTTTGAATAAGGGTTTGAGTTAAATTGTTTACTTTTGGAGGAGACTCAATTGTATCACCTTTCATGTCACGAATATATGTAGCAAATGTATTTAATTTTTTCAAAATATAAAGCGCGACTTTTGTCATTACACCATCTTTGTATCATGCCAAAACAATTTTGTTGACGTTTATATGAAATATTATAAATTTTTAAAATGAATTCATTTAAGTAAAAAAAAATATATCGTTTATCTGTGTGATATGATATTTTTAAGATATAAGTCAACGACATATTTCTCTCTGCGATCTTTATCTTAAAAATATTTGGTTTGACGATTATATGAAATATTAAAATTAATTCTTGAAATGAATTTTTTTTTTTTTTAAAAAATTTTTTTTTTTTTTTTTTTCTTCTTTCTTATCTAAATAAGAAAAGAAAGGGTATATGCCACGTGCAAGACCCCTTTTTTTTTTTTCTCCTCCTCACTCTGTATAAACCACCAAAAAATCATCTCTTCTACTCTCATTTGTTGCTTTTTGTGTTTGAAATTTTTGTTATTTTTTGGACCGTCTGGTTTGTAAAGGTGACATTATAAATTTTTCATAAAATGAAAATTGACCAGGATGAAATCGGATGGAATGAAATGAAAATCGATAAAAGCAACGTGGTGGTGTGTAAGAGGAAAGTGATGTTAGGTAGGTGGTGGGTGGGGTGGGTTGGGTTGGGGTGGTGGGAAGGGTAGGGTATAGTAAGATGTGTGGTGGGCACGGTAGGGTAGGGAGTTGTAGGGTAGAGTAGGATGGGGTGGTGGGTACATAACCAAATTAAGAATGTTTAGCATTCCAACTATATAACACATACACAGCAACTCAATAATAATATATAGTATGCCACTTAATAATAATAATAATAATAATAATAATAATAATAATAATAATAATAATAGTAATAATGTTATGAAACAATGTAATAAATGCGGCTGTCCATCTTATTCATTGTATAAGGATATCAAAATCTCTACATTAATACCTTCATTCATCGTACATTAATCTAAATTAATTGGAAGACGGTTCACTTTTTATAGCTATATATATATATACTAGCTAAAAAATCCGTGCAATGCACGGGATGTATGATATCTTATGAAAAAAATGTAATATTCAATATGTATGAAACAAAGTCCCGTCAAATTACATTGTAATTCAACTTAATTAACATGTTCATTGCACGGAATTCACTACAAAAAACTGGACTTTTTTGCGACGGAAGGTTACCGTCGCAAACTAGGCTTATTCCGTCGCAAACCCTAATTTGCGACGGTTTTTAGTCGCATTTTTTAGTCGCAAAACTGAGTTTTTGCGACGGTTTATCCATCGCAAATTATTTGCGACGAATGTTGCGACGGATAATAACGTATTTTATTTTTTTTAAAAATATAATTTCCGTCGCAACAAATTGTATCATCCGTCGCAAAAATATATAATCCGTCGCAAAAATTTTATAATCCGTCGCACAAATTGTATAACCCGTCGCAAAAATTGTATAATCTGTCGCAAAAATTGTATAATCCGTCGCAAATATTTTTTATTAAATAATTTATTTATTTTTAGATCCTTACATATCCGTCGCAAATACACTTTTCCGTCGCAAATACAACTTTGCGACGGAATATTTCCGTCGCAAAAATTAAAATTAATCAGAAAATTATGGCTGTTTTGCAGTAGCCGGCCAAACCACCGCCGCAAAACAGCCATAATTTTCCCCGGTAGCATTACAATTGCTACCGGCTATCAACAACAACAATATAAAAGGGGATACGATACCAAAATAAATAAAACGATATGTCAAAGGGGATATGTCAAAGTGGATAAAACGATATGTCAAAGAGGATATGCCAAAGGGGATATGTCAAAGAGGATATGTCAAAGGGGATAAAACGATATGTCAAAGGAGATACGATAAGCCAAAATAGATAAAAATGTATAAAGCAATATGTCACCCAGTCAGACCCGGTGTACTACCTAAACCCATGTCACCTCCTCCAGGTCCGTGATCAGATCGGTCATCTCTGTGCTGCCTCGTGCCCGGGTTGCATCCCTCCGGAGGGATGCTGCCTAACCGCTGGGTAATCCACTCCTCCATCTCGCGCTAGTCTGTCTTCTCCCGACGCTTTCTATCTCTCTCTAGCTCCTCCAACCTCGCTTTGTGTTTACGCATTAATCATCTTTTTCTCGCCATCTCCTGGGTGAGACGGGTGAGTATGCCCGGAGAGTATGTCTCGGCGGATGAGTGTCGGCGATGTGCTTGAGCTGTTGTAGTACATGGAGGCAAATTGACCCCATGCCAAAAACTCTCCCTTCTTGTCGTAACCACCGGTAAGCCAGTAATAAAGACGCGACTGCGTCGACGTGGGTGTCAGTCAAATCGTCTCTGGGCTTTCGCCTTCTTCGAGGTGAAGACGTCCCGCAAATTATGATATAAATTTGTTAGTAACAATAATTACATGATATATATATAATGTATATATAATATTTAGAATACATAACGTACCAAGATTTTCTCAAACTTCCTCGAGACGAAGTTGCCCGACTTCTTCTTCTTCGAACTAGTCACCTGATCTCCGACTGATAGGGGCACTTCTCTATTGTCCTCCATGGCCCGAGCGAAATCGATAACGCCGCGCGTCGCCCATAGCATGTGTCCTGTGGATCTTCCTTCCTCACCGGATCCAGAAGCTCGGTTTATCTTCTTTTTCGCAGATGTTTCCTTGAATGCCTATTCCGACATAAGATAAACAAGTTAGTACATACATATATATATAAAACACAAGTATTATTAATTAAATATTGAATAATTGCTTACGGGACTCCCAATCCACTCCTCGAACTGACGGAGAATATTCGGGGTCATCCAAAGCCGAGCACGGGGGTTTGTTTGAGCCCGATACATATAATCACGGACCCCGTTGGAAAGCATACCGCTCAAATTCTTCCCTAACCAGCGCTCGTGGTGTAACTCGAAGGTTAAAATGACCCGCAACATAGTTATATATATGTTATATGTATAGTTATAATTATAGTTATATTTATATATAGTTATATTTATATGAACGACGTACTTAAATGCGCGTGCCACCACCTATCCTCCTTTGCTCTGGTGGGCATTATGCCACGTGGTGGCAAAAGTGTTAAGCTTACCGATTATGGCGGTCTTGGCCATTTTCTTGACATAGTTGTCGGTAAACTCGTCATATTGAAAACAATAAGTTGTTAATATATTTGGTTAATCAAAATATAAATAAAAATACAAACAAATTAAAGCAAGATATGTATTAACTTACCATCTCCCCTCGGGATCCAAAACCGGCAATCCAAGGTCACCATTGACAATGACACCCAAATCCTCCTCGGTCATCCAAGGTCACCATTGACAATGACACCCAAATCCTCCTCGGTCAAGAACAAGTGTACAATCGGGGCGCTTTCTGCAAAGCTCTTTCAAATCTTTAGCGATTTTGGACCACAAGCGCTTTGCCTTTAACGTCCATAACCGTGTCAATCAGGTTTTTCAAAGAAGTTTTTCTCAATATGCATCACATCCAGGCAATGTCGGCGGAATGTTTTTCAATACGGAAGATCCCAAAAATGCTTCTTTTCCACCAACCATTCTTGGAGTTTTTAAGCCGTTTCAAGTGCTGAATCTGAGCCATCAATGATGCTTGGTAGGTGTTGTACAAATTCCCATACCTCCTCACCACTCAATCTACGGGGTGGAGTCGCGTGTTCATCTTGCTTGGACTTCAAAAACCTTTATCGATTACAAAAATATGGTCTTGAGGAGAAATCGCCGATGACAATCAAACCAAGTGCATTTACCACTATGTTTGAGCCGAGCGACTTGTTTCCATCACCACAATAGGGACAAGCTTTCACACCACCGTAGTCCACCCGGATAACATGCCATACGCAGAAAATCATTGATAGTCCACATTAGTGCGACCTCATATGAAAATTACTGCTTTGTGGATACATCGTAAGTAAACAACCACCGCTTCCCACAATTTGCTTCAACTCCTTAATCAATGGTTGCAAATAAACATCGAGGTTTCCTTCGGATTTTTCGGCCCGGTACAAGCAATCGATAAGAATATAAACTGTCTTTTCATGCACAACCAGGCGGCGAAAGATTGTATGGTGTAACCATGGTCGCCGCAAAAGTAGTTCTTCCCAAAATTACCAAAAGGTGCAAAACCGTCATGCAAAGTCCTAACCGCACATTTTTAGGCTCCTTAGCAAACTCGGGGTGCATTTGGTCAAAATGCTTCCAAGCTTCAGCGTCACTTGGGTGGGCCATTATACCGCTTGTCCTGGGGTTTTCCGCGTGCCACCTCATTTCATTGCCTATATGTTTCGTGGCGTACAACCTTTGAGTCTAGGTCAATCGGGAAATAAGTCATCACTTTGTTAGGCACACGTTGATCTCTTGCGTTCGTTTTCAGTTTATATCGATCATGGTCACACTTCCGACACTTGTCCAGATTCGCGTCCTCCTCCAAAATAACATACACCCCGCGGGACACACATGTATTTTCTCATGGGGTAGCTCTAATGCCTTTAACAACTTTTTGGTTTGATAGAAGTTCGAGGTCATTAAGTTATTCTTCGGAAGAATATCTCCTATCAAACCGGTAACCCCGTCAACGCATTTGTGAGAGAGGTTGTGATCACATTTCAAAGTGAGCAACCTAGAAGCCGCTGCGATCTGAGACACTACTTCCATCACATCACAGGTTCCTCTGCGTTTTTTCAAGATTTCAAAAACGATGCAACTTCAGGGTTTGGTGTCTCATTGTTCTCCTCTTGGTTAAGAAATTCTTCTCTTACGTGATCAATCCTATCACGTAATGCGTCATTAACCATGTCACGATAAGGGTTCATATTCCGTTCTTCTTTGAGCGTTGATCGAATGGGAAACTCTTCACCATGACACACCCAATCATAGTAGTTTGCGCAAAACCCATATTTAGTTAAATGTAATCTCACGTCATGTTCGATCGAAAATTTAGTGTTCTTACACTTACTACATGAACACTTCATCATTCCATTATTTCTCCGAAACGAATCTAACTGCTTTGCATGTTTTATGAATTCCTCCACACCATTCACAAATACCGGGTTAAATTTCTTGTTAGCATCCAACCTCTCGTACATCCAACTACGTTCTATTCTCTTCATTTTCAATCCTACACATCATATCATACAAAATATGAGACTAACAATAGTCTTTGAAGGTTGTCTCAACACTTTTGCAAACTCAGGTTTTACTCAACTTACTATGAAACTAACAACACTTTAACCTAAATTTTCAATTCATGGTCAAAGGTTCGACGTCAAAATAATTCGGAGGCTTTGCCGGATAACAAAGTACCCCCCAGTACCATTTTCCAAACGGGTAGGAACATCACCCTTTGAGGACCTTATGTATGTTATGCTTATCATGTAAGCACATACTTATCATCATTTCAATCCAAATTCAACAAACCAATTCAACCAACATCCGGTTTCTAAACTAATATACATATCTATCCCAATTTCAATATCAGGCAATATCAAGAATATCTCAACAAACCATATCAACCATTTCAATAATGTAAGCATTTTCCTAACTTATCTAACTAATACACATAAGTAAGCATTTTCCTAACTTATAATTACTACACATATATATCTATAAATATATACTACATATGATACACTATATATATATATATATATATATATATATATATATATATATATATATATATATATATATATATATATATATATATATATATATATATATATATATATTGTAGTATGTAATTTTTTATATTTTTTTCAATTTATTTTTCCTTTTTACTATAAATATATATATATATATATATATATATATATATATATATATATATATATATATATATATATATATATATATATATATTATAGTATGTAATTTTTTTATATTTTTTTTCAATTTATTTTTCCTTTTGTTATAAATAAATAAATATATATATATATATATATATATATATATATATATATATATATATATATATATATATATATATATATATATATATATATATATATATAAAAAAAAAATACATACATATATATACTGCGCGGGGGAGGGGAGGGGATCGGGTGCAGGGGAGAGGGGGTGGGAGGGGGAGGGAAGAGGTTACCTGTGGGTGGCTGCGGCGGTGGTGGAAGGAGGTGGCGCCGGAAGAACAGCTTCAGCAGGGGGGGGGGGGGGCGGCGGGAGAGAAGAGGGGAGAAGAAGAGAAATGAGGAAGAAAAGGGGATTAGTCGACTGATATCCGCCGTTTTGCGACGGAATTTAATGTCCGTCGCAAACTAACCCTAATTCCGTCGCAAAAATCTAAATTCAGAATAATAAAATAATTTTATAAAATTTTATTAAATATTCCGTCGCAAAATAATAAAAATTCCGTCGCAAAATGTCCCGCCAAGTGGAAAAATTGGTACCAAACTGTCCCGCTTAATGTCCCGTCGCAAACAATAAAACATCCGTCGCAAACGTAAATTTGCGACGGAAATAAAGTCCGTCGCGAAAATTCCGTCGCAAAACTGCTTTTTTTTGTAGTGATTGTTGAACATTATTGAGACGTTAAATTAAAGAAAATCTTAATTCATAAATGTGTGACTCATTTCAATAAGTAAATAGTAATAAAGATAATCAAATTTTATGTCTTGTCCATATGTAAGAGTGTTTTTATATATACACTATAGAAATTTATGTTACGACGTTTTGGTCATTGTTAAAAAAAATTATTATACAAATGGGTTGAATATGTTAAAAATAAATAGGTCGAGCCGAGCAGCTTGAACCCTCTCCAAACGTGAACACCGTACAATCACCCAAACCCATAACCCTACATTTTCACTTAATAACAGCTAGGGGTGAACAAAAAAACCGGAAACCAAACCAACCGTCCAAACCAGACCGGTCCAAACCGGAAATATGTAAACCATGGTTTTTGGTTGGTTTTTGTATTGTAAAAAACCAAACCGTGAAAAACAATTTGGTTTTGGTTTTCTGTGAAAAAAACCGGACCAAACCGGATATATATATATATATATATATATATATATATATATATATATATGTATGTATGTGTGTGTGTATGAATGCCGACACTATTAATTAAGAGGACCTTTATTTGCACACACAATCCACTCGTGCACCACAGTAGAACCGACTTTTCGTCAGTACATTGTGAGAACCAATCACCACAGTGAACCGACTTTTCGTCGGTGCATTGTGAGAACCCATTTTATCAAAGTCGGTTCTGACAATGCACCACAAATAGTCGTTCTACTGTGGTGCACGAGTAGATTAGGTGTGGTGCAAATAATAGTTCCCTTAGTTATCATATCTCTATTGATTATCTATTAATACTTCAACCAACTACCTCACACTCTATTAATACTTCAACCAACTACCTCACACACGTAGATTGAGACCCCAGCCTAATAGGACCTATGACAGGATAAGATAAAAAAGTTTACATTATTTTATACGATCATCCTAATTGGAACATATGATAAAATAACGTTTGTGTATGTATATATATACACCGTACACACAGAGAGACCAAAAACTGGAAAAAAACCGTAATCAAGTCAATCCAAACCGGACCGGATTAAATGGTTTTACCTAGTTATGGTTCGGTTTTGTTTGTAAATTTTGAAACCGTAAAAAATGGTTTGGTTTTAAAAACGGCAAAAAACCGGAAAACCGGACTATGTGCACCCCTAATAACAGCCTTCTTAGATTTTGCATGAAAAAAAATTGTCGTTCATCGAGTTGATCGCCTTAAATCGGTTATTCCAAGTATATATGCGACATCAAAATCGGTATTAAAAACTATTTGGTCTGAATGACATGTTGTTGATTCGAATGTGACAGGACTACGCTGTAGATTTTCTACGATTAAACGTCCTTATAAATGGAACATAAATGCGACGTCAATTTATTTTATTTAATTTTAAATTTAAATGGAGGACATTGAAAAATAAAAATAAAGCTGTACATTTAATGTACAATGTGAACAACAGAACAATAAAATAAAATAAAACTGCAAGCCATTTAATGTACAATCTGAATATGATTATTTTAAGAGTGTTTTTCTCCTTCCTAAAAATGTGGAGATAAAAAAAGAGAGGAAAGATAATAAAAATAAAACTGCAAGACATTTAATGTACAATGTGAACATCATAAAAAAAAGTAATAAAACCACAGGACATTTAATGTACAGTGTGAAAAGCAGAAAAATAAGATAAAACCAAGGACGGAAGTGGCATATGGCCACCCAGAATTTTTTTTTTCTACTAGTATGCAACCCACATAACTCAGCCCACCCAATTTTTATTTTTTTTTAATATTTATTTTCTCCCCTATTCTATATTACAACATTATTGAATATATAAAAAAAAATTAAAAAACCATAAGCCGATCAGGATGTGTAATACTTTAATGAATCCATTATAAAAAATAAAAAATAAAAAAAAAAAGAAAGAAAGAGGAAGAAGAAGAAACGATTGGAAGAAGTTTCACCACCACCAAGGACGCTTCAATCTTTCTGTGGCAAATTAGGTGTTCAATTATGAATTGGGGAAAAAGCCAAAAACAATCTTGAGACTTGAGAGTTGAATCATCTATAATTCTATTCATCTTCATCTGCAGACTGCAATTCAGCAAATGGGTATAGATAAACTCCCCTTTGTAAGTAAAAAAATAAATGGGTTGCTTTGTTGGATTGGTTTTGGATTGTGGGGTGTTGATGTAATGATGTTTATAATAAAGGTGTGTTCTTTTTGTGTAATTGTGTTGTTGCAGCCAGAGAGGTAGAGGATAAAGGGATAATAAAAGGTGGAACCGTGGAAGGTGTGTTCTTTTTGTTCTGTTTGTGTTCTTTTTGTTCTGTTATAATAAATGTGTGTTCTTTTTGTTCTGTTTTTGTTTTGTTTTGTTGGAAGGTGTCTCTTTATTATAAGAGATGAGACATTGAATCAGTTTATTTTTATAAGGTATAAATTATAATGGCACATCAACAACGAAAGAAAAAAAAACTCTTTTTTCATTCTTTCAAAAGTCTCACACATCAAAAAGAGATGCATCATCTCCTTCGGTTCCTCCTTCCGTTCATATTGACGACATCGCTTCCCCAATTTTAACCCCACCTCCTTCTAAGTTCCAAAGAGTTGAAAGTGATAGTATCCCCATCGAACTGAATCTTGAGAGGGATCCTGGGACACGTATTCCGGTTTGGCAACATCCTATCAATCAACAAGACGAGATTAGAAGAGCTTATATAAGAATGGGACCGTTTCAACCACATCTTCCACAATATCCCTTGTCTAACTCCGGAAGGCAAAACCGCAGATTCCAATACAACTGGTTTAAAAATTTCCATGGCTAGAGTACTCTCTTCAAAAATACCGCTTTTTGCTTTCTATGCTTCATTTTTGATGTGAATCCGGCGCAACATCGTTACATTTATTGTTGATGGATTTACAAATTGGAGAAGGGTCAATGATGGTGATAATTGTAGTTTCTTGAAACATTTGGGTGGTCCTAATTCACCACATAATATTTCTGTGAATTCAGTTCTTGCGTTACAGAATGTACCTCGACATATTGACAAGGTATTAAATAAACAAAGTAAGGAGGAAATTCAAAAGAATCGTCTCACGGCTACAAACCACTATTGAGGGTATTAAATGGCTTACTTTGCAAGGTTGTGCTTTAAGAGGTAATGATGAGTCTATGCATTCAATAAATCAAGGCAACTTTCTTGAATGATAAAGTTTATGGGAAGGTTGAGGTTAGATATAGGTGCTGTTGTCTTAGAAAATGCTCCTGGAAATGCGAAGTTTACCTCACCCAAGATTCAAAAAGAGGTCTTACATATCATTGCTAATAAAGTAAGAAACATGATACGCGAGGAAATTGGGGTTGCTAAGTTTTGTTGTTTGGTTGATGAATCAAAGGATTCATCCAATAAGGAACAAATGGCTATTGTTTTGAGATTTGTGGATGCTTATGGTGTTGTGCGGGAGCGCTTCTTTGATATTATACATGTTACAAATACAACGCGTTAAATCTAAAAAAGAGATATGTGGTGCTCTTATTCGTTGCCAAATTAGATGTTAATGACTTGCGAGGCCAAGGCTATGATGGTGCTAGCAACATGCGTGGTGCATGGAATGGTTTACAAGCGCTTTTTCTTAGAGATTGTCCATCTACGTATTATATTCATTGTTTTGCACACCGTTTACAACTAGCATTAGTCGGAGTCGCGAGAAGGAAACTTCTATCTACTTATTTTTTCTAAATTGGCCACAATAGTGAATATTATTAATGCTTCTCCCAAACGTCACAATGAGTTGCGGACTAATCAAGTTGATGAGATTGCGGACTCTATAGTTTGTTGGTGAGCGTGAGGCTAGTAGAGGGCCAACCAAATTGGTACATTGCGAACTTCTTTGGAGCGACTCGGTGGAGTTCACATTTTGATTCTATTTGTGGTATGATAGATATGTACAAATCATCACTATGACACTTGGAAACATTATTGATGAGTCACCATCTCCTTCTGCACGTGGAGAAGCAACCGGTGCTTTAATCGCGATGCGATCATTTGAATTCATCTTTATCCTGCATACTATGCATAAAATTATGGCAATAACTGATTTGCTTTCTAAAGCTTTGCAGCAGAAAAATGCCGATATTTTGAGTGCCATGGATCTTGTCTCTTATACCAAAGATCTTCTTGGATGGTTAAGGGATGACGGTTTTGATTCATTGATGGAGAGTGTGAAAAAAGTTTGCATAGAGAATAATATTCGTATTCCGGACATGAGTGCTCGTTACGTAGATGCTCTTCGGGTCGTTCATGTCAACAAAGAAGTAATATCACGGTTGAGCATTACTACCATTTTGACATATATAATGCGGTGCCATTGATTTTCAAATGCGGGGAGTTAAACACGGTTTAGTAATGACGGGCGGTAGAGCTCCTCAAACTAAGTTCGTCTTTGGATCCAAAGAATAATTTCAAATCCTTCAACATTGAGAATATATGCACCCTGCTGAAAAGTTTTATCCCAATGACTTCACTAGTCAAGATATGCATTTACTAAAATTGCAACTGGCACATTATGGGCACGGTGTCATCCAAGATCCAAGGATTGAAGGATTGTCCACCCTTTCAGATTTGTGTCAGAAATTAGTTGAGACTAACAAATCTCAGATATACTTTTTGATGGAGAGGTTGATTCGTCTTATTTTAACTCTTCCGGTCTCAACGGCAACCACAGAGAGGGCATTTTCAGCTATGAAGTATGTTAAATCTGTCCTCCGTAATAAAATGGATGAAGACTTCCTTGCGGATTCCATGACAGTTTATATTGAAAGAGAATTCTCTCAAAATGTCGATGTTGATTCTGTTATTGATGAATTTTATTTTCAAAAGGCTCGTAGAGTGCAATTGAAATGATGTTAGTACCTAACCATGTTGGCATTTTGTTAGTTAACGTTACCGCTTGTATAAAATGAATTTCTTTTGGGTGTTCCCGTTTAAGGGACTCAAATGATTTTTCTTTTGAATCGTAGACTTTGAAAAAAATTACCCTATAGTATAACGTCACAAAAATTTTGATTTTAGCCCACCCGAAAAAAAAATCCTGGTTCCGTCCCTGGATAAAACTATAGGACATTTAATGTACAATCTTAACAAGATTATTTTAAGAGTGTTTTTTTCCTTTCTAAAAAACGTGGAGATAAAGAAACAGGAAAAAAATAAAAATAAGATTGCGGGATATTAATGTACAATGTGAACGGCAGAACTAAAATAAATAAAAGCTGCAGAACATTTAATATACGATATGACCATTATTATTTTAAGAGTTTTTCCTTCCTATTGCTAATTGATATTGTCGGAAATATCGGGTTTTGCGGTATATGGATTTTGAGGTGGATATCTAGGCGATTGTGGGTGATTTCTCCGGTGAGATGCGGTGGAGCTCAAGTGAAAAGATGGAGCTTTTGGGAGTAAGAGGAGGAGGATGGTGTTTTAGGTTATGAGATGCGCTTGAAAGGTCAGCCACGCACGTGCCCTTCGTAAGAGATCAAGTCAATGTGTAGTTATTAGAAGAGTCGAGCCCTTTGAATAATAGAGGTGAAGGTGATATTTACAAAATTGAGCTCGATTCTTGACCACTTAGGCTACAAGGGGTAAAAACCGTATCTATCTTGACCACTTAGGCTAAGAAAGGGTTTTAAATCATGGACTATTCTAGTAGATGTGTCAAGCAATTGTAAGATAGAATAAAATATGCACATAAACAAGTGTAAAAGAGTAATATGTGTTTATGTACATTCACACATAAACACATATTACTCTAGAAAGCAAATCAAAGCTTCACGCTTAACCTGCCCAAATTGTATGTATTGACATGCTAGGATGTACGGATAAGGGATATGCGGATATGAGATACGTAGATACGTAATTTTACGAAAATATAAGATACAGATACGGTGTGTATTTGTAAATAATAAAAAATATAAGGACTAAACTGTAAATAACTCATTCTTTAAGTATCATGTTCTTCGGATACCCGTATTCTTAGTAAAGATACGTGTGTATCTGGTAAGGTATCCAACTTTTAAAAATTACAGTTCGCTCCAAATACGTATCCGTGGAGTATCGGTATCCGATACGTATTGGATACGGGATACGTTTGCAGGATGGAGTATCCGTGCATCATAGTTGACATGAAGCAACAGAAACCACCAAACAATGAATAACTGCATTGTTATAGTGTAAGTATACGTTGCGGAGACATATTAATATTAATACTAAATCAAAATATACGTACCCACTAATCATTGATTATCATGCATTTTAGGTGTAATGACAAACAACTTATGCCACAAGTTGTTGTTTATTGGCTCCAGCAAAGTCTTATAAACTTGTTGGCAGGATTTATGTGGATCTCCTATTAAGTTTGACTAGCGGTAGTGGTAGTTGAGTTTAATAGGGATTCAATGACATAATAAGGTATAAGTGATTCAAAGGTTAATATGGGGAGTTAAATGGTATGAGAGTGCTCAAGAGATGTAGTACGTATTTGATTAGTAAAGTGAATATGTGAAGTTAAAGTCAAGATTTCGCGAAGGTTGTGGTGATTTTGGCCTAAGTATGAAAATTCTTCTTTAATGATGGAAAAGTAAATGAAGAACCCTCCTAATTCATGTAGGATATATTAAATAATTAGATTGACATATGATATGTAAATTATAGAGTAAAAAATATGGGGTAATGTGATTAGACTGATCGTAAATAGAAGATAATTGTAAACTTAGGAAACATAAAGATTGGTGGTTCTAAGTTAGATAAATGTTATAGACAAGACATAGGATGATTAGATTAAACGACTAGTGGTACAAGGCTCGTGACATCTTCAAATAAGATTGAATAGTACCTAAGAGCATATTTAATGGCTCTTTTTACAAAAGACTTCTGTGTCATCAACGTGAAAAATAAAAGTCATATAATTAAAGTTGAGGGTAATAGCTCAAAAATTGACGGTGTTTTGGTTAAAGACTTCTCACTCCCCATCCATATACCGAAGCCTTCTCAGAAGCCTTTTATACATAAAATAACTTCAAAATACTCTCTCTCCTCTATTATATGGAAATTGAACTCGGCATCCCCTGATATGGCTTAGTGGTGAAAGGCGTACGTGTTTAGTAATGACCGCCTTGACTATAAGGTCGGCCGTCACGGCTCGATTCCCCGTAAAATGAATTGATTTCCGATTGATAACACCCTTCAGTGCAGTGGTTAAAAAGACAGCCCATGGGTTTATCTCAAAAAGAAGGGTAAAATCTCTCTCTTCATGAGAGCCCCTCTTTCTCTTTTGAGAATCCTCTACTCATCCTGAGTTTTTTTTTTTCTTCTTTTACCATTCTCCTTCTTCCTTCCAGCTTCCTTGGCTATGAAGAAAGAGGATTTCCAATTACTGCTACACAAGCTAAATCAGCTGGAGCTTCAACCCACAACTACCTGCATCAACAAAGTAGACATTTCACAAGGAGTACAACAAAGCAAAAACAGCATTTTGGGCAAGTTTATAACAGCGAAGGAAATACAAGCAAAAAACTATAGAATAGCTATGGAACAGTCTTGGTCTACAAAGAAATTCAAGTGCATCAAGTTAACGAAGAATTTTTATCAGTTTCTTTTTGAAAATGCTGAAGATCTTGAACGAGTGGCCAATGATGGGCCTTGGTGTTTTGACAACATCATGTTGGTCCTCAATCGATGGGAGCATAATCTTGATAGTACAAGTCAAGCCTTTGATTCAGCAGTCTTCTGGGTTCAAATCTGGGGGCTTCCAACCCATTTTCACACTGCCGAGGTGGGAAAGAAAATAGCTAAAGATCTGAAAGAATGCTTCTTCATTCAAATCAGAGAGGACGCAGATACAAACCAGCCCTCGTTCAGGTTCCTTATCCTAATCAATGTGAGTAAACCCTTGCCCCAAATCCTTAACCTTCTTCTTGAAGATACACCCCCTTTTCCAGGTCTCTTCAAATACGAACGCTTGCCAATGTTCTGTTTCTTCTGTGGCCTTATTGGACATACAGCCAAAACTTGCCCTTCGGTAACCAAAGAATTTAGCACCTCCGATGAAGAGAAATTCAAGTTTGGGACCTGGTTATATGCAAAAAGAAGAACCAAACTAGTCATGGAATTCAGGCCCTCTGATATGGAACTTCAACCTTGCAATTTGACTCAAGCTCCAGACTTGGCTCATTTGGAAAGCTTGGAAGAACCCCAGATTGTAACAGTAAAAGACAAAACCAAAAAGTCTCCATCTAAAACCCAAAGTCCAACTTCTCAGACAACCTTTGACTGCCACAAAAGCCAAACCACTTTTCTGACAAAAGATTCCTTATATCCTCTTCAACCTAGTACACATGCTACCCCAAGTCAAACGTCCATTGAATCAAACGAAAACACTTTTTCAGAACCTCTTGCACTTGTCTCCATCAACCCCTCCTTTTTTGCTCCTGTATCCAAAACCCCACCATCCTTACCATGTTCACTCTCTGTCCAAAACAATCTAACCTCAGAAAAAATCAAAAAACCTACTACTGGTCCCCTAATCCCAACCTCTCCCTTTGATCCTCTTTCCACCCTACCCCCCATCCTCAAACACCAACGCATCTCGTTCACCCACCAAACCAGCAAACCAACTTTATTTGCAACAACAACTCACCTTCTCCAGCAGTTGATCCAAAAATTGTTTCGACCCTTCCCAAATCTAGCTGTAACCCCATTGAACCCTTTTATCCCCAACCAAATACACCTGCACCAATCTTCTCAAGCTCCCAACAACAGAATCCTCAAGAACAAACCTCTGAACTTTTTCCCAACCCTTTAACCACTGAACTTGATAATCTCCACAAACCTGCAACAACAAGAATCACTTTTAGACGATACAAACAAGAAAAGGACAGAAATTTAAGTGATATTACTAATTTGGATGCTGAGCTGGGCAAAAGGAAGATTAATGACATCAATGGACTTTCTCTTAAAAAACCAAAAGTAAAAAAGCTATCTGAAAGGGTGGAGTCTGCTCAGCAGCTCCACCTGGAGCAATGAATATCGTAAACTGGAACTGTAGGGGCTTAAGCAACCCCAAGGCAGTTCCCAGCCTTAGATGCCTGGTAAAAGAAACCTCTCCCTTTCTTCTCTTTCTTTCTGAAACAAAACTTTCTTCTACAGCAATGAACAAAATTAGAATTAGTCTTGGGTTTGCCTCTGGTTTCCATGTCAAGAGAGTGAGGAAACTAGAGGAGAACTCTCCTTACTCTGAATGTTGCTACCTCACCCAAATTCTATATAGCTCTCTTGGCCACATTGACTCTATTGTAACGTTCAACAACCAATCCTTCCATTTTACGGGCTTTTATGGAAACCCTCACCAAGCTTTAAGACAACACTCTTGGACTCTCCTCCGTAGAATTCATTCTGTTTCTGATCTGCCATGGCTTGGTATTGGTGATTTTAATGAAACCTTGCATAAGACTGAAAAAACGGGGGCTGTTTTTAGACCTAACTATTTCATTCAAAACTTCAGGAGTGCGTTGGCTGACTGTGATTTACTGGATCCTGGTTTTTCTGGGGCCAAGTATACTTGGAACAACGGCCATGTGAAGGCTAGGTTGGATAGAGCTGTGGCAAATGTTGAGTGGATTAATCTTTTCCCCAACTTCTCTGTCACTCGTCTCTCATCTTCTAGGAGTGACCATATCCCTATTCTGGTTTCAAATGGTCCTCATGTTAAAAAAAACAAATGTATCAAAAGAAGGATTCCAAAGTTTGACCCATTTTGGTTACAAGACCCTGACTGTTTGGAAATCTCTAAAAAAGCCTGGAATGCAACTGTTCACTCAAATGCTCATGAGTGTGCTGAGGGTATCAAGGCAGTAAGGGACTCTCTTTGTCATTGGGGTTCTCAGAAGTATGGCAAGCTGTCAAAAAAGATTGAGTTGCTACAGGACAGGCTGGTTATTTTGCAACAACAGGATTACTGTGATCCTAATATGGAAAAAGACCTCATGAAGGAAATTTATCTACTCCTCAATATGTAGGAGGACTACTGGAAACAAAGAGGAAGGGCTGTGATGATGTATGAATCGTCACAGTGTCCTCTTGATGTATAGAGCAGGTGGATATCTCGTCAGATGGCGGTGGTGTGATACTCCGGCGGGTGGCGGTATGGAGGAATAAGAATGGACAGAGCTTTGGCTTGCAAGTGTAGTGTATATTTCATCCTCTTTTAGTTTACAATGACCACCCTTTTATATAGAGGTGGGTAACTTAGGAATAAGTAACCTATTAGATATTTTACTAACAGCCAGTTCTAACTTAGAGACTAAGTAAGACGAAAATATCTAAGATACAAGTGGGGAAAAGATCTGATCAATCAAGCGGCCATCTTCTGCGAGGTCGCAAGGAACAAGCCTTTTCTGCCTCGCGTCGCCCCTGGCGCCTTCTGACTTGCTCGGATGAGATCCACAGGATCTGTTGCACTTGCCTGGGACCGCAAAATGCTTTGGTCGCGGCGAGGTGAGACACAAATGGCCGCCTCTTTGCGATCTCTTCTCGCCATGCCGGAGGATGGCGCGATGGGTTGTCTCCCACTGTTGAGGTGGTGGAATTATTTATACCCATCAATGGCCCCTACTCCGTGCTTTAATGATATTCCCGAGGATATGAAGGATGGAGTAATTATCAACACCTTTTATGACCTCGTCGTCGGACGCGACTTGTACACTTAGGGCCGTGCTTTTAAAGCAAGCGACCTCAAAGTAACTTTGGGTCAGTTTTTGCGATCTTGTCGTCTGATGCGACTTGTTCACTAAGGGCCGTGCTTTCAAAGCATGCGCCCTCAAAGTAACTTTGGGTCTGTTTTTACGACCTTGTCGTTTGATGCGGCTTGTTCACTAAGGGCCGTGCTTTCAAAGCATCGCGCCTTCAAGCAACTCTGGGCTGCTTTTGCGACCTTGTCGCCTGGATGCGGCTTGTTCACTAAGGGCCGTGCTTTCAAAGCATCACGCCTTGAAGCAACTCTGGGCTGTTTTTGGCGACCTTGTCATCCGATGCGACTTGTTCACTAAGGGCCGTGCTTTCAAAGCATCGCGCGCCTTCAAGCAACTCTGGCCTGTTTTGGCGACCTTGTCGTCTGATGCGACTTTGTTCACTAAGGGCCGTGCTTTCAAAGCATGCGACCTCAAAGTAACTTTGGAGTCTGCTTTTGGCGACCTTGTCGTTTGATGCGACTTGTTCACTAAGGCGGCCGTGCTTTCAAAGCATGCAACCTCAAAGTAACTTTGGGTCCGCTTTTTGTGGCGAGATCGTCAATCGTGGCGTACGCCGATCCTCCAGTATCATTCTCTTGAGTAATGCGGCCGCTTTTGCAATCGCCAGGCGCTTGCGTGAGCATTGATGGGGCGCCTTCAATTTCGAAATCGATAATCGCCGCCTGAATCGAACCGTCGGATGAAGGGTTCCCAACCGTTCGATCGTGGCCCCCTTGCCTATATGAGGCTCTCACCCCTCAACCTCCTCACACTTTTTAGCATTCCTTATTTCCTTCGCTGTTTATCGATCGGAATTCTTAAGGTTTTGCGGCGGAGCTTTGAAGGTTCAGCGGCGTTTCTTTGGTGGTTTTAGGATTTCAAGGTGGTTCTTTTGAAGATTCCGGCCACTTTCTTGAGCATTTCCCAGTCTTCACGCGGATTTCCTCTTTTCTTCAGCAAATCGGGTAAGAATTCCTCTCTTTTAACTCTTTTATTCATCCATCCCTGCGTTATTTTTCAATAGGCATCATTTTCATCTTTCTTTCTACAACGGGGATGTAACCTCGATTTATTTCTGATTAATAATGGGGTTTTTCCTGGGGAGAGATTATGGCTTTCCTGGGAAAATTGGGGTTTCACCCGTTGGTATAGGCATGCTCTTCCAACTTGCAAGTCACCAGTTCGAAATCTGCTTTTCTCTGTAATTTTATTTGCGATCTTTCTTGCAAAAACGGAGGAGGCGGTATTGAAGTGGGTGCGATCACCTTCCTGGGCTAATTTATTATTATACCAGGTCTGAAAGCTCCACCTTTTTCCTCCCTTGTTTTTTTGCGGGATGTCGGGAATGATCATTCAGCGATGATTCTGCGGAAAGGGAGATTTATGATTATCTTGAGATGACCCCATATTATCTGCGCCTCGGTTGGCGATCTACCTGGCGAGGTTGAAGTGGAAAGTACTCGCGGTGTTGGCGAGATTATTGCCGATGAGGTCGCTACTATGGATGCCGACCCTTTTGAGTTTGGAGGCCTTTATCTCGCCAGAAATCCGCGTAGAGAGCCTTAAAGAGAAAGCGGGCTCGAAAATCTCCAACTGTTCACGGGGCGGAAAAAATCGCGTCCCCGGCTGAAGGACAAACTGCGTTCCGAGTACTAGCGGCGCTCCCGACCACGACGAAGCTTATGTTCAGGACGCCGCAGTTCATGAGTTAATGGGGTCCAGTGAGGATGAAAATGCTGAATTGCCTCGGAAGGATATCTGGGTGCCCGCAAAAAAGAAGAAGAAGAAGAAGAAGAAAATTGCGAGCCAAACCATGACAGTCGGTGAAGCCGCCATGCCGCCACCCAGCCGAAGAGCTCTCGACCTAACAATCCTGAAGCTATGCGGGAGTTTGGGATCATGACGGCGTATGAGAAGGATGTTGAGAAGAAATGGTCCCGACTGTGTAAGGGCAGCGATCTCAATAGGACCATTAATAGTATATTTGGAATCGACACTAGTGTGTATCGGTTTTCTTTTTTTCGATTATGAGAAGGAGGCCGACAAATTTAAGCCCGAGATCACAAGGATTACGTGCATGCGCGCCGCTCCGAGGACACCCTTATCCTCCACTTCCATCATTTGCATGCGGTCTCGAGACCGCCTTTCGATCCTTTCTTTGTGAAGATCTGCAAGAGATGCAGCGCTTCCTCTCGATTTCGCCGTAGGGGCTATTATCCAGCTTGATGGCTTTCACGCTTATGTGCGGATTCGAAGATTGAGCCGACGCTAACCTTACTCGGGGCAATTTTATTTCTTCTACGTGGGGCGTCTGCTCTGGACAAATCTCCCAGAGGCGAAGACTCCGCTTACTATTCCCGCTTCCCAATAAGTTTCACAAATGGGGCGCTGGTACCGGAAGTCGAGTCGAAGGTAGGTTGGCCTTTTCCCAGGCGTAAGTCCGCGGAGGCAAATCCACGCTTTTAATCCTTGACCCCCGCGAGTGAGCGGCGCTATGTAAAGGGGCGATGGCGTTAATTCGATCGGATGGGGCGGCGCCATCTCGGAGAAATGTTTCTGGTTGAACTTCTTGATCTGGCCGAGCCTTTTGTATGTATGGCGGGCCTAGTAGGCGGGGAATGCCGCGCCCTTGGTACGAATGGGTCTGAGAGCTGCGATCCGGATCGGATTGGGGATTGTCATATCAACAAATGTTTTCCCTCCGAGTGTCCGAATGTGGGGCGATCCTATACTTAGGCCGCTTTGTAACTTTCTTTGTCCACTTGTATTTATTTGCATATGCTCATTTTATTTTGTTGGGTTCTAAACCGCTTTCCTTTTGTAGGTATGGATCCAAATGCTCACAGGCTCACGAAAACAAGCTTAATGCGGAGGCGGCACAAGGCAGCCAATGCTCGGCGGGAGGCTCTGAAGAAAGCTCTGGGAGAGTGCCCGAACCGTGGATGCCTCGGTTGTCGCCGAGACATATAACCCGAAGTCTGCGACCTCTTACGCCGCTTGTTGCGACTTCCTCGCCCTTGTTGTTGCGAGCCCAGTCAGTGGTGCCTCAAAAGACTCATCCCCTCGCTAAAGAGTCGCACGGCGTCGCGACCTCAACCAGAGAAGGCGAAGGATGATCGCCCACCCAAACGGTCCGCTCCCCACCGGTGCATCTTGAAGAGGTTGAAATTCGGTGGAGAAGAGCGCGCCCACCGAGACACTTGCCACAAAAACTTTGCCTCGAGGTTACTCCGGGAAAGAGGCCCTATGGTTGGATCCGAGCTTTACCTGGATCTTGACCTATCCAAAGCTCGCCGGTTGGTGAAGCAATTGTCGATGTGATTCCTCTTGGGCCGATTCCTTTTGACTATCCTGATCATGTTCAAGTGGAGATTGGTCGGGTATACTAGCCCGCTTTGCGCTCAAGATAATACTCCTCCTTAAGAAGAGATCGCCAAATCGTAGATTTGATCGGCGCTTTGGGATTGTCACTCTATGGTAAGACCACCTCTTTCTTCTCTTATCTCTTTTTTTTTTTTTTTTTTTTTTTTTTGGCTCACCTCCCCTTGCTCTCCCCAGCTCGGCGCTCGTTTGAATAGGGTGCTCGAGGCCGCTGAGAGGCGCGAGGCAGAGATGATAAAGGTGACGGCGCAGCTAGGGGCGACTGACCAGGCAAGAGTTACTGCCGAAAAGAAAGCTAGGCACGCGGCTGGCGAGGTGGAAAAGATGAGGTCAATCTTGGAGGAGCACTCTAAACTGGATGCTGAAATCAATGAGAAAGTTTCCACTTTGACCAAGGATTTTGCGAGGGCGCAGGAGGAGATCGCTAAGTTGAGGGGTAAGCTCACGCCGAGGCGGATCTGATTGCAAAAGAGGCTCTTGAGAAAGTTCTTTGAAGAAGCTGCGAAGAGAGCTGCAGAGGAAGTCGTGAAGAAAATCGCCGAGGCCGTTGAGAAGGCCAAGTCTGGGGCCGTCGCCGCCTACAAGAATTCAGATGACTTCCTCGACCTCATGGAGCATAGCTTTGATCAGGGTTTTAGTCACTTAGCTCGCTGCATCTGGGCTGACCGAGGCAGAGAGCACATTACTCTGGAAGATATGCTGCGGTGGGTGAATATGCACCAAGGTCATCCTGATTTAATGGTTTTTCACCCGAGATTCCCTATGCCGTTGAGCTTATTACCTCGATCTGGTCGAATAGCTTAGTCGTGGCGAGCTGTTTGGGATCCCGCTCCTCATTAATCTCGTGAACTTTGAGGCGTTGAAGAAGCCGCCGTCCTCTGAGCAAGGCGATGAGTTCATCAGCACCCCAGCTACCCCTCGTGATCTCTAGATTTTTGGATTTTCCTGCGAGCCCTTTAAAAATTTGACTTGTAACCTTGACTATTTATCTTTGTGATTTGCCTGAATTTTGTGTTGTAACATCTTGACAATTTACTCTCTGCATTTTCTATTTATAAGATTTGATTTTTTCCCGTCCCTGATTTGTGTTGACTATCTGGCGGTCTTTAGCGAGGCTGTGATAGGCATTACTTTATCCTCTGTATGCGGTCCTCTTGATTTGTGCGAGGTCTTTTACATAATTTGTTGGAGTACGCGTCACGAAACGTCGTCGCCTTGTCTCGACCATGGTCGCTTATGCGGTGTCAATTGTCAAGATTTCCGCGCCCTCTGTCGAAATTTAGACTCTCGTGAGCACCTTTGACCGTGTCATTAACGCAGAGTTATGACCCCTAGTAGATAGGTGTCAGGTGTAACCGTAGCCATGAATTTCGGTCTCTTTATGGTCCAGCGTTCTCTTTGCCTTGGTTATATCCTCCTTTTAGTATAAAAAAGGGAGTACCTTGGAACTCATTCTCGCCTCTTGCCTTATAATTGAATTTGCTTTCTTTCTTCGCGTAATTTGTTCATTATCCTCTTTATTGTTTTATCCCCTTTTACTTTGCGCTATGTCTCACCAGGGAAAGCGGCCGGGTTCGGATATGGAAAGCTCGTCTACTCGTGATGTATCCCCTTTCTTCTTTACTCGCCTCGACGTTGCTAAAGATCATTTCGCGCTATTTTGAGTGGGTTGAGCTGCGAAGGAGAGGGGTTTAAATCGAGAGCAAAGTCGAGGGTGACGGTTCTCTTACTCGACGTCTCTTTCCTGGGTGGGCGATTTTGTTGCACCACCTTCGTCAATACTTCCCAATCTTTCAATAGTGAGGGAGTTCTATTCCATCTGGTCCGGTTGCTTCGAGGGGACCGCCAATGCATTACCCTTCGTGGCGTCGCGCGTCACTTTTACTCCGAATCTATCAATGGTGCCTGGGTATACCCGCTATCGACCCTCATCCCATTATGAGCTCGCTTGGAACCTTGCCGATGAGTCAAGTAGACAATCTTGCTTGCGACGAGCCCTTCGCGAGCTCTTTCCCCGATTATGAGCGACCTGCGTGTCTGACTGCGTCCGATCTTTCTCGCAAAGAACCGTGAGTGGAAAAGGTTCATCAACTCGCGCGCCTCTTGTCCACGGATAACGAGGTCATAGTGAAGCCGAAGCTTTGCTTTTGCACGCTATTCGCGATCATCGCGTTGATATTGATTGGGGATCTTGATTCATCGGAAGCGGTTAATTTTGCGGTTTCTATGGACCGACATCGTCGCTTCCCTTTGCTTCGTTAATAACGGCTATGCGGCTTTCGAGGTGCGAAGCATTCATCGGATCGTTATAGGTACACTCATTAGATAGAGTGTAACCTTTTTTTTTTTTTTTTTTTTTGAGATCGCAAATAATGGTAGGCCGCAGATTTGCTGGAAACAATTGTATCTCTTAATAAACGAAGATGGCTCTTTTATTCCGATTTCCCTTTCCATATGCCCTGTTCGTACGCGGGCATACATACGCTTTACATATAATATTTTTTCAGATTGTCCGCATGCCAGGGTCGGTTGTACTCGCGACCTTGGTTGTCACTTAGTACGTAAGTTCCTTTTTTGACTATCCGAGCGATCCTCTCTGGTCCTTCCCAGTTTTCCGATAGTTTTCCCTTCTTGGCCTCGTGGCCGGTGGCTTGTCTCTTTCGCAAAACATAATCTCCCACGGCGGTGATGCCCGCGAATACGCTTTGTCGTGATGACGCTCGCCTGTTTATAATTGACTAAACGGGTCAGATGCCTGGATGCGCCGCTCCTCTACTAGATCAAGCTCGAGTTTACGTGCGCGGTATTATTGACCTCGTTATAAAAACGACCCTGGGGCTTGGTAAGGCCATTTCCACCGGCGCCATAGCCTCGTGATCCATAAGTTAAGGCAAAAGGAGTTTCCTCGTTGTGATTTTTCGCGACGTCCTGAGTGCCCATAGAGCGCCGGAAGGTGATCCGCCGACTCGCTTTCTCCCAGGCTCTTCTTTAGTATACTTAGGACCTGTTTGTTGGCATTTTCAGCTTGCCCATTTCCTTGTGGGTAACACACGGATGATTGCCAATGTTTAACATTGTTTTCTTCACAAAATTTGTCGAATTCGTCTCTCGAATTGAGGTCCGTGATTGGAAACCACAACTCTCGGAACTCCGAATCTTGTCCATATTTGATCGAGCAAAAGTATGTTATATCCTGGTGTTGGTTTTTACCAAGGCCTTAGCCTCGACCCATTTAGTAAAATAATCCATCTGCGATTTACCACATACTGCATCCCGAGCGACCACTTCCTCAAAGGTCCGATGAGGTCAATTGCCCACATGTCGGGCGGCGGACCGCTACCACTATGCTTTGTTCGACCGAGGGTAGCCTGGGGATATTGGCGAACCTCTGGCAAACATCACATGCCTGGGTATATGCTTTGGCGTCTTCTGCTAATTTCGGCCAATAGTATCCGGCTAGGAGTACTTTCTGTGCTAGCGTTCGATTGGCGGGATGGCCGCCGCACATTCCCTCGTGTAGCTCATTAGAATGCCCGTTACCTCCTCAGTCGCACGACGCATCGCGAAGGGGTTTTGAGAATGAATGACGGTAAAGCACATCGTCCATAATCATATATCTTGCGACCTCTTTTTACCAAGGCCTTAGCTTCGCACGGATCACTGGGAAGCTCCCCTAGCTCAATGTAAGATTTCATGATGTCGACCCAACAAGTATTCCTGGGTTGGAAGTCCATGACCTCGACTTGAGAAATGGCGGGCTCAAAGAGATGTTCGACCATGATGCTAGGATCGCACGACGCGTCTTCATTGGTTAATTTGGATAAATAGTCTGCCCTATGATTATCCTCTCGGGGGATGTTTTTGAACTGGAAATATGCGAAGCTGCTTTCGAGTTTTTTGACGAGGTTAATATATCTTTGTAATATTTCGCAATGAATGCCGAAAGAGCCATTGATTTGATTCACAACCAACTGTGAGTCGCAAAATACCTGTATATTTTCGACTTTCATGGCTTTGGCAAGCTTTAAACCAGCGATGACGGCCTCATACTCTGCCTGGTTATTAGAGGCGGTGAAATTGAATCTCGAGCTCGCTCGATTTCCTCCGATGTGCCCGGCTTTAACAGATTATCCCCGCCCGCACCGCTTTGTGATCATGGCCCATCGACGTAAAGTTGCCAAGCAGTGACTTGGCCTAAAAGGCTCGCCCCTCTCGCGGCTACCTTATCCTGGTTGCATTTGGGGCAAACTTGCTCCGTTGTTTCTTCGTTGAAGCTTGTTTCTACTATGAAGTCCGGGAGAGCCTGGCTTTATAGCCTTCCGAGGCTCATAACGGATGTCGACTTCAGTAAGTTCGATAGCCCACCGGAGCAATCGACCGGACAAGTCTGGTTTATGAAGAACTGTCTTAGCGATGCATTCGATAGGACTACGATGGTGTGCGATGAGAAGTAAGCCCTTAATTTGTGGGCAATATAACAACACAATAAGCTAACTTTTCAATATTAAAATAACGACTTTCTACGGGCTTAGAGCCTTGAAACATAAAAAGCGGCTTCTGCGAGCCCTCCTCTTCTTTTACAAGTACTGCACTGCTACGGCCTATCTCGAGGTCGCCAAATATAAAAACAAAATATCCCCTAGTTTTGGGTCAAGTTAACAACGGCGGGCTTGACAAGTATTCTTTAAGGTCTTTAAAAGCCTGAGAGCATTCCATTGTCCAAGAGAAGGTACCACCCTTTCAAAATTTTGAAGAAATGCGACTTCTTTCTGCAGATTTTGAGACAAACCTACCTAAGGCCGTGATTCGCCGCTTAGCCGATGCACTTCCTTGACACTCGGTGGGCTCGCCATGTTGATTAGGGCTTCGATTTTTTCGGATTTGCCTCGATCCCCTCTCGACTCACCATGAAGCCCGTAAATTTTCCCGCCTGACTCCAAAAATACATTTCGCAGGTTTAGTTTCATTGAGTGGTCTCTTATATTGGCGAAGGTTTCATGAAGGTCCACCAGTGATCTGGCGACTTGATTTTACGACCATATCATCAATGTAGGCCTCCATGTTCCCGCTTTATTTGTGTGCTAAAAACTCGCTCACCATTCTCTCGATAGGTCGAACTGCGTTCTTCAGCCGAAAGGCATCATCTCGTAGTAATAGAGTCCACCGCCGCCCTAAAGGTCATCATTTCTTTGTCTTCATCTCGCCATTTTGACTTGGTGATAACCGAATATGCATCCGTAAAACTCGGCGTTTGAATCCGCGATCCCGTCGACCATTTTGTCAATGCGAGGCGCAGCGTAAGGTCTTTGGGGCACGCTTTGTTCAAGTCTGTGAAGTCGACACACATCCGCCACTTGCCATTATGTTTCTTTACCATTACCACGCTTGCCAACCAGGTGGGATATCAAACTCTTTGATTATGCCCGCCGCGCGAAGTTTTTGATCTCGCTTTTATCGCGATCTCTTTTTCCATAGAGAATCGCGCTTTTTTTAGATCGGCTTGAAGTTGGGGTCGGCACTTAGATAGTGCAAAGCGACCTCGACTCTACGCCCTCATATCTCTGTTACCTCCCACGCTGGCGCGCGCATGTTGGCTTTCGAAAGCCCGATCAATTCTTCCTTTCTCCTCGGTGGTCCGCGATCCTATTTTTATCCTTTGATCGGGATATTTGTCGCTTATTATGACCTCGACCAACTCGTCCTCGACAAAGAAGTCGGGCTCGCCTCGAACTTGCAATGTTTCAACCTCCACCGCTCCTTCCGGTATTGCACTCAACGTGGCGACTGATCCCGAACCAGGCAAAACCCTCCACTCTGGGTCGCTTGGAGTTGACCCTGTTCTTTGTCATATAATCGAGGAAAGATCCGGGTCGGCTGATGGCGACCCCAATCTCTTCCCCTATGTGAAATTTGACCCTTTGATGGGGAACGGACGCCACCATTTGAAATTTTTTCATGGCCGGATCCCCAAGACAATGTTGTAGTATGAGGGAGATCAATGACTAGAAAGGTGATCATCTCGGTTCGCATGGCTCGTAGTCACCCAAAGTGATGCCGAGGTCGACCGCCTTTAACCCGCACAGTTGTCGTTGGTAAAACCCTCGAGCACCCCAAGGTAGGGGTTTCAACTTAGCCTCTCCAAATCCGATCTGCTTTAAACAAATGAAATAGATGACGCCGCGACCACCCTCGTGTCGATCATTACTCTGTTGACACCATGCTTGTCGCTTATTCCGACTTTAAGAATAAGAGGTACTTCCATGGGGCCCTCGCTTGGCCAATTCGCTTTTAGTGAACATGATTCCCTTCTCGTTCTCCCCCAATACCACCTGCTTTTCAAAGCCGCGCGTATTAATCTGGTGCATCTGAGATTTCAGTTGATTGTTGCTGGGGATATCCCCATGGATAACCTGGACCTCCTTCTGATAGACGCGGGGTGGCGACCTTGTCCGTACCGGTGTTCTCGCCTCGCTTATACTTGGTCGGTCCTTCGCGGATTAACCTTTCTATCTCTCGCTTAACGTGAAACATTCGTGCGTGATGTGACCGTGGTCCTTGTGATAGTCGCAGATTTGGATTTGTCGCGACTATCGGGATCACCCTCATAGGTTTGGGCTTGTCAAAATGTTCGCGGATTTCAACAATATTTGAGATGCTTTAGTGTTGAGCGGGTAAAATTATCCTCGCCGAATTTATAAGGCTTTTTTGTTTCGCGGTCGTGGTTAGCATCTCGCCTTTTTTTCCTTCTTACGCCCCTCTCGCGATCCTCTTCTCATGTGAAGGTCGTTTCGCTTTGGGCTTCGCCCTCCCGAGGACGGCGCTTGGACTCTCCATCATTCGAGCCCTTTCCAACATTTCCTGAGACCCGCTTTAGGGGCCGCAGTTGAACTCGATTTTCATTGGAACCTTGGCGATCCTCGTGAGGAAACATGTGACAACCGCATCATCCGAATGTTTCTTGTCCGATCGTATATTCTCGATGAAACGCTTCGTAATATTCTTTTCGGATTCATGTCCTCCCATGCGAACTTCAGATAGGTCCTCTATAGTTTTCTTTGGTCTACTCACGATTCAAACTCTCGACGAATTTCTCGGAGAGATCCTCCCACCTTTTATCGAGCCACGGGAAGTCCACGTATCAAGAGGCGTACTTATCCTCGCATGCTTCCCGACTAAGGCGATGCACTGTGCAGATTTATTTTGGGTCGCCAGGTGATGCGACCTTGGAAAGCAGGTGAGCGACCAATTGGGCAAGAATTTCCATTGTAGTAATTATAGCCGGGATAGCTAACCTTTTCGCGACCGGTAGGCAATGTTTCAGTAATTCTCTTGGCGAGCACGCCGATTCCTGAGATTGGGCGCTTCTTCTCGGCCGGGCCTTGACTTTTTCAAGTCGGCGAGCTCATTTTTCATTATCTCCATTTGTTCTCGCCAAACAGGGGTCGAAACTGGTCGCAATAAATACCGTGTGTATTAGCCTTCTCTCGCTCAAGCGCTCGACTCCCCGCGCCTTCCGACTCCTCCCGACGAGCTCTTTTTTCACGGATAATTAAGCGGGCGTCCGGTGCGTCCCTGTCTCGTCGGGGAAGAGATCCTCCCTCGGGAAGACTGAGACGACTTGGGGCCGAGGCCTTGTCCTTCTCACCCAACCTTTTAAAAGCCGAAACTTTTTCGTGCGATTTTTCCTCCTGATGATCACGATCTGGGAGAACCAAAGTCTGCACAACGTTTTTCCTGGGTCCTTTGCGGCCTGAGGAGCGCACACTTTCTTCTATCTCGATCCCGTGAATCTGGCTCTGCCGACCCTTATTCACCGCCGCGGAGCGATTTCATCTCTGGGGATTTGGGGGTCGATCGACATTGGAGCTTGGCCCTTTGCTACCAGACGGGAATTGGCTAGGTACATAGTTTCCGCATACCTCGCGTATTCCCTTATTTCCGCAATCTCCAGATCTTCTTGAAGATCTGGCTCATTCCTAGGGGTTGATCTCTAGCTTTGCTGCGATCGAGATGATCCTCTGATTTTCCCATCCAATGCTGCTACGACCTCTCTTGACTTAGCCTTCTGATTTATCAAATTTCGGGCATCGCTAGGGGCCAAAACTCCCCTTTGTGATCCTTCCCCACCCGCTTGCGTAATCTCTTGTGTCTCTATCACGACATCAGCTTGTATATGTGTTTGTACAACGCCTCTCAGAGTTTGGGGTTCGGCTGCCCTTTGCTTCCAAATCATAGGTTATGACTATGTTTGTGATTAGGACTTGCCTTGAGTCGGACTTCCGGCAACTCGATATGTAATTTCTATATGATGGAGCCGGTCAGGTGAACTGCCGTTTTTTGATTTTGTGTGGAGCTATGATCTGATGAAGCTTTCGTTTCCCGGTAACGGAGCCAACTGATGATGTATAAATTGTCATAGGTGTCCTTGCGGTGTATAGACGGTGGATATCTGGCTGTATTTAAGGTGGTGTGATACTCCGGCGGGTGGCGGTATGGAGGAATAAGAATGGACAGAGCTTTGGCTTGCAAGTGTAGTGTATATTTCATCCTCTTTTAGTTTACAATGACCACCCCTTTTTATGTAGGTGGGTAACTTAGGAATAAGTAACCTATTAGATATTTTACTAATAAACTAGGTCTAACTTGTAGACTAAGTAAGACGAAATATCTAAGATACAAGTGGGGAAAAGATCTGGATCAACCGCGGCCATCTCTCTCGAGGTCGCAAGAGCAAGCCTTTTCTGCCTCGCCCCTTGGCGCCCTTCTGACTTGCCTCGGATGAGATCCACAGATCTCTGCTTGCACTTGCCTGGACCGCAAATGCTTTGGTCGCGGCGAGGTGAGACACGATGGCCGCCTCTTTGCGATCTCTTCGTCATGCGGAGAGGATGGCCGCAGATGGGTTGCCTCCCACCGCTTGAGGTGGTGGAATTATTTATACCCATCAGGCTGATTGGCTGAAATTTGGGGACAGGAATACCACTTTCTTTCACAACAAGGCTACCATTAGACAAGCCAAGAACAAAATAGAGACTTTGACTTCTGAAAATGGCACTGTTTTTACAAAAGAAGAAGACAAAATGAGTCATGCCATAAGCTTTTATTCTAATCTCTTTTCTTGTGCAGGTACTAATAATTCGAGCATCTTAAATGATTTACCCTTCAATCATATTACTGTCATCCAGCAGACCTTCCTTCAAGAACCTTTTTCTGAAGAGGAGGTGATCAAGGCCATTAAGCACTTCCCATGCAGGAAAAGTCCTGGGCCTGATGGCATGCAGGCAATTTTTTTGCAAAAACACTGGCATATTTATAGGAATGATCAGCTACCTTTTATTCTGGAAGTCCTAGATAATGATGCAAATTTCTCTAACCTGAATGACACTATTATTACTTTGGTGCCTAAGATTTCTAATGCAGCTGCCTTAAAGGATTTCAGACCTATTAGCCTCAGCAATACCATCTACAAGGTTATCTCCACGACTATTGCTAACAGGCTGAAGAAGACCCTTGATACAGTGATTGATCCAACTCAAAGTGCTTTTCTTAAAGGTAGATCAATTACTGATAATGCAATCGCTACTTTCGAGGCATTTCACACTCTCAATGGGAATGGTCAGTTTGAGAAGGACCAAATGGCCTTCAAGCTTTTTTGGTCAAAGCTTTTGATAGGATTGAATGGCACTACCTGGAACATGTCCTCAGAAGAATGAAGTACCCTCCTAAGTTTGTTAACCTTATCCTCAGATGTGTTAAAACAAATTTTCCTTCCAAGTTCGATCAATGGGGCTGCCTCTGCTTCTTTCAAGCCTTCAGGAGGGATTAGACAGGGGGATCCCTTATCTCCGTTCTTATTCATAATTTGCTCATAAGGCCTTACTGCTCTGATAAAACAGTCCATCCTTGTTGGTACTCTCTTTCCTTTCAGGTTTGGTTTAAATGATCCTAGCCACTCCCACCTCCTTTTTGCCGATGACAGTATCCTATTTGCTAAGGCGGATCCCTCCGATGCCCAAGAAATTATGAGAATACTTGGCTGCTATGAACTTTTATCAGGTCAAAAAACAACCTTGCCAAATCCAATGTCTACTTCAGCAAGAATATAGACACCAACCTTAAGATTCCAGTTTGTCAGATCCTAGGAATCCCTATAGGAAGCTCTAATGGAAAGTATCTGGGCCTCCCCTTCATGATCGGAAAGTCTAAGTATGAAGTCTTCAAATTCATCAAAGATAAAATCTGGAAGAAGCTCAACGGATGGAAGTCTATGTATCTTACTCCTGCTGGTAAGGAAGTTCTCATCAAAGCAGTTATTCAAGCTATACCCACCTATGTTATGCAATGCTTTCAAATACCGAAGAAACTGCTAAATGAAATCTTGAATATGATTCGAAGATTCTGGTGGGACAAGGACAATGAAAAAACCTCTATAGCTTGGATATCTTGGGACAAGATTTGTACTCCTAAAGTTCAAGGTGGGATGGGATTTAAAGATCTAAACCTCTTCAATAAAGCCTTGCTAGCCAAACAAGGATGGAGAATCATGAACAACCCTCACTCCCTAGCCAGCTCAATTCTCAGATTCAAGTATCACATAAATTCTGACTTCTTGGATGCCAGAATAGGCACCAGGCCTTTCTACATTTGGAGAAGTATCCTTTTTGGCAGAGATCTACTATCTAAGGGATTACGTTGCGCAGTAGGCAACGGGAAGAATATCAACATTTGGAGGTAGCGTTGGATACCTTTAGAACCAAACTTCATGGTTTCCCCAACATCTGAGGTCAGTAGTATCCAAACGGTGGATCAGCTCATCTCCAACGGAGAATGGGATCAAACTAAGATTCAGGACTTGCTTCCTCCCCATGAGTTTGAAAGTATTATGACCATCCCAATCAACCCTAACTCCTATTCTGATCGGTTAATCTGGCACTACTCCAAACAAGGAACCTACAATGTTAAGTCTGGCTACAACTTGGCCCTACAGCTTGTCCAATATCAAAATTACAAAGGTGAATCTTCCTCAAATAAATCAAACAAAAAAGCTTGGAGCTACTTATGGTCTTTGAATATTCCACCGAAGATAAAAGCTTTTACCTGGCGAATTGCTTCGAACTCGATCCCTCTTGGCTCCAATCTGCTTCGGCGTTGTCTCTCTGATGGAATCTGCTCTCTATGCCGCAAATCTTGTGAGACTTGGGTTCACTGCTTCTTCGAATGCCCATGGATCAAGAATTTCTGGATCTCCTGCCCAGAGTTTCTTCATATTGCTAAGATGGGTCACTCCGCCTTCATTGATCTTAGCTATTATCTGGCCAACCACTATCTTCCAAATGCCGACATCTTTTTCGCAATTCTCTAGTTCATCTGGAATTGAAAGAAATAGGGCTATTTTTAAACCTGACCGCCCCTCCAAGGATCGAATTCACTCTCAAGCAGTTGCCTTGGTAGGGGAATTTCAGCGGGGCAACCTCTATTGACACCTTTTCCTCTTGCCCGGTACCCTTCCTTTCGCATTGGATCAAACCACCACCTGGGACGATTAAAACTAATGTTGACGCAGGTTTCCGAGATGGAATTGCAACGGTCGGCATCTTAATTCATGACTGCAAGGGTTCTCTCCTTTCTGCTCTCTCTTTGAATCTGGGTCGTGTTCCTTCAGTGGAATTAGCAGAGTGCTATGCGATCCTCTATGGAACTCTAGAAGCGGCAAGGATTGGAAGTGGTAATTGCATCGTTGAATCGGATTCGCTCTCTCAACATCGCTAGAGTCAACTCTGATGATGAAGATTTTTCACTCTTTGGATCTTTAATACTTCGATTAAGAGATCATGTAGAATGTTCAATTAATGTTCCTTATCCCCCATTAGCAGGTCTTGTAACTCGCGCGCGGATGTCTTTGGCTAAATTAGGGTTTTCAAAGATGTATTAAATATAAGCATAAAGCAAATAATAAGATGAAATAAAATCATCATTTATTAAATTAAAACAATTACATAAATTGCCTTTCGAGCACTACACCTAACATATATTACGCTCGTGATAATTATCACATATTCCACTCATGGTTGACCTAAAATGACTTTGGTACTGATTGATTCTTCGTGGGATACAACCTTGCTCGCCTCTATAAGCTTCCGACCCAAGACAATCGGCGGTTAAGGTTGGTCGCTCACTATTTTGGTCATCACTAAACACATCCAAATGACGCGATTTTTGGCTATATTGTAGAAAACTTTCCGCCCCAAGTGCAAATTGGTTATGGTTTGAGCACATCCGAAAAAATGATTTTCAAATACCGTGTAAGACTCGAGACCTACATTTTTTCCTTACATCATGTTCGTAATCATTTCGCTTTGTTCTCGCACAAGCCAACATTTTTCATGTGTGACGTAAGTATCAAAGTTTCAACCATTTAGGTACATGATCCAGAAAAGATAATCACTATTTATTCACCCTCGAATTAAGGCGTAGAGAGTGATAGGTCATGAAAATGTATTTAAACGTAAGATACCCTAATCTAGCCATAAAATTTCAAGTAGAAAGACTAAGTCTGGATAATATAATTCACTCCGGTAGTGTGAAATAGCTAAGTGGTTACCCCTGAGCTTTCTATTTTCATTAATAATGCCTTCATTTATTCTTGTTCAGCCTCAAACCTTTGTTATCCATGCTTTCAAATGTCTTTCCCCATCCATACACTTTTTTTTTTCCAGCAGATAAATGTTATAATAAACAAGACATAGGATGATTACATTAAACGACTGACTAGTGGTACAAGGCTCGTGACATCTTCAAATAAGATTGAATGGTACCTAAGCATGGACTATATATAGCATGGAAGCCTTGAAAATATTAAAATTTAAACCACTTGACGACGGTTGGTTGATACAGACATGATGCACATCGGACGACATCGAGTGAAGGGGTTTATACAGACATGATGCACATAGGACACCAAGAGTATTGCTCGGAGCCAAAACATAGAAATGTTTGATAAATTTTACGATACATAACATCATAGAAAAGTCATATCAAGTGGCATGCATACATTCATACTCTTTCACCACATAATACTCTACGATCCAAATTCTCCCGTGCTTGCTTAAGGACTAATCTAAAGAGCACATGGCTTTAAAATTAATCATTGAGGACCCAAGACCGTGAGAAGGTGCTTTACGTAACCTAGCAGCCTGAGTGTTTCCCAAAGAGAATCGACATCGCTCCTCCTCAATCTTTTCAATCTTTTCCACGACTCCAGCCTCGAAAATCAACTTTCTGCAACTGTTGTTAGGAGTAGGACAAACATCATCGCTGCCACTGCCGCTGCCACCAAGTTTCCGGATTGACCTCTCAGCCTCCAACACATTTTGCAGAACTTCTAAACCGAGCTCAACAGTGAGAGAATTCGGAGAAGAAAGAAGATTGCATACAGGATTTATCATCTTGCACTCATTAACTAGGTACCTATAAGCAACAAAAATAAAGGAGAGATATGATGATACATAATAGTTAACAAGACATCAAGGGGAAAAAAAAGATGAGAGAACTATATATATACTCGATGGTTTGATGTTTATTTCGTGATGTAGCATTTGAAATGGACTGTGCAGCCTCCACCTGTAGATCCACGTCAGGAGATTCAAGGAGCTCCACCAAAGGACCGAACAACTCAGCTTTAATCACAGCCTGTTGTCAGTGTCACCCACAACAAGATTCATTGTTAAATTATTATATACTACCTGCAATACAATACCCGATGTTACTTTTCGGGATCCCGTCCCATACCCTAAAGAATAAAACATAGTACAGACACAAGCCATCAGCCATTACAATATTTTCAGGGGCAAAAGACACTAGGAACCCCTTCACTATTCAAATTAGAAATGAAGCTTAGGATATTATAAAGGCAAGGAAAAGGTTGGAACATGAAAAGACAAGTGTGATAATGTCAAGCGTCCTCAACTTCAAGTAATACCTGTATCTGACACTCGTTTCCATTAAGAATGCCGGAAAGCACCGTGCAAGCTTCCCTCTTGATAGTTAAGTCTCCGTCTTTAGGGTCTTCGTCTTTAGCTTCTTCGGTCAACAAGGTCAGCAAGTGTGGAAGTGCCCCATTGTCAATTAAGGCCTAAAACACAAGAAAAAAAAACTTGCCAACATAATTTCAAAAACAAAAAAAAACCATGCTAACATCATTGGCCTCACAAGCAAACCTTTTTGTTTCTGTAAGTGTCACCCAAAGCGGCAATTAACTAATGCACAAATGATGATTATCGTGGAAGAAAAAACTAACAGTCCCATGTGTCAAGAACAAATAAACCGAATATGCCACTTTAATCAAAAGTGATACAATCAGTATTTTTTTGTAGAAATTAAGGTAGAGGAATGAAGATATAGAGAGATAATTGTATCAAGAATACTCATCGGCTAGATAAGAAGAGATTGCAACGGCTATGAACAATAAAATCTGGCCCAATGCATGGCAGATTTCCACTTAGGGAATTAGGAGCCCTAATTAAATAGATTAAAGCAGTAAAAAGTGTCTTAATAAGCTAATACAACAGATAATAAACCCTATATCTTTACAATTTTACTTTGAGAAAATGATAGAAAATGCTTAGTTGCAAGCTTAGGCAACAAAGGTATTGTATCATTTACACATGCCAAAGGATTGATAGAACTCAAAGCCAACTCTGCATATGGCATGCAAACATTATTGAACATGCAGAGCTGTAACAAATTGAACAACATTTACGGCGTGTGCAGTAGGGAAAATACAGCTGGACAGACTCAGTAATACGAAATAATGGAGGGCAGCTATCAAGAATACCTGAATGTAGGTTTTTTCTAGAGGAATGAGAGTAAGTATCAGGAGTACAGGAATCTGCACCCTACGAGAACTATGACTGAAACAAAAGATATCACATTCAGTACAATTAGCAAAGGTGCGGAAGGAAAGCATAAAAGCACATTAATCCATTTTGCACTCACACGAGGAGTTCAACAAGTTTGGGATAGAGACCAACATCCATCAGAGCATAGATTTCACCAGGTGAAATAAAATAGAGGCCATGAATAGCCCGGCATGAATTGATCAACACTTTTAGAGGCCCAAGTGTTTTGAGAGCCAGCTTCACATGAAAAAGTAGTCACAAAAGCGTCAATTATCAATCTCTCAAAATATACCACCACCACCACCACATAGCTATGCAACTGACCTGATGCTTTCCGGGGCTTTTTGATAAGCCATTGAAGAGGTTTGACAGTGTCCATGTGGCATTTCTCAGCATTGAAAGTTTTGCATGCTTCCCCAACAGTCCAAGCAGAGGTAATGATGCCCCATTGCTTAGGACGAGGTCACGATAGTTAGGAGAATCACAAGCAACAATTCCCAGAGCCAATACAACCTAGACACGCATAAGAATTTTCTATGAGCCAAAACCTAACCTTCAAAAGAATTCATGTATGTATATTCAAAAAACCATTTTAAGCTTTTTACCTGCTCGCAAACAGGAGAATCTAACAGCCTAACAAAACAGGGCACAACCTCATGCACAAACTTTGCCTTAGTATTTGCACAAGTTCCATAAGCAATCTTGCCGAGAACCCAAGACGCCTCGTACTACAAAGGATCCAACCCGTAAACAAAACTATATTCTTAATATGCAGATCGGCTTAAGAACCAGTTGTGTACAAGCATAAACCTGAAGCTTTGAGAAACCATCTCTCATGAGGATATTGACAAATCGTTGAACAACTCCAATTTTTGTAAGTGTTGTGGGACATTCTCGCTCTGAATGTCACATGAGAAGAGATATAAGGAAATATTATCGCATATCATCAAATTCATACAGAATTAGTGGTATGTCTAATATACAAGACAAGGCTACAAATTTACCAATTGAGAGTAATTTTTCAATCTGGGTAGTTGCATGCAGCTGCAAATTAACATCTTCTGACAAAAGCATTGAAGCATAGTGCGCTAACTGTAATCATAACCACAACACACGAGCATTGAAGAAAGTCCGTTAAGTGTAATCATAACCAAAACACACGGGTATATGACAATAAAAAATACTTGGAAAATAACAAAGTTCATAGATCAAAACTAATATGCAAGACAAAAAAGCACCAAAATATCCGGTCAATTATTTCCCTACCCAGATTCATCATGTCCATATCAAACACCTTAAACATCACCTAGATTATCATGCACACCCCAATGTCAATATCAAACCCAAATTGAATCAACCTATCTGCCATAATTTAGCATCTCCAAATAATAAAACATGACTTGAGAAAACATAGGCTGAATTCAACCACGAATCGATTATCTGCGTTAAACCTGTTATCCTTGACCAAAAACCTATTAATAGGTGGCTGGCAGTAAACATCACACTATATATATTGCAAGGAAGCCCACACACACAAATGGAACAATTAAGCCTGTGAAAAATAAAATAAAAAAAAATCTGCAATACAATCACCTGCTTCTGGACAGAACTGTCAGAGGTATCAGGGGAGAAGGTCTGGGACGATTCAAGACCTTTGTTGTACCACATACGATATTGAATGTCAAGAATCCTCTTACGCATCTCTTCCATTTGTTGCTCTCTTCTAAGCCTCCGCCCTTCACCCACATCAAATGACACCTTTCCGATCTCCCCCCTTCGTTGCTCTCTCCTAGGCATCCCTACACCCAATGACACATTGTTGAAGTTACCGTACACTGCCAGCCTTCCTTGACTCGGCCCCGACAACATCCTTCTTTTTTTTCTTTTTTTCTTTTTTTTGAGGGGAGACAACATCCTTCTTATTTACACGATTCTCCCTTCGCGGATCAACAACCTAAAACCAAACCAAAGGAATCAAATGAAAAAACACAACGAATTCAAAAGAGAAAAATGGAAAACAGAGATAATCATACAAGTTTTCGACCATCATCGGATTGTAGAATACCTAGTGATGGTGATTGAATTCGTACTAGCCAGAGCGGACATCATCAGAAAATTGAAATATCTATTATGCTAAATGATGCTACCAAATACACTGATTTCATTAACGAAATTTCTAGTTTGTAAATAAGCGTAAATAATAACAGAGATTAAAATAGCGAAGTATTGCTTATGTATTCTTTCCGTATCAAAAAGTCACACTACCTTTTAGATCTATTTAATTATTCATCAACATGAAAAATTATGATTTGAGGTCTCACACAAGACTTTCAAAAGCCTAGTTTTTTATTAGTAGATATCCCGGCCGGTTCATCCATGAAAAACATATGATAATAAAAACTCCAAAAATAACACAAGACTCATGCTGATAACGTGTTGTAATATAATTGATATCACACCAAACGAACAAATCAAAATCTCTGGACAAAAAAAGAGAATGTATCTATTTATTTCATTGCTCTCTTTTTACTTTTACAAGGAAGATATATATATATATATATATACTAAAGGAAGGGATTTAAAATTAATTCGACCCAAACCCAGTAATTACTTCATCATGTAAGAAAAAGGATGACAAAGAGCCACATTGACTTGAAATACACCTTCCAATATAATCTCACATAATGCTTAACTTTCAACGGATGTTAAAGATAATTTGACAGAAAACAGGACGGATGTCGGAAGAAGCCTTTACCTTCTTCCAATTGTTGTTCAACAAGTAGTTCATGCTTGTGAAATGGCTGTGGTGCCCAGAAAAAAGTATCCACCAGCTCCGAGTAACCGGTTCACCTCAAACAACAGGACTCCATCTTTATTAAGGGGTTGAAAAGTGGAGATATCCATAGATTATCATGAACATCTTTTCCTTGAGAACAAATAAGCACAAAAAACTTGCTACACCACAGCCAATGTCTAAAACAACCCGCACATGCATGTTTACCGAATGCAATTTATGTTACCATCTAACACAGCAAAACAAAAAATGCAAGTAAAATAGTTCATTTTCCTTCTCGTACTGATCCAAGTATTGATCTGCCCCATGTCCTCCAGGAAACTTGAACTTCTCCCCGCTTGTGGTAACCCCAGCCACGTGTGAGGAACATTGTTGAACCATACATGCATATCAATATTAACTACACAAAATTTATGCTGCAATAAACATAGCTACACAAGATGCTAAACGACTTATATATTGAATCAACAAAACTACCTCCTCTCGAGTACTAGGCCAGGGAATGGGGGATGGGGAATTTGTACCCTTTCGGAGCAGGAACCAAACAATTCAATCCAAATCCGGTTCCAGGGCAATGACTTTAGAATCCTTCATTTTTATCAGTAAAATTCAAATTATTAATCGCCTCCAAAGTATCTAAACAAGGAATATATCCCTCATTCTATTCAAACATAATTCAAACTTCTCAAGTTTAAGTTTAAAGGAATCAAAAAGCACCAATCACATTGAAAAAGAAAACATAAACAGTCAATCACATTGAATGAAAATGAAAAAGAAAGAAACAAACAAGAAATTAATCTGGAAAAACAAACAAACATAAATGGTCGTTCCTTCAATGGCAGGCTTTAAAAATGGGCTATCAATGGTCGTTCATGGCTGGCATAAAAATGGGCTATGATCATTCTACCGGAAGGAAATCATTCTGAGTCCAATCTCCATATCCGGATGCTCGTCACTTGGCATTGCAGTGCTGAATGTTACTCTGAGTCCAATCTCCATATCCGGATGCTCGTCAGTTGGCATTGCAGTGCTGAATGTTACTCTGACTCCATCTTTTTCAATAGTGCAAACCCTCAATGGATCGTTGGCGATCTGAAATTCCCACGCCGGGCTGCTTCCATTGCCCCATTGCCTTTTGATGATAGGTCTTTGCACATTGAATAGTGTTAAACCGGGCGGGTTTGTAGCCAGGTAATCTCTCATGTTTGACACTCCGGATCGTAAAATAGCATACACTTCTTCCTTCACCACCAGATATCGGCATCTCTCTAGACCGAATAATTTCTTGTATGATATTGTTGTATACATCGAACACTCAAAAACCAGACCAGACGGGTCCGGGTCCTTCTGGAAACAGACGTAGCAACCACATGTCCTTCGGGTGAAAGTTGTTTCTCAGCACGCCTTGCTAGGCGTGCTTAGCAACAACTCCCACCTGAGGGATATGTGGTTGTTGGGTCAGTTTCCAGAAGAAACCGGACCCGGCTGGTTTTTGAGTGTTCGATATACACAACATAAAAAAAAAATTTATTGGGTCCACAGAGATGCCGATATCTGGTGGTGAAGAAAGAACTCTATGCTGTTTTAGGATCCGGAGCATCGAACATGAGAGATTAGCTGGCTACAAACCCGCCCGGTTTTAACACTATTTAACAGGCCAAAGACCTCATCAAATGAGCAATGAAAGCAGCCCGACGCGGGAATTTCGAGACTCACGGTCCATTGAGAGTTTGCACTATTGAAAAAGATGGAGGCAGAGTAACATACATTCAGCAGTGCAATGCCAAGTTACGAGCATCCGGCATCTTTTATTAGTGTGTATATGTAGCTTCTTCCTTAGTTTTCTTAACGGCCTCATCAATCACTTCAGTTCTTCCGGCTCCTGCCTCAAAAATCGTGGCGGTTATAAGACGAATTTTGATTCTGTTGTCACGAGCTACGCCTCCATAATCGCAGTATACCGACCTTGAATCGGAACCAAAAAGCTAGGTTGCACGGACACGGACACATAGACACGGATACGCGGATACGGACACCGGGATACGGAAGTTTTAAAAAATATAAGATACGGGTGCGGGGGTCAAAATGTAAATATTAAAAGTATAAGGACTAAAATGTAATTAATAAAAGTATAAGGACTGGTATGCAATTATTAAAAATATAAGGACTAAAAGGTAATTATCAAATACTATAAGCACTAGAATGATAAATTTAACCCAAGCATAATAACCAAAAATATAATCACGCCCACATGGTGACGCTTTCATCCACAAACTTCAAATACAAAACATCATAGTTAATTTTTAAAACCAAAGCGCTTTTCATGAGTTAGATCTCACCCAAAATACACAAAATACATGAAATACTACTACAATAGATGAATAGTTCAACATCATCTCCAACATCCTGAAAAAACAAAGAAAAATACCGCCTCAAAACTAAACATGCGTGTCCTGCGTCCGACTCGGCGTGTGCGAATTTTTTGAAAATACACCTTCGGTCCGACACGTGTCCAGCTGATGTGTCCGGCGTGTCCCCGCGTGTCGTGTCGGTGCGTGTCGACACTGACACACGCGCGCTAAATGGAGTGTCCGTGCTACCTAGCCAAAAAGTACAAAATCATCCCTGGAGAGCAATGATAGATGTAGAAGTTAAGTGGTAGACCGCATGACTGCAACGGAGCAAGCACAAGAAGAAGCGGCAGCGAAATTCGGGCAAGTAGGTAGGTATATATATATATACAGGGTTTTTGTTAGATGCAAATTTTCCCAACATCCCTATTTTACCCTTAGATTCAGCCGCGCTAACTAATCCTATCAATGTTCCTATAATTATAATAATTATATTCGCCACTTAAAAAATAATAATAACTATTTCCAATAAATAATAATAACTAAATCATTATTATATTCCATTAATTTAATTCATTCTACTTGTTTGAGTTTCTCTTAAAATATAAAATTTTTATATTATAAATGATGAAGTATTTATAAGTATCTTTTCTATGTTATTTCTATTTTATTATTAATCGAATCACTTTATAGCTATTACATTAATAATAATTAAAAATAATAAGAACATGAGGCTTACATAGGATTTAGAGTTCTATCTGAATGTCACGTATCGAATGTTTTTTTTTTCGTATGAAGACTCGAAATCCAAGACATAGAAGATATAAATGTTTAGAAATATTAGATGAAAAAGAAAATATATTGGTATTCTTTTTTCACATAAACAATAATCGATCACTACCTATAGCGAGATTTGAAACTGAATACTTTATAAAGGACATCTGTTGCCACTTGGATTCATGGATTGTGCGCCACAATGCCACGTGCAATCCATGAAGTTACTCGTTACGGGTAATGATCCGGGCATAACCGATGTCACACAACGGTTGTCTGCTCCATTAATCATCTAGAGTTCATATTGATCACGATTTAAACCCATCATAATCAATGATGCAGACAATCGGCTGTGTATTCATCAGAATATTAATGATTGTCACGAAAGATCATTACTCGTTACAATACGCTTGATCATTAATTATCATGTGTGTCCTAAATAAAGATCGTGAATCCAAATACAAGTTGTGTCACACGTTATGATCGAATCTGGTTAGATTCATATTATTACTAAAAAAAAAAAATGCTGTGAATATCAGTCCCCAACTCGGACATCATTTTGGTCAATCACAAATTTAAATTGAAATGTTTTTCTTTACATAAATAATAATCAATCTCTGCATATAGCCGGGATTTGAACCTGAAAATACTATAATTGACCTCAACACTTCTGGTCACTTGGATTGTGCCACTTGCTCCGCACAAAGTTACTATATACTTGATTGTTACCATGTCTCTTAAGTTTAATTGAGATTTTAACTTCTTGAGTTTATGCATCATTTACGTTGACTTGATAGATTTTCGAACGTTTTTTTTTTCCTTTTTTTCCTATTTGGTTGATGTAACCAAAATTCTTGATAAATACCATTATGCTACATGTGAAGCTACATTTACATGATGTACTGTAGTAAAAAAAATCTTTATAGCTATCATCATTATGTAAATACATGTGGTAACATACTTGTATCGATATTAAATGGTAAAATTAATATCGGTAACTTGGTTTAGAAGATAAATAGTCTGAGATTTTTTTTAAAAATTGAATACAACAAGTTATGGTGAATACACCATGTTATAAAGCTTTGAGTCGTATCAACCCCTAAATAAGAGTCGAGCTGACATAATAACGAGAACCGTAAATCTAGGGTTCAGAACTGGGGCTCCAAACATCGGAATAGATTAGGTCCAAAGGAGCAGTAGAGGTAAATTCAGAAGTGTATAACGGGAAGCGGTGACTTTTAGCCAACTGACACGGGGCACAAACAGTAGGCGGCGGCTTAGTAGGAGTGAAGGTAGGAAGGCGTTTTAAGGCTTGACGGAGTACGGAATAAGAACAATGACTGAGACGCTAATGCCACGGGGTGGAGGAGGTCAGGGAGGAAGCCAGAGCTTGAGCAGGAGCAGACGGAGGGTGAAGTGGGGTGTAGAAGTGATATAGGCCATCTTTTACAAATCCCCTAAGGTGGGTGCGACCTGAGTAATCTTTGACAAGGAAGTAAGACCCATATGAAACTCAAAATATACGGAATTATCTGAAGCAAATTTTTGTACAGATAGAAGGTTTCTGGTGATGGAAGGCGTAACAAGAATATTAGATAAATGAAATGTCTGGGAAGTGGAATATATAGATAAAAAACCGTAATGAGTAATAGGTAAACCTGAACCGTCGCCTACATAACTTTGTTGGGCCCGGCATAAGGTGTAGATGAAAGAGTGAGATAGAGAAGGTCCCGGGTGAGATGATGAGTGGCCTCTGTATCCACAATCCAATCGGGGTCAGGATGTGGGTATAAAGAAGCCCGTATGACTGGGAAGTCTGAGGTAGTGGTGACCGAGAGGATGAGAGGTGAGAGGATCCATAGCGGCAGGGACATGACGAAGCAATATGGTTGGCCTGATAACAAATTTGACAAGAAACGGGCGCAACATCATTATGGTAGCAACGCCCCCGTGCTCAAAAAAGATTGGAGCTGCAGTGATGGGCTGCGGTGGTAGCGAAGGCTGTTGTCGTCGGCAATGGAGGGTCGGAATGAAGAATGGGTGTGGAATAAAGAACAGGTGTGGGAACATCGAGAGTGGTCGGAAATTTGAAGCCCGCCGGAATCACAGTCGGAGGATGGTGATCAGACATTGTCGGGGAGGAGGAAAGCTGCGACAATTTTTTTTTTTTTTTTAATATTTTTTATAATTCTATATATATATATATATATATATTAAGCAATCCCAAGTTAAGGTCAATTACGAGGCTAGGTGAACGACAATGGCAAAAACCTATTCACCAAATTGTAAATATCATGATCAATCGTTTACCGTTGTACTAAAACCAATTGATGTAAGTAAATGTGTCACTATATTTTCTTATATCACGCCCCCTCAAGTGTGGGCCTATAAGAAGGTAGAGAGGCCCAACACTTGACTTGCTTTTGTTTTTTATTTTTAATTATGCTGAAAGCGGAGCTTGAACTCGGGATCTCCTGCTCTGATACCATAATAGGATCAAACGCTTACCGTTGTACTAAAACCAAAGAAGAGAATAATAATCAAACTTGTATTTTACAAGTTCATCCACGGCAACAACAAAGGTCGATGGCATTAACCTGTATCTTCACAACTGAGATAGCACCGTTCTCCACCTGCGTCAATTGACTTTTCGGAGGATGTTTCGGCGGCGGCACACGACGGATTGTCCTCGATTTGCTACTGCACGGAGACGGGGGATGGGGTTATGCATCAGATAACTCCCGCTGGATTTGCCTCTCTACGGTTGGGGCGAAATTGGCAGGACCGGAGGAGATGGTGGTGCAATTGGACAGGCCGGCCGGAGAAGGAAACCTGTGTTGTTTTATTTTGTTTTGTTTTGTTTTGGAGAAGGGTTAGGGTTTAGGAAGGAATTGGCATAACGAAAGAGAAATTCGAGTCACTCCGATACCGTATCAAGATTTATAATAATCGTATTTCATTGATTCAACCGAATGTAGTGTGTAAAATTATATAGGCCTTTATAACTTAGGCACTAAGTAATAGTTAAATAAATACAAATAATAAGATAAATATTCAAACATCTAGATTATTCTCGACACTTAGAACTGTCGGCTAGTCAAGTCTTGACTTCAGACAAAATAATGAATAGAATGTCATCAGGAACGCCATCTCACATCCATTGATTCGTTACAATTAGGTAGCATGTTTCGTCATGCACCATCAAGTTCCAATTCAGACAAAAACGACATAAAGGATGTGAAGCCCCTCTTGCAGGCACAAACCTTCTTCTCGGTACAACGATACAAAATAGTGTTGGTTGATTATTTTGACGTACTCAACTACTCGTGAACTCTATTAAGGAAGTTATGTTTTTCCATTTCTCAAACAATACATTATTTCTTTTCTCATACTCCAAGTCCGGGAAGGACCTACCTGTGTAATAATAAGGGTAGATTGAGATGATTGGCTCGCTACGACGACGGATGTGACAATGTTTGGACAAGAGGATGTCATACTCGCTCGCATAAAGGACAACTTTTCTTCCTCTTCATGTGCCTTGAGTGAAGGTTTTGTAAGAACCTCAATTTTTTAAGATTTTGGAATTGGGATATTAGAGTACTTTTAGAATAAGTTTTGTCATGACGGATGCGAGTGTTGATGATGACAACCTTAATTTGTTTAGGATTTTATACGTGGTGCGGCCTTAATGTATATGATTAAAAAAAAAAAAAAAAAGACAACCCTGTATGTGTTTCAAAGGCAACGAATGATATTCTCATTGAGATACGATTTCTCTTATCACATATATTCAAATTCAAAACAACGCATCATTTACTCCTCTAATCATTGACCATCGGCATAAACCTATCAGGACTCTCTAATTAGATTTCACTGTTCGGGGTTCACTGTTCGGGGATTGGTATAGGTCATAATTGTTTATATAACCATCGACATAGCATATAACCCTATTGAGACTCTCCCCTCATGCCTAAAAAAAGCTTCACGGCGAAGTTCTAAGATGAGAGTTCAAATGGATGGACTCTCGGTCTTATAGTGTGACCACCATGATCTAAAACATGACCACAATCTCGCATAAGCTCAAGATATATGATATACTTCATGGCCTCTCGAGAGCTTATTCGACTCTCTTATAAACATGAGATATCTTAGCTCCACCCTCGAGACACTTTTGGCTTTAAAGCTTGCTGCGAGTGGGTATTACACGTTCTTTATCTTCTTATAACCGCTATTAGTCGCACGTATCCTTAATGCCCATACACACACTAATTATAGAGTCATTCTCTATTGACTCCACTGTCAGGCGTATCTGAGGGCCGGCCCTATGCTAAGGCCGGCGAGACCGGTCTTAGGCCCAATTTCACAAAGTAACCAACTGATGCATGTTTAGCTTAAAAGAAAAAAGAATCGTGTAGATTTAATCCGATTCAACCTAATATAATATGTTAATTTTCTTTTTTTGATAAAGCCCCAATTTTTTTAAACTCTAATTGATAAAGCGCCAATAAAAATTTTACTTGACCAAAAAATAAGATATAAACAAACAAGTTTTATTATTTTTTGCATTTACGGATTGTAAAAACGCGATAAGTGTTGAAAAATGTAGTCTTAGGATTTGACAGAATTAATTAAAAACTCCAAGCCGCACGTTAATAACGTTGTCTTTTAAGAGATGTTTTGTTCCACACGATTTGTCACTAAGGGATCAAATGAAAATCTCTTTCGTGATATTATAGCAAAAGTTTGATTCAAACAAATGATTGCTTTGAATCAAACCAGAAACACTCAAAGTTTTTCTAATGATGTTGTCAAATTTATGGATTTTCGCCTTCATACTTACGCTTTTATAGGTTGCAAGATCTTATAAACGAATTGGATGTATTTCGCACCGGATGAAAGTATGCAACCCTTACATAAAAGGGTAATACATATCGATTCGAAAAAAATGCGTAGATCTCAAAATCGATATCCTTTCATGAACCGATGCGTGCATATCCTTCATGAATCGATGCATGCGAGATTTACACAAAAGGGTAAGTACATATCGTGTCGAACCGTTTTGCTTCATTTATAACATTAATTCGCATTTACAACTCAGATGCAAACGATAACCAAAATATTTATTTATTAAAAAGATCTAACAATAAGTATGCTTTAAAAAAATAATTTCAACTAAAAGCCCAATTCGGCGCTTCTTTGCGCCTAATACAAGTGGCGCGCTACTTGCTGTATGATGCCAACTCCCCTAAAATCTCCCCACGATGACTACATTCAAGTCAATATTATCATGACCACAAACACTTCTCTGAAAAGGTTTACAGATTTTAGACAATTCCATATTGAATGATACACACTATCTCTTTCTTTAAACTTGGAATTATTCTTGTCAAGAGTATGAAGAACTATAAACGGCTTGATGCCACTGAAATATCGTATACAACCAAACATTGACCTAACCGGTGAAAGAAACGAGTTTTAAATTGAAACTGTCCCAATATAACCTATTCAAAGTTCATATTTTGTTTTATTTATAATGGTCCATTCTATTTAGATTAATTCATTCAATAGTTTCCTTATCCTAATCTCGTTGGTCCTTCTTTCCTCCATACTAACCTGTTCGAAATTCAGACACATTCTTCAACAGCGGAATGAATCACAGATATTCAAAAGAATTTCAATAGCAATTTTGATTTCCAGACTACTAGAAGAAAACAAGTGAAGAAAATGGCCTGTGCAGTTGGGCAATCCTTTCGGAATAGCCTATGTTTCTTATCATCAACAATCACAGCTCCATCTCCTTTGTCGAATTATTCTAGTTTTAGAAGAGCCCATTTGTACAATCGTCCCAAACTTCAGAAAAAACATTCACAGCATTCTTGTCGGCTAGCTGTTTGTTGTAATGCCAGTTCTAATGTTAGCAATGAAAGTGGTAGCTCCGACCCTTTTGTGATTACGACTCCCCTTTATTATGTGAATGCTCCTCCTCACATGGGTAGCGCCTATACTACCATTGCTGCTGATGCCATTGCTCGTTTTCAGGTTTTTATTTTTTGGTTTCTTTTAAATAACTTAACTTGGTACTAATTGTTTGTCCATCTTTGTATGTACGTATACATCATTAAGTACCACTGTACCTGTTTTCATTTTAGGTCTGTTTGCATATGCCATGGTTTTGATCAATTAAGTGGCATTTTAAGAAGGTTGCAAAATAGTTAGGTTCATACTTCATACTTAGAAGTGAGCTGAATTTTCGGACATTCTTAAATGAAGTAGATGACTATGAATATGGGAGGGAGTTGCAATGACTTGAAATTGTTGATGTTGATCAAGACATTTAGGCAGTTTGTAGCATTCCTTCCCAAATTCAGCGCCATGTAGGCACTTGTATCATGTTGACTTGTCCTCTTGAGTCCCACTATGGAAAAGGACTAAATCCAGAGATTTTGTTTGAACAATTCTTTAACTATGAGGGCGTGCTCCTGGTTTGTCGTCCAACTTTGAAACAATTGATGGGGATCCAATGTCGTTAGACATGGCTCCAAGAGAGACGCTGTAGAGTTGTATGATCCATTTTTCCTTTCGCCCGGTCTGCCACTTATTGGTCGTTCATTCAAAGGGTCTGCTGGAAACATGTTTCGCTTGACCAACGAGAAAACAACCCTTTCTCGATGCATTTCTTTAGACAAAGACTGATTAATTTCTTTTGGGCCTGCATTTTGTGAAATGATCCTCATACAATGGCAGAATTGGCGGGGGCATTTTGTTGATAACATTAATGAAACTTGTTACACTGATTTTGTGTTTAGTATGGTATTTTTTTCATAAGTTATGTCAGTTGCTCCCGATATGTTCTGTGGGAGTTTCATTGCTGAATCATTTTCATAGAGTGTACTCTGCTAATGCTTATGTGGAAATCCTTATTAATCTCCTGAATAATATCAGAGGCTTTCCGGGAAGAAGATTATATTCATTACAGGCACAGATGAACATGGAGAAAAGATTGCTTCTGCTGCTGCTGCCAGTGGTTCTAGCACAGCTGAACATTGTGACACTGTATCAAGAGCTTATAAGGAACTTTGGGGGTAAGTATACTCTTATACTACTAATACTACACCTTCCGTTTGGTGGAAATATCGTACAGTATATTGATATCTTGTTTTTTCTCTTTACTCTTAGGCAGTTAGGTATATCTTATGATAGATTTATTCGGACAACTGATCCTAGGCACGAAGTTATTGTGAAAGAATTTTATGCTAAGGTGTTGGCTAGCAATGACATCTACCAGGCTGATTATGAGGGACTATATTGTGTTAGCTGTGAAGAATACAAGGTGAGATTTTTTGTATTTGATATTGTTATCTTTTTTTCAAAAAAAAAGAAAAGATATTCTTATCCAAGTAGTATTTTTGCGTCATGTATGTGGGCTCCTACCTTTCCTTAGAGTATCTAGAGCAAGTGCTCTTAGCAAGAAAGGTTCTTGAATATCCATAACGTATAAACATTTACAAGAAACTTTATTACATATAAACATTTACCAAGCCGTGGCTTCCAACGAACACCGACAATCAACACCTTGCTGCGTTCTTGCGTGTAACAAACACATATCAAAGGTTTCATTCTAGCTCCTTTCTCTCGTGGAGCATCCATCAGAAAGCAACCAAACTTTGTCAAGGCCATAGGGTAACACAACACCTTTGTATCTGCAGAGTCTTCAAGCTTTACCCAGCGGAACTTGCTGCCACTTCTTATAGACCCTTTCTTAGTATTGCTCGTTGTACCTTATTGGCCTGTTTCATTCCAGTTTCTAGCTTCTCAAGCTTACTCAATGACAAGGCATCATAAGCAGCTCCAAAATGTTTGGAAGCAGAGGAGCCATCTGATTCTAAGGATGACTCCAACAGGGCTGTCACCCCGTAGACCGCATCAGCCGCAGACACCTTGGAGGAGTAGCCATGCATGAGCAGGAATCCTCTATAATAAAACTCCGTGAGCCCGAATTCTGGAAGATACTGCTCAAACATATCCTTCATCTTTCGTTTGATATCAACAGTCATGTACTGAAACTTCTGTTTGCACTCTTCCCGTGCAAAACCCATTCGGGCTAAAAGAAATTGCATAACTGCACACAAACTTTATTACATATAAACATTTACAAGAAATTGCCTTTCTACATGGTTGGTTTCCTTTAATCGTACATGTTATAATTACAGGATGAGAAGGAATTGCTGCAAAACAACTCATGTCCTATACATTTAAAGCCATGTCTTGCGAGGAAAGAAGACAATTATTTCTTTTCCCTGTCAAAATACGAAAAACGCTTGCAGGACATGTTGGATGAAAATCCAGATTTTGTGCAGCCTTCTTCTCGTCTAAACGAGGTAAGGCATGGCAATTTTTATTTTCTTGTCTTTGAAATGTAGTCAGCTTTATGTAACTACAATATCGTTTCATGCGTGTATAAACAATTACAATCAGGAACCACTGTCTATGTCAGGCTGATCTCAACTCAATGACGTGAAATCTTCGTTATTCTCCTTTGCTTGTGTACGTCGTATATATCGATAAAAATCGTCTATATAGATTTGTACTAAAGATTTTTTTTTCTTAGGTGCATGGTTGGATTAAAAGTGGCCTAAGAGATTTCTCCATTTCTCGAGCGGCAGTAGATTGGGGTATTACAGTTCCTAATGACCCCAAACAAACAATATATGTTTGGTTTGATGCTTTATTGGGGTAAGTTAATCAATTTTATTCAAAGAAAACATATGATTATCAACTTAACTTTAAAGCAATAATTAACTGATTTTCTTCTGTTCTTCACGCATTTTTTCTCTAGTGAGAATGGCTTAGTATTTTTCGGCTTTCTTATTTATAATTCATTCTATTGGAATCAATCTGCTTTCCTTGGTGTAATAAAACAGTTATGTATCTGCTCTTCTGGATGATGAGGTGCAGCCTAACCTGCAAAATGCAATACTGTCGGGATGGCCTGCTTCACTACACTTAATTGGAAAGGTACGGTGACTAGATTCAAATTCGATACTATTCTCTTTCTACATCTCCCTGTTTATTTAGCACATGGCCATTTTCGGGCATCTTATTCAATTGATTGTTTGTTATATTTTCTTAACGAATAATACGGTCTTGCTGTCCAAATGTTGAGTACATACTGTCATCTGTAAGAAAAACCTGTTCAATCATCGTACTAGTTTCAGTTCATGTAGTGAATTTATATCTAATCTAATGTATCTCACATATTTACTGGACAATATGCTAATTGCCTTATATATAAACTAAAACAAACAAGGCTTTATCTTTACCTCTGATTGAATTATTGAATCATGGATTTTGTACTTTGTTTGTATTTTTTTTTAATAAAAAATAGTTTAATAATTCAATATACTTGGGAAGTGAGAAACTCTTACTGCTTATGTGCAGGATATATTAAGATTTCACGCCGTTTATTGGCCAGCTATGCTTATGTCAGCTGGACTTCAGCTTCCAAAGATGGTGTTTGGCCATGGATTTTTGACTAAGGTACATGATCATTACATACATGGTTTTCTTTAGTTGTTTGGAGCACCTGATTTTATTTGAAACGTTTTTTGAAAGTTTTAGCTTTCTAAGGGCACTTGCATCAGTGTCCATAAAACACGGTAAATCTGTAAAAATAGAGATATAAACCATTTATATTCACCACATCTGTTGGTGCCAATAACAGTATCATATGTAGAATTTGGAAGTTAATTTTCCTTTAAGGAAGTGATTGTTTTGTCACAAACTAAAGAAAAAACGTCTGTTGCGAAATTTCTATATGCTCATCTATCCATTTTCATTTCATGCAGCAATGGTCTTATTTTTAAAATTTTAGGATGGCATGAAGATGGGGAAATCACTAGGAAACACGCTTGAACCGAATGATTTGGTGGGTAAATTTGGTTCTGATGCAGTCAGGTACTTCTTCCTAAAAGAGGTTGAATTCGGCGGTGATGGGGATTATTCCGAGACCCGTTTCATCAATACTGTCAACTCACATCTTGCCAATACAATCGGTATTTTTGTAGCAATTCAAGTTTCATATGTATTATGATCAAGAAACTTTATGGTACAACCGTTGTAATAATTCTGTGTCTCTCTTGTGTAAACTAGGGAATCTTCTGAACCGTACACTTGGACTTTTGAAGAAAAATTGTCAATCAACTTTAGCTATCGATTCAGCAGTTGCTGGAGAAGGAAATAAACTTCGGGACACCGTGGAAGAACTGGTAACACACACACACACACACACACACACACACACACACACACACACATCACATGTTTTTGGAGCTTCGGGTGTAATTGGATTTCGTTATTGTTCTGACAGGTTAAGAAGGCGCAAACTCATTACGGGAACCTGTCCTTGTCATCAGCATGTGAGGCTGTGTTAGAGATCGGAAATGCTGGAAACTTATACATAAACGAAAAGGCACCGTGGTCACTTTTTAAACAAGGGGGTGCTTCTTCAGAAACTGCAGCCAAGGTTCTTTAATACACAGTCTCTTACCTCATATTTCAATAACATACTGTTTCCCACAGCTCGAGTACTGACCACACCCCCGTGTCCTTTAATTGCAAAGATGATAATATAATCGTCTGGTACAGGAACTGGTAATCGTGCTAGAAGCGATGAGGATAATAGCAGTAGCATTATCACCAATAACTCCAAGCTTATGTCTAAGAATATACACACAGCTTGGTTACTCTGAAGACCAGTTCAATGCGGTTACCTGGGTAAGTAACGTTTATCTTTCGGGACCCTTTAAAAACACCACACACAACTTACTGTAGCACCACGTCTACCCCCACACCACACTAAAAACCGACTTTTAGAAGTCATTTTGAATGTCGTGTCGTGTCGTGGTAGAAGTGGTTACTTTTCTTGGCCCTTGTTCACGCATTATTGATATAATGCAGAATGATACGAAATGGGGCGGATTAAAGCAAGGTCAAGTCATGGCTCAGCCGAAGCCTGTTTTCTCTAGGATTGAAGTAGAAGAAGACAATGATGTCGAAGCAAACAAGGGAAAGGTGAATTCACCCGAGAGCAAGAAGACGGTTCATGCATAACAGTGTATTTTTACCTGTCTCAACAGTCTCATCAGTATGGTCTGGTCAGACCGTTTAGGCTTAGTGATGAATTAGTTTGATTTATCGATACACCGAACTAAGCACAATTATGACTGTCTCTATGTAAACTCTAATCATTTTACCAAACCGACACAAAGCAGACAGAAAAAGTCAATAGATTGGGTGATCAAAACACCAGAAAAACCGATATCAATTAAAGACGAACACACACACACGAAAAAAGAAATATACCGAAACCAACTAAAATAACCGCACGTGTAATGTATATTTATGACTTGTACTGCAAGGCAAAGATTCATAGAATATGCAATACTAGTCTCTTAATGAGAAAAACGTCACGCAAAAAAAAGACAGCCATGTAAAAAAAAATATGAAACAAAAACAGATGGTTCCCTCTCTGGCTTTTATTCTTCAAGCAAAGAAGCAATTAATGTTCAATTCTTCCTCGGAATTTCGAGTCTCTTGCGGAAATCTTCCTCCATTAAGGGCAGACCCTCTCGTAACTTGATCTGCGGTTCCCAGCCAAGCTCTTGCTTTGCTTTTGTTATGTCGGGTTTTCTCTGACGTGGATCGTCTGGTGTGTTCTCCACTGTTACTATCTTCACCTCTGGATTTATAAGCTATATCATATACCATAACAAACACAAAAAGCAAGACATTCAATACCGTATATATATACATCAACAGCTATATATATAAAGAAAATAAAGGTGAGATAACGAATGGCATTGGAGAATAATTATGGTGCAATACGTATTTGAGGGGGACATACTAAGTGGAGAGGCGTCCCTCAAATATCTGTTGGCACTATAACTCTTCTCATGACATTGAACTCGGGAAGCTATCATTAGACAGCCCTCTTTAAATATTATCAACAAGATGTTAACTGTAACTTTGATTATGTGAAATTAAGAACAGTTCAGAAAAAAAAGGAAATCAGAAGTTACCTCTTTGACAGTCTCAGCCAGTTCAAGCATTGTAAATTCACCTGTTTACAGAGACGGAGGGGGGAAAATCAAGATAAAATTTAAGTTAAAACCCTAATTTCAAAGTTATTATAATATAAAAGAGGAGGAGGGGGAGGAGGAAAGGAGTAAAAGAAGAAATCGTATTTGCAGCAAAGGTAAATAAACAACCTGGATTTCCAATATTTATTGGCCCGGTATTGTCTCCCTCCATAAGTCGAATCAGACCATCAACCTAAACCATTAAAACAGGGGGAAAAAAATATATGTCATAACAAATTCTTCTTAAATCAATGAAACTATAACCAGATTCCAGAAAGAACAAAAGACATACCATATCAGAAACATAACAAAAGCTTCGAGTTTGTGTACCAGGTAGCTGGACTGTTAAGGGTTCGTCCCTGCACAAATGGACATCATGCTAAAACAATACAAGTCCTATAATATATGACATTTACCCACTTTCTTAATCTATAAGTGAAAACCTCAAAAGCGACATATAATGAGGGACGAAGGTAGTGTACACAAAGATGAAGTTCTAAGAAGCTGAGAGAGCTTGGTGTCTGAACATACCGGATTGCTTGAGCTATGAAATTACTGACAACCCTGCCGTCATCAATATTCATGCGTGGTCCATAAGTATTAAAGATTCTGGCAATACGTATTTCTGTGATGCAGCAAAATAAGATGCACAAAAAAATGCACAAGAATAAGTCAAAATAAATGCAAAATAGTATTCACACAGAGCGCTATGTGGCACTTAAATTGACTATTACCTATTCCGTGCTGTCTATGATAATCAAACATCAAAGTCTCAGCAACTCTTTTCCCTTCATCATAACAACTCCTGACTCCTGTAGAGTAGACAATACGTTACTGTACAAACACGTTTACTAATTTTCTCATATATTGGTAACAGAAGTCCAGTTTTTGTTTCCATGAACTGCGGCTCAACGTATTATTATATTACACACGAATGAACACGCAATCTTGCAAAATAACGCTTCCTATTCTTAAGAAGATCATTTTCAAGCAGAAAAGAATGCTCCAAAGCAGAAGACTAAATAAGTTATCAGTTCGTTCAAGAAAACGCGAAACACGGTACCATATAGCACAGCACTACTAGTCTTGGTATATAACCAGATAACAATTAAACCAGCAAGTTTAAGACTATAGATAATTGCACAATGGACACCAATCAAACGTAATCTAGACATCTCCAATCTTCCTGTCCATTGCCTTTAAACAGATACTCAACACACCTTCCATAAGAATCAATATTCTAAAGACGGAAAGCCATAGATAGGAACATACCTATGGGGTTAACATTACCCCAGTAACTCTCGTTTTGAGGATGCACTAACGGATCTCCATAAACCTCAGAAGTAGAGGTCAGTAAAATCCTGTGGCATTGTATACACAGTAAGATAATGGGTCTTGTCAATAATTACACACATATATATATATATATATATATATATATATATGAACAACTGCTCAAGTAAACAAATAAACCTTGCTCCAACACGTTTGGCAAGCCCCAACATGTTTAGTGTCCCGATCACGTTAGTCTTGATTGTCTGTAACATGATAAAAATATATGTGCTAATGAACAGAAGATCAAAGTAGCTTATTTTGTTACAGAGCACATAGACACGCAAATAATACGATAGTCACAAACCTTCACAGGATTGTACTTGTAAAAAATCGGCGAAGCAGGACAAGCAAGATGGTATATCTGGTCAACTTCAATCAACAATGGTTCTGTGACATCTGCAAAAATCATAAGAAAAATCAAAATAGCTTATACGTGTCATACTGATAACCAATGTCTGGTATAAAGCCAAGAACTTGATTAGGCAGGTTTTGACTCGGTTGAAAATAGTACATAAGACATCTTTCTGGGTCCTGTTTTATATCAGCGTAAAATGGAAATCAACAACTCATGATGGAACATAAAAGAACTATTGCAACATCAGTTCAATAAGCTGGGAGGGCACGTATTGATTGTTCGAGTAACCACTACGAATTTCATGAAGGAGTGCTTAATATTAAAAATTAATTTATGCAACAAAATGCACACACTACATTAGTACTCAATTATCAAATGCTGGAAATGATCCTGAAGTTGAACATTTCTTTTCACTTTTCACCTAAAACAAACAGGCATATGTTGCAAGAGAAACTGCTCACGTAAATCTATCAAATCCAAATAATAGAGAAATTGAGTGCGACATAAAACAAAAGTAATAGTGCATTAGCTACAAAATTGTGAATCCAAAATGAGTTCTTTGATGGCAATCAAACATGCTTATTGTGAAAAAAGGGACCTTATTAAAGAGCATACCGTGGCGAATAAGCTCGAACCTTGGATGCCCAATCCACTGACGTAAGTTATCCTTGGAACCAGTGAAATAATTATCAGCTACTATCACCTGGAGAAGTCAAATAGCACATGAGTCTCACATGATGCAATATGAATATCCCTATATATTCAGACTGGTGTACAAAAAAATTACCTCATTCTTCTCGTTTTGCATCAACCGATCAACCAGGTGAGAGCCAATGAATCCAGCCCCTCCAGTAACCAAAATTCTCATGTTAGCCTGAAAAAAAAAGCAAAAGTTGCAGGTGCTTTGATTACCTAAGGAAATGGAATGTCCACAAACAGAAGTAAAAGAAAGATGACGATAGAAATTTGTTTGTCAATCTGATTAGTGTTAGAAGTAAAGCTCCTTTCGTGGCATGGGGACATGTGAGGTTACAGGCAAGCCTAAACGGTCCGACCAAACAACGAGCCTAAACGGTCCGACCCAACAACGAGCCTAAACGGTCCGACCCAACAACAATATGAACCTAAACGTTCTGTCCATACAATGAGACTAAACAGTCCGACTATACAATGAGCAATGTGTATCCTGAACTGACAAATGTTACAACACATCGAGTTGCCATGTTCAATGTCCTATGATTGCATGAAATTAAAGTTCCCAAGAACAGAGAAAAGTAGCACAAAAAGTAAAAGATCACAATCACAAATGATCAATCAACAAAATTCAGAACCTGGAAAAATTTAGCTTTTCGCAAAGGTGATGGCTCTGGAGGTGGTTTTGACGTCACATGTTGTTCTCCATTTGTGAATTCCTTAGCCATTTCAATTCTCTACTTCCCAACCTGAAAAACCGAAATAAATTTAAAAAGAAATGATCATTTCTTTATCTATAACAAAAGAAACTTAAACCAGCATAATTTTCTTAAATCTGCCCCAACTGAAACAAAGACCGAAAAACAGAATCTTATGTACTTCTCAAATACAGCTGCTGATAAAACTGAAGAAGGCACACAAATAGCACACAAAATCTTTCCGCTTAAATAAGCACCAGAATTCAAGATTAAAATTAGGATAAAAGAATGAAAACTAAATTCAAGTATTTAATACAGCTTTCATTATCACATCACCAAACTGCACCAGTAGGAGAGAGAACGTATATCTTCAAGATCACGAAAGGCACCAACCGACAGAGATGCTTTTTATTTCGAATAGTGAGATCAAGATAGTGGCGGTTGCGAACAACTTAAGCAATTCAGATCTAAATCTAATCAAAAACGAATTAAATTATTCCAATTAAAATTTACTCCGGAATTTTTTTGAAAAAACCAAACACTAACTACACATCAAAATCAAAATCATCCCCATTTTCGATAATACCTCTATCGCTAAATGGAATGCAAATTGAGGTTTCTGAACTCAGTAATTAGGATTCGGATTATTTACGGCACTCTGCTCAAATGCATGCGATGATGATTCACTACCGATAAATATCTTTCCTTCTTATCTTTTTTTTTTTTTTTTTTTTTTTTTTTCTTTTTTCTTACTCTTTTATAATTTGAGGCAAAGGATTTATCCGTAATCTTATACAAGCAATATTTCTTTTCTTTTTTTTCCTTCCTTTTTTTGGTTTAAATGAGATATTTATATATAAAATAAACTGTACAATCGGTTTGGAAACAAAAAATGATATACATCACTAATCACTATCAAACTACATTATTATCCATGTCATGCTAGATGTAGTTCTTGCTCCTCCCGTATAGCTTGGGAGATAATCAGATAAACACTTATTTAAGGGGCCTATGGCGATCGTCATGGTGGAATTCTTCGTTGCGTCAATACCAAATGCTTGAAATTAGTTCCCGAAACAGAAACCTCCAGAAGGCGATGTTATCTTTCTTGTACATGTCCTTTTGTAAACATTTGTCAAGCCAGGCTGGGACATCATGGGTGTTGAAAATTTCATGCCGGTGTTGGTGGTGCACGATATCTTTCCACATTCTACGGACCCAACAACAATCTCTAAGGGCGTGAATGATGGATTCACTATAGCTTCCACAGGATGGACACGAATCATCGTTAATAACGTGTCTCGCAGTAAGTGTGCCAGCTATGGAGAGGGAGTTCATACGTATGAGCCAGAGCAGATGGTTGCCTCGCAATATTTCTTTCTTTCACTTCGATTAGAAAAAGAAACATCTAAAACGTACACAGATCAGTGGTTTAATGAGTGAGAACAATATTTTAGGCAACTACTACCTCCGTTCTAAAATATAAGTCATCCCAGGAGTTTTCACACATAGTAGGAAATTGGTTGAATGTCATTAATTTGAAGGTTAATGTCTAAAATACCCTTTAACTAGCATTAATACAATGGTTGTTTTTTTTAAGTATTAATACAGTGGTTGTTAAGTAACGAAAAATTGTTGGATTCATAATAAATTAGGGGTAAGACAGAGAAATAGTAATAAATATTGAATTGGTAATGTAGAATGACTTATATTGTGTGTCAAGTAGAAAATTGTAGGATGACTTATATTTTGGACCGGATATAGTATATCGATGAAACCCTTCGTAAGGGCAAAATTATCTTCTTCTTTTTTTTAAATTCAAATTAATTAAACTTTTATTTGACTCCAAGTTAAGGAAAACCGACATTAAGAATTCAGGGAGCATACAAAAAAAACTCCAAGTCACCATAAGGTTTCATTTTTTCATAAGTTTCGGGTTTTTTTTTTTCGGAATTACAAGTTCGAGAGGTTCACCTAAGCTAGGTGCACATGATTTGGGTCATGCGGGTTTCATATAAACTCAAACCCAATATTTATGTTGCGGGTTACAAAAATTTGAAACCATATTCAACTCAATTCAAAGTTCAACCCACACTTACGGGTGTCGTTAAATACGGGTTGAGTTCGGGTTAGCATGACAATAGAATTAGACTGTGCATTGTCGACCGTGAGTGTCATAACTTTATCAATTCCCCAAAGTAGCAACAACTCTTCAATCACCTTGCCAATGGTTATCCCTTGATGATTCTCAACTATATATTTGAAAATTTAAAATCTTTTTTTCTCAACTGCCATTCATGATCAATCCAATGTGCAGTTAAAACCATATAATTCTTATTCTGGCAAGATGACCAAGTGTCAGTGGTGAGGCAAAGACGCTCATCTTTCAATACGATTTTCAACTTTTTTTTTTCTCCTCAAGGTATATTTTCCATACAATCGCGAGCTACAGTCATACGAGATGGTACTTGAAACCTAGCTACAATCGCGAGCTACAGTAATTTTAACTTTGAAATTACTGCACCAACACCATCGTTGGTGTTGAATTGTTGCTCATTCAATGTATTTTTTTATTTTTTTATTTTTTTTGACTGATCCTTTTGAGAGACTAGTTGCTCGCTTCTAACTTCCATGTCAATCTAAAAAATATACATATTGAAAAATAAAATTTACAATATACAATATAAACAAATTCTAACAATTAACAAAAATCTCAAATGCATGTCATTAGCAGCAAACGATGTCCACCCAAGAGTTTAAAAAAATTACTTTCAAGAATACTATGATTCAATGATTATAGAAAAGAGATCACAATACCTTGAAATGATGTCACGAAAGAATGTGATGAACCGATGATACTACGAAACTATGGATGATGACATGATGTTACCGAAAGAACAAGATGATATAGCTGAACATCCTAAAGCCTTGAACTTTGTTTATGTTTGAACTTTGAATTGATATTATGATACTTGCAAATTGCAAAAAATGGACGGCAAAAGAACTTTGTAGTCCTTTTACTTAGACCCTTCGTTTTTTGAGCATGGGAAATAGCCTAGGCCCTACGTTATATCCACTACTACAAAATATGATATAGGCCACACTTAAGATAGGATAACAATCACAGTTTCAATAAAACCGAGACAACGAAATTATATATATCACACTTACAGCTTTCTATCACGCTTATTGAAAAACTGGGATAAGTTATATTAATCAATCTCATTTTTAAAGTGTGACTTAATTGATATGATTTTTCTGTCACAGTTATTGAAAAACCGAGATAAATTATATCAATCAATCTCATTTTTAAACTGTGACTTAATTGATATGATATTTCTATCACAGTTTCTAAAAAAGCGAGATAAATTATATCAATCAATCTCACATCTAAAACAGTGACAAAATTGATATTATATTTTTGTCACAATTATTGAAAAAACGATATAAATTGTACCAATCAATCACACTTTTAATCTGTGACTAAATTGGTATGATATTTTTGTCACGGTTATTGAAAAAGTGAGATAAATTATATCAATTAATCTTATTTTTAAAAAGTGACTGAATTCAAGATATTTTTGTCACAATTATAGAAAAAGTGAGACAAATTATATCCACTAATAAGAAAAGAGACATAGATCACACTTATCTAAAGATAAGGATCACACTTTTAAAAGAACCGAGACAAGTAAAATGTATATATATCACACTTAAATTTTTTATCACAGTTATTAGGTGTGAAAAAAAAGAATGATCACACTTTTTTAGACGTGATTGAAATAATAATAGATCTCGGCTTTTAAATGTGATAACAACTACTAAAATAGATCACAGTTTTTAAATGAGTTGAAATTATAATCGATCTCGGTTTTTAAGTGTGATAACAACTATAATAGATCACAATTTTTAAGTGTGATAACAACTAAAATAAATCACAGTTTTTAAATGTGTTGAATTATAATATTATCTCGATTTTTAAGTGTGATAACAACTAAAATAGATCACAATTTTTAAGAAAACTGAGACAAGAACATCAATCAATCACGGTTTTTAACTGTGATTAAAATAATATGATATTTTATAATGATATTTTAGATTAGTGTGGTCGAAACTGATAATAAAGTAGGCATCGGCTCAACGGTAATTAGTGTGGTTCCTTAATCCAGACTATCCGGGTTCGAGTCCCAGTGGCAACAAAAAACATGTGTGCGTTTATTTCGTTTTCGAAAAAAAAGAATGATCACACTTTTTAGGTGTGATTGAAATTATAATATATCTCGGTTTTTAAGTATGATAACAACTACTAAAATAGATCACAGTTTTTAAATGTGTTGAAATTATAATAGATCTCGGTTTTTAAGTGTGATAACAACTATAATAGATCACGGTTTTTAAGTGTGATAACAACTAAAATAGATCACAGTTTTTAAATATGTTGAAATTATAGTAGATCTCGGTTTTTAAGTATGATAACAACTAAAATATATCACATTTTTTATTATCACGGTTTCTAGGAAAAATGAGACAAAAACATAAATCAATCACAGTTTTTGACTGTGATTAAAATAATATGATATTTTATAATAAGATCTTAGTTTAGTGTAGTCGAAAATTAGAAGAAAGAAAGCATCGGCCTAGTGGTAATTAGTGTGGTTCGTTAATCCGAAGTATCCGGGTTCGAGTCCCCACAAAGATAAAAAAATGTGTGTGCTTATATATTGTTTTTGAAAAAAAAAAACACTTTTATTGGTGTGATTTAAATTATAATAGATCACGGTTTTTAAGTGTGATAACAACTAAAATAAATCACAGTTTTTAAATGTGTTTTAATTGTAATAGATCTCGGTTTTTAAGTGTGATAACAAATATAATAGATCACAGTTTTTAAGTATGATAACAACTATAATAGTTCACAGTTTTTAAATGTGATGAAATTATAATAGATTACGGTTTTTAAGTGTGATATCAGCTATAATAGATCACGGTTTTTACATGTGATAACTATTATAATAGATCACAGTTTATAACTGTGATTGAATTAAAGTACTTTATGTCACACCTCAATATGCCACACTTTGGAAGCCGTGACTAATGTGAATATATCACACTTAAAAACCGTGATCTTTATGCTTTTTTGTAGTAGTGATCACATATGGTTGTCTTTAAAAGTCTATCTTGAAAAAAAAAAAAAACGTTTCTCAAAAAAGAAAAATTTAAAAACCATTCAACTTCTATTTGTCTAATATATATATATATATATATATATATATGGGTTTGGGAGGTTCAAATGTGTTTTTTATGGTACAACTCATACCCAACCTATAAAGTGCGGGTCAAAATATATTAAAACCATAATCAACCCAAATCCATTTTTAACCTGCAATTGTGGATTGAGTTAGGTTAAATTAGGTCGGATTGGTTCGGGTTGTGATTTTTTGTTCACCCCTCTAAGCTAGGTAAGGCGCGAGCTAGGGTTTTCCGGATTTTGGTTGTTCCGTTGTCGTATACTTTTGTGTCTATGTTTTGGGTTGTTCCGTTGTCGTTTAGTTTTGTGTCTATGTTTTTTAGGATTTGGACAGGCTTGTCTAGGCAGGATCACCTCTTCCCTCAGCTAGTGTCCTGAAATTTGACAGGACGATTTGGTTGTGTCTTGCATATCGCTGTTCCGAACTTGAAGCTAATCAGGTTGTGTCTTGCAGATCGTTCCCCGAATTTGAAGCTAATCAGGTTGCAGTTTCGAATCCAGATTCGTCCCTAGAAGATAAAAGGTTTGTCTTTTCTCTAACTTCTTAGTTGAACTCGTTTATGAGTTGTGTTCTCATAGAAATTCATATTAGTTTTCATTCCTTACTCGTAGATTTGCATAGAGTCGGAATTTGGGCGCAATTTGATCGTGGTTTTGGTTCATCTATGAGGTAAGGAGACTTTCCATAAAAAATGACTCACTTTTATGTTAAACTTATATTTTTATTCGTGTTTTTTTTTTTTTTTTTTTTTTTTTGTTGAAAAATATGCATCCAACTAGTAGTTTAGGATTACGTGTATGCATCATGCCGAGTCTGGTACAAGTAACGACTTTTCTGGAAATGTTCTAGGCTCGCCTGGGCTAGCCCAAGCCACGCCTAAGTGAGCTAGGTGAAGTCCAGTAAATTCTCTGATTCTATTTATGTGACTTTTATGTGCTATATGACATATTTTCAAGTATAGTATGTTTTCTGAGGATTTCACTAAATCATTTTGCTACAAGTAGTGAGGACATGTCAGTAATATGATGTTGTTATGACCTTTGTATAATGACATATGGTGGATATGAACTTGAACATGAACATGAACATGTGCTTTATTTGTTTCTATGTGCTTTATATGCTCCCTATATAGTCTTGGTGAGGTGCAATTATTTACCGCAACGTATTACACGAGTAATGCAATCGACCTACAGATCGTACTGGATGTATGACTAGTTTTAATTACCCATGTTGCAGCTTAATGTATTACATGAATATCGTGATTTTATGTGTCATGCGAGATGTAAACTAGTTTTATTACCCAAATTGCACCCTGGCCTCCACGGTGAGTTTTCACGATAGCGTTATACCCCTGTATATATGGTATTATGTGTTGGAACAAAATAATGAAATCTAAAACATGTACAAGAGGGACAAGACAAGACATGAATATGCCAAGGACCATGAAAATGATGGATAAGGCACGAAAAGCTCAGAAGGATACGATGATATTTAGTTTACGTAAGTTTGACAAAAGGATAAGCGTGCTAAGTAGTTAGTGAAACCGAATAAGCATGTGCAAGATGGGTGGAATCAACGCAATATGAATTGAAATAATTTATGTATTGATTTTATATCAAGTATAAGTATATGATATATAAATATAGATAGATAGAGATAGATCAATACTTATATATTAAGTATTTTATTTTATACTAAGTTATTAAGTTTAAGCCCGTAAAAAAAAAAGTTTCAGCATATGGTCTGATATAGATAGATAAAGAGAGATAGATAGTATAAAAGTATTTATGTAAGTCGGTAAAAAAAAAAAAAGAAAAAAACCAATTTATGTGGCTGCTGGGATTCGAGCCCAGGTCTCCACGGCCACAACGTGGAATTCTTACCACTAAACTACAGCCACAAGATGTTTGATTTAGATTTCTTTACAAACTTATTAGCACGATTTATCTATTTTTCAAAAGAAAACCTTGATTTTTTTCATTTGCATAAAGTAATTGTCTCCTCCCCACTTTTCTCAACAAAGCTCGTCAAAAAGGGTTTCTCAATATAGTATAATAGATAATATTATTTTTATTCAACACATGCACGTAATACACCAATCCAATTTTTCGGATCGATCCGAATTATATCGAAACCGAATCCGATACTCTATTTTTTATAGATAAAAAAAAACAATAATTACCTACTTATATATAATAAGTAGGATTTAAACATCATTGGAGAAAAAATAAAGTTAAGAGACCATAAGCATTGTTGCTATAATGAGAGAAAAATTCTAAGATACTCTCATACTCTATGTATGCTTCGGCTGAACCAAAAAAGGTTGTTGAGTTGGGATTTTCTACATTTTGTAATCATATTTTATGTGACATAATTCGTGATAGATGACTTTTTGACATATTTTTTAGACTAGACAAAATGTACATATGTAGTGATGCTGACGAGAAGACACCATAAAGTGATTATAAGAAGTGGCAATTTCATGATGATATTATTATGTTGTATTGTGATAGTAAGGAATCGCTTTTGTGATTCATTCTTTATATATATGATGCGACCCTACTTCCACAAAGCGCATACACAAATTTTCAGGGTTTTAATATTGGTTTCTTAAAAAACAGCGATCCGTTGTCCAATCTTTCATAGAAACAAAATATCATTTAGTTGTGGATTACCATTGTTGAACTCAACTGGCTTCTTTTTTCTCTTTTCAAGATCTCGGTTTTCCGGTTTCATATACACCGGTGGTTTATTGTGTCAACCTTGAGGCTACTCAGCTTTGTGCTAACCATGTCTTTTTGCTTCCGCATTATTTCATTCGCGATCAAGTCAATCAAGGTGTTATCCATGTCTTCTGCCAAAGACCAAATTACTGATATTCTCACAAATCCTTACGTCGGACGAATTTTCTTTAGTGGCGTGACAAGATGTGCATACAACCTCAAAGTAGAACTTGAGGGAGTGTAATAAAGAATATTTTCATAATTCTCTGTATTTATTATTGTTTTCCTTATTTATCGTGATTTTTGATTGATTGTCTTCCCCTATACACCTTCTCCCTCAAAACCCACTCTTGATACTCTCACAGTCCCGTTTCCTGTCTTCCTGCCAGCACCTCCACAAAATCCACCTCCCATGCCGGTTCCCTCCAACCCGGCCCCACCCCCTCCGGCTCCCTCTCCTAAGCCTTCCCGCCCACCTCCCCTGCGTCCACTTCGGCCTCGGCCTCTCTCGACTCGTCTCCTTCCCCACCTGCTCCCACGCATACCATGCTTACTCGACCAAAACCAATTCCCTCAAACCCATCTCTCGGCCTGACTTTATCCGCTACCCGCTTCCTAAAGCCCTTGTTGCTTCTACCGACTCCCTGGACCCTTCTTCCTATACTGAAGCCTCTAAACACCTGAATTGGCGTAATGCTATGAGAGAGGAAATTGACGCGTTGTTGCGCAATCAGACCTGGGATCTTGTTCCTCCACATCCTCGTATGAATATTGTTGGCAATAAATGGGTTTATCGCACTAAACGTCATGCCGATGGGAGTTTTGAGCGTCACAAAGCTCGTCTTGTGGCCAAGGGCTTTCATCAGGTCGAAGGGGTTGATTTCTCTGACACATGTAGTCTGGTCGCTAAACCGGTCACTGTTCGTCTTCTTCTGTCACTTGCCGTTTTGCAGGGTTGGTCTCTTCGCCAGGTGGATGTTCAGAATGCTTTCCTCCATGGGTATTTATCGAGCCCGTTCATATGCAATAGCCCTAGGGATTTGTTCACCCTGATTATCCGGATTATGTTTGCCGTCTTCACCGCAGCCTTTATGGCCTTCGTCAGGCTCCCCGTGCTTGGTTCTCTCACTTCACCGATATCTTGACTCAGTTTGGCTTTGTCGGCTCCAAAGCCGACACCTCCTTATATATTTATTCTCGTGATGGTGCTCGTGTTTATATTCTGATTTATGTGGATGATATTATTATTACTGGCTCGTTGTCTTCTCTTGTTGAGCAGGTTGTCTCTTATCTTGGTCGGCACTTTCCGGTTAAGGACCTTGGTTCTCTGTCATATTTTCTTGGCATTGAGGTGCTTCCTACCTCCGACGGACTATTTCTCACTCAGCGCAAGTATATCCTTCAGCTTCTGCAGTGTGCCTCTCTGGACAAGGCCAAGGCTTGTCAGACACCTATGTCGGCCTCTACCCGTCTTACACTTGAAGTTGGCCCTCCCTGTGCCGATCCGTTGCTTTACCGTACTATTGTTGGTGGTCTATAATATCTCAGTTTCACTCGACTTGATATTGCCGTCGCGGTTCACAAGGTTAGTAAGTACATGCATTCGCCTACCGAGGCTCACTGGGTTGCCGCTAAACGTATTCTTCGGTATCGTAAGCACACTATATCTGATGGTCACTTTTTCTCCCGCCGGTCCTCTGTTTCTCTCCGGGCTTATTCTGACTCCGATTGGGCCACTGACAGTGATAATCGCCGTTCTGTTGAGGCATACTGTGTTTTCCTTGGTGAGGATCTCATTAGTTGGCGTAGTAAGCAACATTTGACGGTTTCAAAGAGTAGCACTAAGGCCATTTACAAGACTCTTTCTAACACCGCCGCCGAACATCAGTGGCTTTGCGATCGCCGTGAGATGCACGCCCGTTGTCTTCCCGCCACTTCTTTGGTGTGATAATATTGGCGCCACCTATCTTGCTCACAATCCGGTGTTCCATGCCCGCACGAAGCACATAGAGATTGACTTCCACCATGTTCGCGAATTAGTTGCAGCTCGCAAGATCAGCATCTCTTTTATATCTTCGAAGGATCAGTTAGCCGATGTCCTCACCAAACCGTTGGCTCAACCTCGTTTTGCCAGTTTAAAGTCCAATCTCCGTGTTCAGCCATTTTTCACGGGATTGCGGTGGCGTGTCGAGGATAATATAGTTTGAATATTATATTTACTTTAAATATTATTATTGTCGTATTTATCTTGTAGTGACTTATTGCCTAAGTCACCGAACCCTATATATTTATACTCTCCGTTCAGTTGAATCAACGAAATACAATTGTTCCAAATCATGTTAAAATGTTGCATTGGTAATGTAGAATGACTTATATTGTAGGACAAATCTAAAAAGATAGAACTTATATTTTGGGACGATGATAGGCAGTATTTGTTAAAATACAAAATGTAATGCAAGTGATTGACTGATCTTATACGTTCTTCCAATCTATCACCTGCAGAAGTCAAATAGCACATGAGTCATACATGATGCACATAAGTTGGTTGAATGAAATAATACACGTCGTTTTGTTTTGAGAGCTACACATCGTTTTGTTAAAAATAATATTAAAAAGGGACCGTTTGATAATTAGTGAGGGCAAATCGGTCCATTTGACTCTTGGAGAAAACCCTACTCTTTTGACTATAAATAAGCGTATTGAAAAGAACCCACACTTTTCTATTATAACCGTTTACACTCATATTTTAATCATCTTCCAGCAACCAATTCCATATGATGATCTATCATTTTGATCATTCTTCAAGCACGATTTTCTTCTGTTCATCATTGTTCAAGCACGATTTTCTCCGTATAACACTACAAGGTTTGTTTCGCTTTATTTTCTTGTAATTTCTCAATTTGGTTATGAAATCATTATAATATTTTTGTGCCTCGTCGTGATGTTAAAATTTCCAGCTATATTATCTATGCAATATAAACCTGATTTAATACTGTTCGCTTTAGGTTGATAACTATAGGATTTATCAATTGATTCTTTTCTTTCTAGCTCCATATATTGGTTATATCTAGGAAAATTAACCTATTAAGGAGGATTGTGCGGTTGGTATATCTCACCATTTACATAAGGTTCCCTATAATGTTTTATTTTATTTTTGTAGAAGTCCTTCGTACTTTGAAAATCATCAAGTCGCTTTGAGACTCAGTTCACAATACCAATATAAACTCTAAGCCCTGAATAAGAGGCCTAGAGCTTATACTAGGGATATACCGAAGGTTAAAGAACGGTTTCAATTTGGCCCACCCTCGTCATTATTGATTCAAAAGTACTCTTTGTATTATGAACCATCATATGAGCTATAAGACACATTCCATATGAATATTATTGCCTACTTCTTGCCGGTTAGTCACTTTGGTGTTCTTGCATTTATGACTTAGTATTGTTGCATTTGCTTGATTTGTGTGTTTTGATCGTCATATTATGTTCGATTGTTTTTTTTTTTCACACACGCACACACACTGTCCCCACTGAGACTCAAACCCGAAACCTCCGATTTAACAAACACAGCTAATACCGCTAAGCCAATGCCTTATTGGACAGTAACTTACATTTAATAGAAGGTGTTGAGGAACACCCACCGTTAAAACGTGTGAAAGTACGAGTGGTGATCGGTGGTATCTTGAAGACTCTAGAAGATCCCCTCAAGCGGAATAATGGATCGTCCCCCAGAAGTTGAAGGGGCAACCAATTTATTGATCCAAAAGGCATTATTAGAAAAGCCGAGTTTGTCAGAATGATAGCTGGGGCATTACAATCACTTGGATACAAGAAGACCATTGAATTTCTTGAGGGAGAAGCTCATATTCACTTGCACACACCTGCAGTAACCTCATTCATTGAACATGTTCTGGCTGGTGATTGGGATCAGAGTATGAAGACATTGCACGGAAACGATTAAGTAGGCATTAGGAATGATATTGGAGCAGATAGTCTCTGAACTTATAGATGACAATAGTGATGACGATGCACTGAAATCGTTGAGGTCGGAAAGAAAGCGTCTTTCTATTAGTGAGGATAGATTTGAAGAACTTTCGGATTGTATTGTTTTTCTATTAGTGAGGATAGATTTGAAGAACTTTCGGATTGTATTGTTTATCGTGATAGGTGTCATGTTGTCAGGGCTCCAAAACAAAAGTTGCTGGTAAAATTGCAAAGGCTGTTTCCACAATATGTATTGATAACTAAGATAGATTGCTGCACCTGGTGGAACAGAATATTGACTCTCAACTGGACACTTGTAGGCCTCACAATGCTGGGCGGGTGTCTCTTCTAGCAGCAGCTTCGAAAATGAAGCTAGGGCCGAAATGTTGCCAGGGGTTTTCCCGTTTTGAGTTATAATAAAAGTGATCGCCTTTAAGAAAAAATGAAGCTAGGGCCAACCCTAGATATATAGTTTGATTTTTTTTCTCGAAAATATACTTACTCTGTACATACAAAATTTAAATTTTTGATGTTAGATATTTTTTCATATATTGTTATCGTTCGCATTTGGGTTGCCATTAAATTTATTGATGATAGATATTTTTCATATATTATTATCGTTCGCATTTGGCTTGCCGTAACAAAATGGGTTCGACCTGATGCATCTAAGTAATTATAAATTTGAGACTATAATTTGGCATTTCTCCATTCAAGTAATTTTTTTAACACATTATATTAGTGGAACTATAATTTGGGTCTTTGTCAATAAATGTAAAAAAAAAACCAACCTATTTATTAGATAGGATCTACACGAATTTTATTTTATTTTATTATAATTTTTGTTTGTTTGATTGGGAAACATGTAATTTCGGGCCACGGGGATGGTTCGGCCTTTGACCGACCCCTCTCCTCCTATGCATTGGGCCGGCCATGCATGAAGCTCATGCAAAAATACATCGAAGATTTGAAGAAAAGCACCGCCTATTGCACCCTAAAGACAAAAATGGAACTGGGTTGCATTGCCTAAAGACAAAATTAGAAGAATAAAAACCAAATATGCCGGAGCTCGATTCAATCTTTCAAGACCAGAGAATGCACGCTAATGCATCCACTGAAAGAGACGTGGGAGATGGTGCAAAAGCGATAAAGATGTTCTAAATAATTTAACAAAAACAGTCACTGGAACGACAAGGCCTTCGGCAAAAGATGCTTGATCAAGCTGAAGAATTTTTAAGGTTTTTATGCAATTATTTGTAGATGAACTTATCAGACTTCTAATGATTTTTTCACTCAACCCAAAAAAATGTTGCAATTATGAAAAATGTTCTAATGATTTTCTCACTCAACGCCCGGAAAAATGTTGCAAGTCTATGAAAACAATAGAATTTGTGTTTTTGTAATATAAAAGTAATTAATAATAGAGAAATAAAAAAAAAATTGTATTGGATTGATTGATAAAATTGATAAAACATTATAATATTTATAGACTTATTAATGAATAGAACTCTATCAAATCAAATAATCTAGCCTAACAATTTTATAATTCATCTTCAATCAATATTATTTAAACAAACTCCTAACTCAATCTTATAATTATCTCTAACAAATTAATTTACTAATTTGTGCCTGTAGTTATGAAGATTTTTCACTCAAGTCCAACAAAATGTTCCACCGGAAGACCCTCATAATTCAAATTCATTCAATATTATATTAAAACAAACTCCTAACTCAATCTTTTAATTATCTCTAACAATTAATAAAGAGAAGAAGTTTAGATTTGATAAAAAGTATATTCTTGATTAATTCATCTTGTGCATTGCACTGTTTGATTACATCTTAATAGCAATTATCTTAACAAACTAATAACAACTAAATATTCTTCCTTATCCACATTACACATGTCACTCTAGTCATTTGACACTTGTCACTCTAATTCTCAACACCCCCCTCAAGCTGGAAGGAGGGGAAACTACATTCAGCTTGTTCTTAAACATCTGGAACTGAGTTGAAGGCAAAGCTTTTGTGAGGCAGTCTGCAATCTGGTCAGTAGAGGGTATATACTGGACATAGATTACTTTCTTCTGAACCAGGTCTCTAACATAATGCACATCCACTTCTATGTGCTTAGTTCTTGCATGGAATACAGGGTTTTGAGCAAGAAAGGTGGCACTAATGTTGTCACACCAGGCCACTGGTGTTCCGGGAATCTTTAAGTGCATTTCTTTTAACAGATGTTGTATCCACTGAAGTTCAGATGATAGATTTGCCAAAGATCGATATTCTGATTCATCACTTGATCTTGATACCACATTTTGTTTCTTTGAACTCCAGGATACTAATGAATCTCCAACATAAACACAATAGCCCCCAGTAGACTTCCTGTCTGTGTCATTACATGCCCAATCTGCATCGAGAAGGCTGGCGATGTGCGAGTAGATACTGGGCTTAAAGTGCGAGACCTTGGTCTATAGTCCTTTGACAAACCTTAACATTCTTTTTTAAGGCATTCCAAAGGCACATCAAGAGGGTGATCGCATAAACTGACTAAGAGAGTTTACAACATATGTAATGTCAGGCCTTGTAAGAGTTAAGTACTGTGTAAACCTCCTATGGCACTTTTGTACAATCTGGGGTTAGTCATGGGTGTACCTTGATCAGGTTCATAGTGTCTGCCTGGAACCATTGGTGTAGGACAGCTCTTGACATGCTCTATGTTTAACCTTTTGAGAAGCTGACTTGCATAGTGCCTCTGTGTTAGATACAAACCAGTGTTGTCTCTGTAAGCTTCCATCCCAAGGAAATGAGTCAATTTTCCCAGATCTTTCAGTGCAAAAGTGGTGTGCAGAGTTTGAATAAACCTTTGAATCACGCTAGGTGAATTCCATGTTACTAGTATGTCGTCAACATACACTAGTACATACATCAGTGTCTAATTTTGTTTGAATATGAACAAAGAATTATTTGACTTGGACTGCTGGAAACCCCACTGAATCATCTGGTTCTTGAGAGCATCAAACCATGCTCTAGGAGCTTGTCTCAAGCCATACAAGGCCTTTTTGAGTTTGCACACATAAATAGGTTTGTCTGGATCCACAAATCCTTCAGGCTGTGGCATGAAAACTGTCTCATGGAGAGGGCCATTCAGGAAGGCATTGTTGATGTCAACTTGCCTGATGCTCCAATTTAGAGTGACTGCTATGGCAATGATAACTCTGATAGTGGAAGCCTTGGCCACTGGGCTAAAGGTCTCTGTGAAGTTTATGCCATAGGTCTATAGGAACCCCTTGGCCACAAGTCTTGCCTTGTGTTTTAGCACTGAACCATCTGGTTTTAATTTCAGCTTGAATATCCACTTGTTTCCAACCAGTTGTTGTCTGGGGCTAGGTGGTACAAGTTCCCAGGTGTTGTTCATTATTAAGGCTTTGTATTCTTCATTCATGGCATCCTTCCACTGAGGAACAACTAGGGCATCTGACACTTTGGCAGGTTCAGTAAGCTGAGCCTCAGAGGATGACTCAGCAGTGACAGTGTAGGTTTTGGGCTTAAAGATCCCACTCTTGGATCTGGTTTGCATAGGATGTGTGATGACTTTGTGTTAAGGGTGAATTTACACGATTTATAACGCTATATTCTATGATATTTTCCCTCATATTCGTATAAAATTGCATAAGAAACGAGTGTTTAATGGAAGTATTGAGTAAATGAGGTTTTTAACGAGTTACTCGCAAAATTGGTTGATTTTGGTGTTTTAATCTTGATTTTATGATTATTTGGGTGATATTACATTTTGCGATGTTTTTATGTATTATAGACACATGTTCGAGGCTCAAAAGATGATTAAAAGTTGATTAAGTTCGAGCTAATTGATGACAAAAGAGATAATGAAGGAATGGGATAGGGATAAAAGAGATAAAGATCAAGAAATCAAAATTCGATCATATTGAACGAACGTCCAAGCCCCGTCCGTCTGGACGGGCGTCTACGGAAGTGAACGAGCGTCCGTTTGAGGAAAGTTGATTCAGAGAGTTTGGACGCTGGAGTGGACGCCAGCAGGACGGGCGTCTGGTCATGACTCGGCCCGATTTGAAGTTTGTATGGAAGAGTGGACGGGCGTTCAAGGATCCAGACGGGCGTCCGGTTGCCGACTTAGCTGAACCGACTTAGAATTCTATATATAGCTGCGTTCTCTTTTCACAATTACAACACATTACTCAAACCCTAAACCTAGGGGCGGCTCAGCTGCGTTTTACTTTAGTTTTCATCCAGTTTTTATGCTTTTAATTTCTAGATAAATACCTTCCAATTTATGTACTTTTCTCAAGCTTTTCGAGTTGATCAAGTGATGTCTAGAGGCTAAAGCCTTATCAAACGAGCATTGTGAAGCCATCCAACACGTTTTGATTCCGTTTCTGCGATTATATTGTGAATTTTTATCTAAAGTTGTTTCCTTTATCATTGTTTATATTGTTTAATTGCAATTGCATCGAAAGACTTGCATGTTATGATTGTTTTATGTTGATGAAAATTTCTATAAACCTTAGATCATCATGATAAGGAATAGTTGTTTAATCTATCATAACGAGAGTTAATAGGTTAAATTGCTAGGTTAAAGTTTACACCTTTGATTAGTAAAATCATTAATCTCAGATCGAAAGATATAGATTAATAGGTGAATTACCTAAGAAATTAGGGTTCATGTTTTAGACAAGGTGAAACCACAACTTGGTTAGAAAACGCAATATAATCGAGATAGGAATTGATACTTGTTAGGATAGGTGGATCAATCGCTCGTTTGTTCATTAAGACTTGAATTTAATCCCTTGAATTTGAATTGTTTAGCTTAGTTAGTCTTTTATTGCATTTTAGATTTAGTTTTAGGTTAATAGTTCGCAACCCGTATCTTTCCTGGCTTTAGATCGTATCTTCTGTCCAGTTTTACGTTTTAGTTAAGTTTGTTTTCAGTTTCGTTTAGTTTTATCCGCTGTTTAGTTTAGTAATCGTGACATAGGTTAGTTAAGTTAAACAAAAACTAGGGTTAGCAATCGCCAGTTCCCCGTAAGATCGACCCGGTATCAACCTCTTTACTACAATCCTTGCACTTGAGGTATATCGGATTATAAATTTATTACTTGTTTGTTTTATTAATAAAATCCTTGACACTTTGGTGGTTTGAGTAGTAGATGTCACATTCACTCCCTCTTCCTGTCTATCAGAGGATGTTGATGTACTGTTGTTTTGTGTAGCTGTGGTTGGTGAAGGTGGTGGAGTATGACTGGATTTAGATGTGGACCCTTGTGACTGTGTGAAAGTGCTTCCAGGTGCATTATCTGATTTATGTGACATGATGGTGGACGGTGTTTTGGACAGGTCCCCCCTGAAGAGGGTGAGGATGTGTCATGGTGTTGTGAAGGTGTATGTGTGATGGCCTCTGCAGGTGTGTTGATACTGATGTTGTTGCTGCTGTCAGGGGAAGGAGTGGTTCGGGGAAGGAAAAGATTTGGGACAATAGGATCAGTATGGACAGACCTGTGGGGACCCTGAGAAAAGCCATCTTGGAAGGGAAATGAGGCTTCATTGAAACTGACATTCCTAGTGATGTATATCCTGCCAGAGGTGTCTAAACATAAGTGGCCCTTGTGATCTGAGGAGGTACCTAGGTAGACACACTTAGAGGAATGGAAACTGAACTTATGGTTGTGATAAGGCCTAAGATGGGAAAGCAAGCACACCCAAACACTCTGTGGACAGTGTAGTCAGGTTTGGTGTGAAACAAGGTTTCAAAAGGAGTGTGAAAGTGTAGGACAGAGGCGGGCAGTATGTTTATAAGAGTAACAGCATGTTTGAATGCTTCCCACCAGAATCTGAGAGGCATGTCGTGTTCTTAAATTTTGAAATTAGCCGTAACGCCGTGTCCGTGTCGTATCGTGCGACGTGTCCGTGTCCGTATAACATAGTTGGGATGTGATGTGATTTTATTCTCTGCTCTCTTTTTTGTTTGCTTGTAGATATTTTTTTTTATGGTGTAGCCCACGTAATTCTCGCCTAAATAATTAATGTGTGCGTGTAAATTGATTGCTAAATTTTTGGTTTTTTTTAAGAGTGTCAAAGGATAATTAGGTTATTTAAGGACAAACACCAAGAAGAAAAAGGAAAAAAAAAAAAAAACCCTCAAAAAAAAAAAAAATTAAGAAAAAGGGAAAAAAAATGAATGTTTTATGCTTTTATTTTTTCTTGAACACGTTTTATGCTTTTATTTATGGGGCAATGGTCCAAAAGGACACATATTAGACTTAAGTAGGCAAATAGGACACACTTAAATCTTATTTGGTTATAAGGACATAAAATTAGTATATAGACCAAACTACCATTAATTAATAAATGGGTCAATTGTCCAAAAGGACACATATTAGACTTAATTAGGCATATAGGACACATATAAATCTTATTTGGTTATAAGGACACAAAATTATACATAGACCAAATTAACCTCAATTAATAAAAGAGAAGGCAGCGTTGATTAAATTTAAAAAAGCCGGCAAAAAAAAGAAATCAGGCGCTGAAAGAGGTTTTTTTTTTTTTTTTTTTTCAGGTATAAAAAATCAGGCGCTTAAAGTTACTAACGTTGTTTTGTTTGTTTTTTATTTTTATTTTTTATTTAAGGAAGGCGCTGAAATTTGGAGAAAAAAAAATAAATAAAAAATTAATCAATATTTTAAACGGTAATATCTTTTTCTTTAAAACTCCGATCATCGTAATTTTTCCATCATAATTCATATTTTTTAGTCTTTTTTATTCTGATATCTCATTTGATATTTTTCGACTTGATTTCTAAAAATCAATATTTTCTTTATAAAAATCGACGCGATTAAGTGACACCGCATTACAACGACACCACGATGCAGAGACATCGCGATGTTAGGACATTTGACGATGCAGACACACTGCGATGAGGAGACATCGAGATGAAGTGACACCGAGATGGAAAGAAACCACGATAAAGTGACACTGCATTGCATATAAACCGCGATACAGAGACACCGCGATGAAGTGACACCGCGATGCAGAGACACCGCGATGCAGAGACACCGCGATGCATTGACCACCGCGATGCATTGACCACCCCGATACATTGACCACCGCCGATGCAGTGACCATCTCTGATGCAGTGACCATCGTGATGCAGTGACCACTCCGATGCAGTGACCTCTGTGATGCAGATACACAATGATACAGTGACCATCCCCGAAGCAGAGACACCGCGATGCAGTGACCACCCCGATGCAGTGACCTCTGTGATGCAGAGACACCATGATACAGTGACCATCCTCAAAGCAGAGACACCGCGATGCAGTGACTATCCCCGATGCAGACACGCTGTGATGCAGAGACAGCGCGATGAAGTGACACCGTGATGCAGAGAGACCGTGATGCAGAGACACGGCGATGAAGTGACACCGCGATGCAGAGACGCAATGATGCAGAGACACATTGATAAAGTGACACCGCGATGCATTGACAACCGTGATGCAGTGACCACCCCTGATGCATAGACACCGCTATGCAGAGACACCGCGATGAAGTGACACCTCATTGCAGAGACACCGCGATAAAGTGACACGGAGATGCAGAGACACGGTGATGAAGTGACACCGAGATGAAGAGACATGGCGATGAAGTGACACCGCGATGCAGAGACGCCGTGATGCAGAGAACATCTCGATGAAGTAACACCGCGATGCACCGACAACCGCGATGCAGTGACCACCCCCGATGCAGAGACCACCCCCGATGCAGAGACACCGTGATGCAGTGACCATCCCCGATGCAGAGACACCACGATGAAATGACACCGTGATGCATTGACCACCCCAGGTCCATTGACTACCCCGATGCATTGTCCACCGCGATGCAGTTACACCCCTGATGCAGAGACGCCGTGATGCAGAGACACCTCGATGAAGTGACACCACGATGCATTGACCACCCTAGATCCATTGACCACCGCGATGCAAAGGGCCACCCCGATGCGTGAAGAAACCGCGCGTTGCAGTGACCACCCCCGATGCAGAGACACCGCGTTGCAGTGACCACCCCCGATGTAGAGACACCGCGATGTAGAAACATCACGAAGCAGTGACCACCCTGATGCAGAGACACCGCGATGCAGTGACCACCCACGATGCAGTGACCACCCCGATCTGAGTAGACGCTTGCAGAGAGCGCGTGATGATGCAGAGACACCTCGATGTAGAGACACCTCAAATGCAGTGACTATCGCGATGCATTGACTGTCCTCAATCTATTGACCACCGCGATGCAGTGGCCACCTTGATGCAAGGCCACCTTGATGCAGAGACACAGCGATGTAGTGACCACCCCTGATGCAGAGACACCGCGATGCAGAGACACAGCGATGCAGAGACACAGCGATGAAAATTGGGCAATTGAATCCAAACAGGAACCTCAGAGTTGGTATTCATACTAAAATTAAAAAAAACTCAGGCATCCTTTTAAGCAAAAGAGACCCGTGATATCAACATTTTATGCAGTGACATCGGCAATCATATATGCATTGATATCGACATTTTATGTAGTGAAATCGGCAATCATTTATGCGTTACATCAACAATTTATGCAGTGACATCGGCAAACAAATATGCAGTGACATCAACATTTTATGTAGTGACATCGGCAATCATATATGCGTGACATCAACAATTTATGCAAAGTGACATCGGCAATCAAATATGTAGTGACATCAACATTTTATCTCAGCGGTCGGTTGCATAATCGATAAAAGAGCCAGCATACACATCCCGAAAGATACCGCAAGGGGTATCCAAAATCCTCTAAAATGCCTATGTCAATCCCAAGGTACATGAAGCCAGAAAATGATTCAAATAACCACCAACATTCAGCATAACAATAACAATACCCTAAGAACATTGGGCAACAAGTGCATAATACAAAACGAAGGAAGTCGAGTAGCAAAATCAATTGTATGCTTCAAGAAGGTAAAAGTCGCCCTAGAAAGTTTTTGGATAAACAAAATTGTTCTGAATAAAGACCTAATGTGTTTTTAATCAGAAAAATCGTGTTTTTAAATGCTTGGGCCTGAAGAAAACGAGGCATGCGCCTCCAACGCTGTGTAATGGACAGCCTGACAAGTCTTCAGTAAATCGGCGATATCTTCGTGTGTAGAACTCCGATTCAAGCGATTCAAGTTGCATTGGAAATCTATTTCCACCCTCTAGAACTCTTATGAAGACGTCCAATTCAGAAAATGGCTCCAAGGTGGATCAAAATGCAGATAAAGTGAAGGCAGGGCGAGAACGCCAAAGAATTTTGATCCGTTTTAACTCTTTAAGCTTCGGGGATCTTGTTACAAAAAAAAAAAAAAAAAAATAAAAAAAAATCAATAGCTTCGTCAATGTTTCCAAATTGTACAATGCCACTTATAACCTCATTATATGAGACAGTATCAAGGGCAAGCATTCTATGAGATAAGACAAGTGCTTGTTCAAGTCCATTGTTTCTTGCATGAGCTGCTGTAGTTAAATTCCATGAAACAACATCTCTACAAAAAATTTCATCAAATGTGCTCCTTGAATCTTGAACAGCTACACATTTTCCATACATATCAACCGAGAAATTCGCACAAAAACACTATCAAAGATGCCGATTTTTGCACCCTAAAAATGCATTGATTTTCCTAACTGCAACAAATTCAGTTGTCCACAAGGAGGTAAAACAATAGTTAATGATAAGAATTCAGTAAAAGATCAGACCATTGCAACTTGAGAAAACGCCTGGAGAGCTTTCTTGCAATGCCCAGAATGCACAAAACTAGTCATTAAAAAATGCCATGATCCTAAATTTAGTTCAGGAATTTCATCAAACATGTACGGAGCTTTATTAACTAGATGTTGAAATAAACTCATTTCAGTAACATCCAAATTTCATTATATCAAATTTTGACAAAACAGATGTTGTCCATAAAATAGATGACCAAATGATGCGCACAAACTAGTCTTTTGATTTACTGCTCTTCGCACTTTTTGGAACCTTTTGTCAAAATAAAATTAATGAAATCATATCCCAATAGGTTTAGCAACAAAAACAATAATAAGGGAAATTCATTTAAAAGCACATGCATGAGTGATTTTTTCTTAAAGGGTGTTGATCATGAAAAAGGTCTGATTTTGTGTGTAAATCGCATCTTTCTAAATGAAGAGACATTCTTAAATAAAAGCGTTAGCCGACTGCACTTTTTTTAAAATGAAGAGACCGACGATGAGACATATCAAAGTCAAGACAAAACACGCAGTTCATATGGAGTAAAAAGAAAAACGGAAAAACAGAGAACAACTGCAGGTAGGAGGGGGTAACAGGGGAAGGATGAAGTTTTCCTCATCCAAAGAAGCGGTCATCTGAGTTCTTCAACGGTACTTAATGAAACAGACCCCCTTTGCATTGCTTCGGAAGCACCGTTTGCAGCACATCAGGCCATACTTTTGGATGAGCCCATGAGAATTACGCAGCATTTTCGTCGATTTCCCCCCATGGCGGCCCTGGTTCTTCTCCGGCATGATCCTCTCACCCGAAGCCACCTGTTGCGACTCTTGCTCCCACCCACAATAGCACCTGCTTCCGGCAAACTTCCTCAAACCGTGGTCATGGTCTGAATTCTTCTAGCAACCGGGGGCGAAATAGAAAAGGGGAGAAGTTTATCGGTGTAAGTCGTATTACCGAGGGTAATATAGGAAATTTAATGGTATTGTGTCCTGTCCTAAATGCCTATTAAGTGTTCAAACTAGTCCTTATAAACAAATATCCAATATATATAATTAGAATAACCAATCATACGATCATCAAAAAGATTTGGGTAAATAGCCAAAATAGTCCGTGAACTATTTAGCTATTCCCATAATAGTCCACAAATTATTTTTAGTATCAAAAGAGTCCATTAACTTTAAATTTTTCTCATTACAAGTCCATATTCATCTTTTTTTTAAGGGCATATGTGGAACTTTAAATGTTTATTAAATCTCCGCCATCTTTTTTATCACCGCAGGGACCTTGCACCACAACCATCAACTCCGTCCAAAAATCAGCCATTGTTAAGCCGGTCTACTCAAAGAAAAATAATATCACAGCAACATTTTTTAATTTTTTTCTAATGCTCTTTCCGGCAACTTTTTTCTTCTGTTTCTCAATAGACCACAGCTTTGCACACCGTAAAAGAAGTTAAAAAAAAATGTTCTACGACATCCGAAAGTTAGAAGAAATTATATTTACTATTTTTGTGAGTTTTCCATTTACTTGATTTCTTCAACCTATTCTCCAATTCAACGCTACCCCTTATTTTTTTATCACCTGGAATTCATTTCAATAGTTCAAATGAAAAGTTTAAGCAGAGTTAAAATAATCCATCTCCAAATTTGGATATGAAATAGTTCTTTTATCGACGATGGTGCAGGGACGGACCCAGCAGCAAAAGGGGGTGCATGGCCCTCACTGAGATCCGAAAATCGACATGTTTTTATAAGTAAAAAATGTAAAAACACTATTGATGTCCCCACTCGCCTTTCGAATTTACTTCCGCGCTCTTTCTACTCGAGATTTTTTTTTCTTAAAATCACTACGATGGTGTACAGCAATGAATACAATGATAAGTGTCGGGAGAGGAAGGAAAAGAGGAGAAAGGGGTTGGAAGTAACGAGTGGCTGATGGATTTCTTTATAATTCCGGAATTGCCCTTAAAAAGAATGAATATGGACTTGTCATGGGAATAACCTGAAAGTTAACAGACTCCTTTGATACTTTTACGGACTATAACGGGAATAGCTAAATAGTTCACGGACTATTTTGGCTACTTGCCCAAAAGACTTTTTAAAGGATTTTGAATTCGACGTTAGTATAAGAATTGACGTCAAGGCATTTTTCTAAAGGTAAAAGAGACTTACGCTAACATACATTTTATTTTTATAAATGGTATATAATATATATTGGATTGGCCCTCCAGAGTTGACTTATGAAGTAATTAAAGACACAAAGTTTGAAGCCCTTAAAGCTTTATATTATATATATATATATATACATATATAAGTGCTATGTCGGGTGGGTATCAAACGAGTATGAAAGATACAAGGATTGCCGTCATCATTGCTACAAAACCCCTAAAATCCATACAGTGAAGAAATCTGATAGGTTTTGAACAATATAAATTAAAGTAAATTATGGACAAAATGTTATCGTATATGTTGAATCATCATTACTTAACATGATATATTAAAGTTCCAAACAATTTATATTCACTTAGAGATTTTACAAAATATATTATAAAACAAGTTAAAGTAGAGATATATATAATTATGATTCAAATCCACCAACACCTTCTATAATCAGTGACGGAACCAGAAATTATTGTTTATGTGGGGTAGTGGACCATATATGTATGGTCGGGTGTACTGAATTAAGACAACTAATTATACATGTTGGAGTGAATTATATTGATTTTTTAGTGTATCGAAAATAAAAACCGGATCGGCTGCGCCCACCCTAGCCACCCCTTGGTTCCGTCCTCATCTATATTAGAATTTATATTCAGATCCGTAAAATAAGAAATTTCTAAACTATGAGGTACTTGTCGCTTACAAAATTAATAATATATATATTTATATTATGTGTTGTACAAATTATGATGCATTTATCTCTAAATGATGCTAATGCTCTCAATGCCTTCTCCAATAATAAAATATCTACTAAGCGTTGGAAAATTTTGATGAATAAGAATTTGTGACTTTCGAAAAAAGCTTGGCGCGTAGAACGTTATCTTTAAAAAGATGTTTCGTCCCCACGCAGATTGTCACTTAGGTATTCAAACGAAAATCTCTCTCACGATATTATCTGATGGAGGTGTTTGATTCAAACAATGACTGTTTGAATCAAATCTGAGGACACTCAATATTTCTTCCGATGATGCTATAAACTATATGAATTTATTGCATACTTCTTGTATCTTTTATAAATGGTGAAGGTCTACAAAAGTCGAACCCTGCTTTGGTCGCGATAACATTAATTCATACGGAAACTTGTATGTAAACGATAATCAAAATATTTATTTATGAAAAAATATCTAACACTAAGATACAGAAAATACAAATTTTTTGAATTCTCTATTACATGTAATAATTTTTGTGAACTATAAAAGAAGAAGTGATACATGGTTGAATGTATAAAAGAAAGTATATATTAATACACCAATATATGAACACACCAATATTGAAATTGCTAAACCTATGACATATTCTATTGTCTCTTCTGCAAAAATGCATAATTAACCCATGCACAAAAGAGCATTCGGCAGAATTAAAACCGGCCTCCATAATCCAAATCATGACAAACAATATTCAATCTGTCACAAATTAAAAGTCCTAATACTATCTTCTTCTTTTTCAGAAAATTAAAACACATTTTAAGTAAATCTTCTTCTTCTTCTAATTATAATTAAGTATCTACTAATTATGGCATATGAAGACAACTCGGAGCTCATCTTAAAGCTTGTCATTTGCTTAATCGCCACGGCTTCAGCTGCGATGGCTGTCACCGTCTACCACTGTATCACCACCGGCTATTTCCGGGCATTATTTCGTATTAACCGACCGATGAACACCTCTTCCCATACAGTATTCTCACCCAGGTATTTTTACCTTTATTTTTATTATTGATCTAGTTTAATTCTTGATGTGATATGTCTTGGGGATGTTATACATCATGCAAATGTGTATATATTTTTTTGAAGGTATTTTGTTTTGATCATTAAATTTTGTATATGTAAGTGTATAGCAAATGCTTCTTTGAAAAGAAAGGGGGGAAAAAAGGCTCACATGTTTATATTAAGTTTGGTAGGGATTGGAAAGATAAGAAAACTCAGGCTCTAATTATTATTATTTTTTTTCATCTTTTTTATTTCTTTGAAGATAATTGTTAGGTATGTATACTATTTTATGTAAAGCTACATTTTTTTTAAACAAAATTGCAAAATTATTTAGTCCTTGAATAAGCGTTTTAGTCCTGTTTTTGCTACAATTGTGTTTTTAGTTCGATAACTTAGATTGTTTTTCTCAATGCCAAAAGACCTTGAGCAGCGAAATGCCGGTTGACTTTTACCAACGTGCCTCTGAAATTCGAAAATAAATCATTTTCGGCAAAAAAATTGCAAAATCCACAAGTAACTTAAAAATCATTACGGGACTAATTTTGCATTTTTGCACATTTTTATTGTTTCTTGAATTCCCAGGTCAGATCATCAAATGCAGCAGATCAGTATGGAGAATTCACAGTTGAATTTGATTCCAACCCACAAGTATAAAAAAGGATCCGGATTGTCCGCCAAGCAAGACTGCATGTGCCCGGTTTGCTTATCGGAATTCGAAGAAGGCGAAGAGTTGAGGACTTTGCCGGAATGCATGCATTCTTATCATGTTGCTTGTATCGATATGTGGCTTTATTCTCATTCAAGTTGTCCTATGTGCCGGGCTTCCGCCACCCCGCCACCCCCACAGGTGATTATGCAATTGCCGGAAAACTCAAATCCGCCAATGCCACCACAACCGCAGATTAATTTGAGCGTATAGTATTGAAAACGTTGGAGGATGACGGTGATGTTTTACGAGAGATTCTTACCTGGTTTTTCATGTGTAATGAATCGTTAGATGTATGATATGTGTATATAAAGACGGAGAAAAAAATTAAAATTGAGGTGAAATAATGGAATGTATTCGAATGAATGGGTGAACTAAATTTAGAAAACGTGATGAATTGAGTTGAATTATTTCGGTTTTTGCAGTGTTACGTGGAAAATTCTAGATGGGTCGGGCTTAGCCTTTCAAGAATCTTCTTGCATGCGTCTTCGTGTGTGCAAGAAGTGAAAATAGTATTTCTCGGTGCAAATTGAATCATCCATGGTACCATTTTAGTTCTTTACTAGATTTATAAATATATCAAGGTCGTATCAAATAATGACAAACATAACACATGGATTTTGCTATCTGTTTTTCATTTGATAGTAGTGTATATAATGAGCTTAAAGAAAAAAGTGTATATAGTGAAATTAGAATAAAATGGGTGTATACAATTCATGTTAATGTCAACCTTGATACATTTACTCTGGCCGTCCAGAAAATATAAATCCATTTAAAATGAGTTTAATAAAGTGATTAAATGTTATTAATATTAATGATGAAGTTTTAGAATACTCTTTGACTATCGTTAATGTAATAGTTGTAAAATAATTAAAGGTGGGTAAATATACAATAACTTAAAGGTAAAAGAAAGAAAAAAATTTAATAATTGTTGTCTTGTAGAAGACCTTATATTGTTGGATACAACCAAAAAGAAAAATGACCTTATATTTTAGGACGGGAGTATTGTATAGTTCGGTACCGATGTCTCCTATCTTACATAAACATTAGTCAGGGTGACGATGATCTAGAACGTGAACTTCTACCCGACAATTTTAACATGTGAGGAGCTAAATGTACACAATTTTGTGGCACCTGAAATTAGAAAAAGAAAAATAGTGATACCTAAGAGAACTTGCATCAATTCTCTTAACGAATTACACATTTTACAGTTTTAAATACACATTATTTTTATTTACAAAATCTTTATATTATATTGTGCAAGTGCTGGAAGAGATAGCCAACATTTGAGTGAGCGTGTTGAAGATTGTTTAAGTGTTGGGAGATATGACCTACACTTGAAGGGGCGTTTTAAAGAGTATCAGATATTCATTATCAACATCCCCATCAGTTTAAGCTTTTGGGAGAAATGAAAGCTTAACACTTTATTCAAAATGAATTAGATTCTCTATTTTACATGATGTAGCAGTTTTAAAAGAAAATTTACTCAATTTATATGGATGCGTTAAATATAAAGAAAAAATAGAGTATCAAATCTAAATTTTAAAATCTCCAAAATACATATTTTTTATGGGAAATTTGGGATAATGACACAATCTGGAATATTTTTAAGTAACATGACAACTACATATTTTTATAGGGAGAATGACAACTGCATAATTTTATAGCGAGAATGACAAATAGTGAATCCCGAAAATCAGTGAATCTCACTCGTGAATCCCGAAATCAGTGAATTTCGATAGTGAATCCCGAAAATCAGTGAATTTCGACAATGAATTTATAAAATTAGTGAATTTAAATATATTAATTTCTAAGATGAATTTAAATGCAAATGAATTTAGACACTGAATAAATAGTTTTGTCCTTTATACAAAAGTTTCAAAAGACTGTCCTTCTACTCAATTGATGAAATATTTCTGTCATTCTCCTCATTCCTCCTATTTTTTAAATAATATACAATATCTATTGTAGGTGTGCTCTAGAGGAAATTTGTGTGACCAATAAATTCCGTATACGTATAATGTGTAGAAAGTTAATTATGTACTATTCTATCAGCTTAAACATGTTTTATTAGTTTATTTTTTTACTCTTCGAAGTAAATCAGCTTAAACTTTTAGAAAAGATGATAATTCAATATATTATTAGAGATCGAAATGTCTATGCATAAAAGTTATTTTCGTTTATATCATTCCAAGTGTTGGATCTCTTCAAAACCTTACGATAGTTCCACGCTTGAGATGACGTATTGAAGTATATGTGTACATCCTTATAGATCATAGGTTGACCAAGTTTTTCTCTTAACAAACTTATTTCTTATCATGTTTTATTATTTGTTTTTCGTGATAATTACAAATATTCAATTTTGTTGATGAGATCATCATTGAGTTAGAAAATTAGATATTGTAATTATGTTTTGGACAAAATTACTAATTCGTTAACACTCGTCAATGTATATTTGCATGAAAATGATGTCCTTTTATTTTATTCAAAACAATGTGTTTTTTTATTTTTATTTTAAAAACAATGTGTTTTATTTATTTATTTTCATATATGCGATATCATTTTTGAATAATTAATTTCGACGGTTGACTTAGTATTAAATTTAATAAACTGATTCCCTATATGGTTAACTTTGCCTAATAGTAGTAGAAGATTACAAAAATCTGATTTTGTGACACGGTGATCTCATTAAGAAAAATAGGGATTTTAACACTTTTGTTGTCTCATGTTTTAGTTTTATTTCAAAAATAATCCTTATGTTTTTAATGACATTTTTGGACACTAAGTTTGTATTTTGTTTTTGCTAGTATTACATACTCTGAAAGTTTTTACTTTTATGCAATTCGTTTCATTGCATAAATATCGTAAGTTTTTTAATAAAATATCCTGTTTCAATTAATAGAATAAAATAAAATTGTATTTTGTTTCAATTTTAGGACAATCACCCAATTAGCCGTTAACGTCGACTAAACGTTGAATCTAACAGGGGAATGTCGATTTTAGATGGGAAATGAAATCACACGTGACTGTCAGGTCGGATTCAACGTTTAGTCGACGTTAATTTGGACGGTTAATTGAGTAATTGTCCTAAAATAAAAAAAAATACAATCTTAGGGGACCAAACGTGTCATTCAAAATGATAAGTGTTATTATTGAAACAATGTTAAAACATTAAGGACTAATAGTGTGAAAATCCCATAAAAATAATTTTTTTTTTTACGGATACGAAATATCTACGACACACATTTTGTCCTCACTAGGACTCGAACCCAAAACCTCCTAAGTTAAGGGCAGAATTACTACAAGATAAAATAAATATTTGTAATTATAACTAACCAGGTCAAAAGTTGAAACTTGAAGTTTTCTAAATATTTTTTCATGTTTATTTGAAGGATGTTAGCCTTCATCCAAATGGGAGTTTCTTGTCAATAAATAAAGGATCGTCTACAAAAAAAAAAAAAAAAAAAAACAATAAAGAATGCATAAAGGGAAATGATTACCCTTTCAATAAAAGAAAAACTTTGAGGTTCAAAAAAAAAAAAATAAAAAAAATGGGGAGTTTCTTTTCAAAAAAAAAAAAAATTCAAATATGAGTTTGGAATCTCAGTTTTCACCCGGTTTTTAAGCGACGAATGATATAAAATATGCATAGAATGCTGACACGGGTATGATCTAGACACGTGATTTTTTTGGGCCTCAATCAGATCATACTAGTAAATGGGCCAACCCGAGCTAAACCCGTATTTGATAGATGGCTAGCTTCACCGATCTCTTTCTGGTCGGTCTCAGAGCTTAGGTCGTTGGATCGTTTCAGATCAAATCATTCAACAATAGTCGTTTCAGCTCAGTGAAGGCTATTCATAGCTCCAGACAACCGACCTAATGATCCACTTTTTCTAGGCGCTTATGAATAGAACGAGTCACTTCTGACTTCCAAAGGCGGCTACAATGTAGTAATGGGCGGATCCCTCGATTTAATTCTCATTAAGTGCTATAATCAATTATGATCACATCGCACAATTTAGGGTGTACATGGTTCGTTTATGTACGGTTAATGGCCGTAACCAAAACCAAATTGAATGTTTCAGTTAGTAAAATTCCGAAACCGAAAGCAAAATGTTTGTCTTAGGTAACCGAATTTAAATATATGGTTCGGTTAACCGAAAACCGAAATAAAATAAAACCGAACAATTCTATTCGGTTATAAACGCTTTCGTTATTTTTGTTCGCTTATAAACGGTTCGATTATAAGCATTTTTTCATTAAACAATTATAATATTTTGCTTATAGAAACTAATTATACATAAGCGGTTCAGTTTTGATTTTTTATTTGGTACGATTTCGGTTTGGTTAATGGTTTGGATTTTAATCAGTTCGGGTTTTCGGTTCGTTTTTGGATAATTTATAAAGTGAAGCGTAATCGTACCGAAAATTTCGGTCTTTTTACATATTAACCGAAACCGAATAAGAAACAAGCTAGTATTAACCGAACCAAACCAAACCAAAATATCTCGGTTCTATTCGGTGTTCAGATAAACCGTATTTGTGTCCTTTACCATGATTGCAGCCTAAATGAGCCAATTGTCCCACGAGGGATGTCTGTATATGTAAAAAACCTGTGTTTCCTCCTTTAGAACTAATGTTAATTGTCATTACCCGTTCTTAATACTCAACGATTTCTGAACACCGTCAAATGCAAAACATGGAAAATGTGAGGGCTAAAATATAAATATTGAAATTAATAACCACCATTACGTACAACCTCTTCGATGGGGGAAATAAAGACGGTGTTCAAGCTACTTTAATTTCTTATTGCTTCAGTTTCAGGAACAAAAACATTTTGAGTTTTGACTTTTGAATATAATTTTAAGACAAGAGAGCTATTGACTTTTTATATCTTTGTAAGATGTTCAACTATAAATAGTGATTGCGATGTTGGGCTGACGTGGCGAAATATAAGTGGAAGATAAATATAGAATGATTATTGAGATAATTTTGTGTGATGTGATGTTGTAATGGTGATAAATATAAATGAATTGTAAGAATTATTTGTTTGTGATTAGATGTTGTAATGGTGGTAAATATTTTAAATCTAGAGGTAAAATAATACTAAATATTCTTAAAGAGGTGTTTGGCGGTTTGGGAGACAAGAATATTGTCTAATTGTCTCTCTCAAATTAGATAATTGGATAGAAGGTCTAAAAAAAAACTTATCTGGTTTCCTTTCATTATTTTACAATTGCAAAGATCATCTTTCTGTTCTGACAAAAAGTTAATGAGAACATATCTACAAACCTCTTACTATGGGCTGCTCTTAGGATTTTCTACACAAGAGGCATATCTCTCCGGGAGTGGCGGACACACATGTAAGTAAATAGGGTCCGTAGACTTCGTTAAAAATAATAAAACTCAGATCTTATCTATAGAAAAATATTTCTAATTCGTTAAAAATAATAGAAGCTCTGCATTTTACCTATAAAAAATATTTCTGACCATTGAAAAACTTTTCCGGATCCGCCACCGTCTCCGGCTTTGTGAGACATATGACGAGACCGTGATCATGCTATGTGAGACTGCTCTTGGGCGAAACATGTTTGGCTCAATATGATTCCTGGTACCGCCTACTCAACCTTCTTTGGATGAACTCCACTGGCTATCGGGTTGATTATAATTTGTGTCACTCAAGTGCTCTACTCATCGATATGGACTTCTGGAGATACGTATACCGTGAAACAATTTATGATAAATGCTTTTGACGCAATAAGATGCTTCATGAAGAAAATGTTTTGCATCCTCCCGTGCATTGTGTTCATTTCTAAGACTATTATAAGGGTTAAAGATTTACGTTTAACATGGAATTTACAAGATGTAACTTAGAAAATAGGTAGGCGTTCATTTATTTTTCCTGATCAAACAGCTGTAACATGTTACTTTTGAGTTTTTAATACAAAGATCCTTTCTTTAAATAAAAATATTTATAAATAGTGATTATGCGCGCTTAGCCTAAAAATAATCATTACTTTTGAAGATGACCAAGGGCCTGTTTGGTAAACGAATTAAGTGCTTATTCTGAAGAAATTAAGAGGTGGTTACAATCAGAGGTGTTTGGTAATATTTTTGACACATCTTATATAATTAAGTGCCACTTAATTCTACATGTTAAAAGTTAAATATTTTTCAGCGGTACATATACCGCTTATATCTGAATGAAAGTGCCGGCTCTTCCCTCGTCCACCTCCCACGTGCATCCTTCGTAATAGGATCCATTATTCATTCATTTCTTTGCTTTACTTTTTTTTTTGTTTGTTTTAATATGCTTTCTTTTTTTTTCAGGAAAATATGCTTTTCTTATATTATTAAAATATTTTTATCATAGTCTAGAAAAAAATTAAAAATATAGCATAAAAAATATAGCTTTTGCTATATATATACAAAAAATGTGTATACATAAAATATTAAAAATAAAACATTTAATGTTTTCAGATTTATAGTGTTATCAAACAGTCTAATCAATTTCAGCACTTAAATTATTCAGTTAATTAATGTAATCAGACTTCAGACTTCAGATTTCAGACTTATGTATAAAATTATTTTTTTATTTTTTTAAATATGTATAAAATCCCTCGAAAAGATGTATATTTTGGAACGGAGGTATGATGGTTATTTACCTTGGTTGTTGAATTATTTATTCATCCTATATTTTGAAATTTGTTATTGTTCACTTATCATATTAATATATGAATCTCTCACATCTTACAACATAGGTTTGAAGAATTAAGCACCCTCTCTTTTAGGGGTGACAAATTTTCCGATAATCCCGACCCGCCTCGAATCCCATACCGATCCCGTCCCGAAAATCCCGATCGCGAAAGTTTCCCGATCCTGAATTTTCGGGATTTTTCCGCCCCAAAATATGGGAACGGGATCGGGTATAAAACTCAATCCCGCCGTGTTCCCGATCCCGAGCCAAACACACACACACACACACACACACACACACACACACACACATATATATATATATATATATATATATATATATATATATATATATAAATGGGTTCATATACATACTATTGATTCATGCTTATCAGATATACTACTAAAATAGTGCATCCGATCACTATTTTAGTGCACTGTTTATTGTTTCAGTGCAACTACAAATTGAGGAGCAGTGTTTGTAAAAACTAGAAACCTAACTAGAAACTCCGCTTCCTCAATTTGTAGTTGCAGATCAAACAATAACTGTGTGTGCACTAAAATAGTGATCGATGCACTATTTTAGTAGTATGTACTGATAAGCATGGATAGTATATGCATGCACGGAACTCAACCCTATATATATATATATATATATATATATATATATATATATATATATATAAAATATTTTTCATCTCGATATAAATACCCAAAACCTTAAATACTAAAAACATAAAAATACTACACTCTCTGCTTCTGTTGTTTCTCAGTTTCTCTGCACTTTTCTTTTGCTCTCTAATATACCATTGTTTTCTTCCTCACAAAAGCCACCCGCCTCCACCGGCCGTCGACTTTATCGTCGTTAACTCATTTCTCCGCCCCACATTTTAAACTATTGTTTTGATCAAGTAATTGTTGTCCTTTTTTATATTAACATGAATATTTTTTAACATCATATGTTCGGGACATTCATTCCAACGGGATCCCGAATATTCAGGTATCCCAATTGTCGGGATCCGGGAAGAAAAATTGAATCCCGAATCTTGTCGGGACGGATTTCGGATAGGAGGTTTACGGGTCAAGTAAGGAAAAAATAGGGTTCATAATTTTTTTTATAGGTAAATCTTATTAAAGTTATTATTTTTTGTTGCGGGGTTCGTTGACCCCTTTAGCATAAGGTAGTTTCTCTAATGTAATAATTTTGTTACGATAAGTCACACGTAATATTATAACTCGGTTCATACATCGAATTTTAAAGTGATTTTTTGTTTTATAGACTCAAACACTAATTTTCTCTATCATAAATAATCTCCGTTCAGATTGAAATATTTTTTATCCCTACGATATATAATAAGAATAGAAAATATATATTTTTGCAACATATGTGAAAGAAAATTAATAGACAAAATATGATATCCAATTACCCCTATATTTCTCAAAGTATTGTCCTTTATAACCATTACCTCTATATAATAAGAAAAACAAGAATATATCCAATTACATAGAGAAAAACGCTATCTTTTGATAGAGTTTCAGAACAAATAAATGTCACCAAGCATCGAGAAACAATTGAAAATTTCTCAATGAATACAATGGAGATTGTTCGATTTAAATTATCCAGAAAACACATATAAATGAAACAAATAAAATACAAATAATTAAAGACAATGCAATCACAATTTCATATAGTAACACTTTCACATATGTAGAAATTTCATTAGAAAACTATAGCAACACGAAAAACATCACACAACATTTTCCGATATTTGAGAACAACCGAAAAGAAGAACGAATTGAACAACGATAAAAACACATAGATACATATGGATTTAGTTCAATTACTGTTCGCTCAGAACATCATCGAACTAAGGACATGAATACAAACATTCAACAACAACGATAAAAACACATGTGGATTTAGTTCAATTATCGTTCGCCTAGAACGTCATCGAACTAAGGACATGAATACATATATATAAAACATTTGAACAACGACGACGAAAGACAGATGCATGTGGATTTAATTCAATTCTCGCTTGCCCGAACGCCATCGAACTAAGGACATGCATGAATACATATATATGTTAAAGATCAAGCGCTTACCGCTTCTCACTAAAAGCTATAATTTGTTAAGGAAAGCGCTACTATATTTCTTATATCACTTTAACACTCCCTCAAGTGTGGGCTTATATAACAAGCTAAGCCAATCTAGGCGGCCGGAGCAAACTAGGCTCCAATAACAAAGAGGCCCAACACATGCATCACGTGCACAATATAAATGGGGGAAATAATAATGTTTATAGCCAGGTTCGAACTCGAGACCTCTGGCTCTGATACCATGTTAAAGATCAAGCGCTTACCAGTTCTCCTAAAAGCTATAGCTGTTAAGGAAGGCGCTACTATATTTCTTATATCACTTTAACAATATAAAACGTTTATTCTTGACAAAAAGAAAAACACTTCGATCTTCTCCAAATTGCTAATGAAGATCATCATCAATGGCGATTAATTCCTTCAACGACAGGAATCAATAAGCTTTTTTGGATTCTTTTTCGAATTCGCACTGACAATTCAATTCACCGTAATCATCATTTTCATGACAACGATCTATCTCGGGAGGACAAGCGCAACCATCATCACACTTCTCATATCTGCTACATTAATTTATCGTTAGTGCAATCATCTTTCACTGCAATAATATTGTCAGAGCTTAAAACAATCATAAATCATAATGATGTAAATTAAATCTTAAACGTAATTGCATGGTTGCTTGAGGTGCAAGAGATATACCTCAAAATCGATGAATCCTGTCGAAAAACTGTTAAATTGTACCATCTAAAACTGCAACGCCCTATGTCGGGACAGATTTCCCACACTCTTGAATGAAAAATTGTGCAAGTGTTGGACAGATTGCCAACACTTGAGGGGGTGTTGGGACATATTGCCCACACTTTTAATGTAGAAGAAATAAAGTTGCGCATTTACTACAACCAATTGGTTTTATAAGTACAACTGTAAGCGCTTAATCTTAATATGGTATCGGAGCCAGAGGTCATGAGATCGAACCCTGGTTGGAACATTATTTAAAAAAATTGTGCAAGTGTTGAGACAGATTGCTCACACTTGAGGAGGGTGTTGGGACAAATTGCTCACACTCTTCACTGAAAATTGTGCAAGTGTTTGACAGATTGCCAACACTTGAAGGGGGGTGTTGGGACATATTGCCCACACGCTTAATATATAAGAAATAAAGTAGTGCCTTTACTGGCACCAATTGGTCTTAGTAAAATGCTAAGCGCTTGATCTTAACATTGTATCGGAGCCAGAGGTTACAAGATCGAACCCTGGTTGGAATATTATTTAAATAGAAATTGTGCAAGTGTTAAAGTTGCGCATTTACTACAACCAATTGGTTTTAGTACAACGGTAAACGCTTGATCTTAACATGGTATCGGAGCCAAAGGTCATGAGATCGAATCATGGTTGGAACATTATTTAAAAAAAATTGTGCAAGTGTTGAGACAGATTTCTCACACTTGAGGAGGGTGTTGGGACAAATTGCCCACACTCTTGAATAAAAATTGTGCAAGTGTTGGACAGATTACCAACACTTGAGGGGGTGTTGGGACATATTGCGCACACTCTTAACGTATAAGAAATAAAGTAGCGCATTTACTGGCACCAATTGGTCTTAGTAAAATGGTAAGCGATTGATCTTATCACCCTAAAAAAATGTAGCGCCCAAACCCCGGATGTGGTAGCACTAAGTGATTAATAAAATATCCGGTGAACTGCTCGCCCTCGTTTGGTATAAAAGGGCGACACCCACGGTCTCCAACGGTGTGGCGGACCCCGAGTCTGGTGGCGCTTAGTTCCATCTGGTAGTCAACTTTGATAACAATTGTAACGCCCCCAGATCCCGGGTCTGGTAGCGCTAAGTGAGCAATAAAGGATCCGGTCTACTGCTTAGACCATCATCCTCACCAACGAAGTTATATGGGATATCACATTCTCACATCTTGCAATCTTTTCAACAATTTTCTGTGGTGTTATGAAAGCATGAATGAAAAAGTTGACCATAATATCGAAAAATTGACTGAATCATCCTCTTTTTTACTTCAATGTATACATAAACTTCGTTTGGTCTAAAAGAGTCAACCTAAGTTGACAAGACCTTTATATCTCACATTTATATGAGGTGAGCATTCTACTACTTTACCGATGTGAGACTTTATCTTCTCCCCCTTATAAAGGACTAGCGACCTCGCCAGGACGGCCAAGACTGTTCCCGGATCGTCCCTACCAGAGGTAACTAGAGGTCATCCTTACACCGTCTTCTTGTGCGGTGCATCGCATAGGACCGTCTGATAGTCGGCTCTGATACCATTTTGTAACGCCCCCAGACCCCGGGTCTGGTAGCGCTAAATGAGTTATAAATGGTCTGGTCAACTGCTTAGACCACCGCCCTCGCTTGATCTAAAAGGGCCAACCTGAGTTGACAAGACCTTTATGTCTCACACTTATATGGGGGTGAGTATTCTACTACTTTACCGATGTGGGACTTTGCAAATTCACTCACTATCTCTTGAAGTGGTGTATGATGCCGCGCTTGTAAGTCTCTTATACTAGCAAGAGTACTAGATCAAATTATAGCATAGCAACGGCGAATCAAAGTCGATCCCACATAGACAATGCAACTCAAGTATAAACGAATCTAACGTAAATAAGAAAACAAATGTGGTCGTCGACCAACAATAACATAGAAAGAAACATGGTATTCCTTCCGCATCCCACCTATCTACTAACTTGGTCTAGTTAATCCTTATGTTTACTTCCCCACATAATTTCCTTAAATCAATCGAACTTTTTATTCAATTTTAGCTACGGGTGCATCTCCTAACCCTATCTACTTCCACTCTAAGGACAACAAACAATCTATACGCAACTAACCTCCGTCGTTGGTCGTATTAGCCCATACACAATAAGTTCTAGAGAAGCCGGCACGAGACCGAATACCTCCTTAAGCAGCCATCGACTATGACTAGCACGTTGCTAGGGATCCATCAAAACAATGTCCTAATAACACTTCACTAACAGTCCTTCATGTTAATTTACGAATTGCGAATATTAGATTGGCCAGACCTAATGAATCATTTTAATTGTTCATGTCGATCAACGTAGCTGACGCTGAATCTCCATATTAGGGTTACCTAAAAGTTGCCGCGGTAAATCGGTATAGACCGCCGATTTACCAGGGGCGGTGGTTCCTATTCTGGAATCTACATTGCTTCATTCTTATTAATTCACATAAATTGTGGGGTTGTTAAACATGCAGATTAACTATAACACGTAAATACAAGTAGATCTACCATAATAAAGACATAAAGGAACGTTGAAAACTTCATACATTTGATTATAGGGATCTAGCTTGATCTAGCCACTCAAGCTAGAGATGGTAAGGAGGGAAGGAAACCGTAGAACAAATCACCAAAAGCTAAAGAAACTTTATTTCATCAAACTAGATAATAATGTATATGAAAATCTATCAAAGTATTGTGATCTATCTTTACAATAAATTCTGCGGCTTTTTATAGATACATTAGCTGACTTATGACTCAAATAAACCCTAACCGACCTAGTAGATGCGGCAGACTTCAGTTTCGTGTCCTCCAAGCCCTCGATTAATCGGGCATAGCCCACGGTTAATCGGGCTTATTTTTCTTCTTTTTTTCTGGCAAATCTCTTCCTGGACTTTCTCCACTTGGCCCAATGCTATTCCCTCGGTCCAGATCCTTCCTTAATTGCTCTGGATTTCGGTATCCTGAAAAATGCATAAAACAAGACAAAACAGTACCAGATGCTTGGGATAATACACAAATGCATAATTATGGACTTAGGAACATGCACTTGGTGTTTAACACATATTCTCCACAATAAATAGGCATATATATCTTCTCTAGAACAGAATTCGGGATGAATAATTGTTAATTTAATGATGCATTTAAAGCGTTATCGGTGTAATGCATTTTTCATGGACCATTTGCCTCTGCAAATAAAGCAAGTCCTTTCAGAAACAACAAACATAATAGAAACGACCCAACTTATGTTGCAGTCATGTCTCTAGATAGGTTGATAAATGAAATCAATTAATTTGTATAAACTAGGAAATGAGTTAATTTGAAATTCAGACTACAAATAAAGATCTCTTTTTGTAGTAATCATAATCCAGGCTCATTGATTTGGTATCCATATAGTGATTTTCATGTAGAAACAAAATGTTTTTATTATTTACGTTTTAGAAAGGGTCTGACCTTATACAAATAAACCGGTAATATTTGAAATTAATGAGCAATCAGAATACAACTTTTGCACGGCTGGATATTGAAAAAAAAAATGAATTTTATTTTCTCTCTACTAGTAGTTAATATCTGAAATGGTTATATCTCCCTTAAAAAAAACTAAAGAAAAAAAAAAGTTTATATCTTTTGATCTATAAACCCAATCATCGTAATTATTTCATCATCATAATACAAATTTTTTCGTCCACTTTGTTTTCATTTCTTATTTGATATTTTTCCATAGTAATATCTGAAAATCAGTTACAATGAAGTTGAAGATGTAGTGAAATGCTAAGTTTCATTTGAAGACCAAATCAAATGTCACTACATCTTTGTTCACACTTTATAAAATCAAATCAAGTGTCATTGCATCTTCATTGACATTTTATGAAGACCAAATCAGTTGTCATCTCCAAATATTCCATAATTCAAGAATTTGTATGAGTCCAAATTAGGATCAACAATCTACTTCAAGGAATTCCATAATCTGCTAGATAGGATCAACAATCTACTTCAAGGATATGAGTATAAGCTTGAATCAATTCCATCTCCAAATATTCCATAATTCAAGAATTTGTATTAGTCATCTTCAAATATTAATCTAAACTACTCCCTCCGTCCCATAATATAAGGTCGTTTGGCCATTTCACACAATTTAAGAAAATATAATAAATGAGTTACTTTTTAATATTTCAATGCAAAATATTGTATTGTTTTCTAGGACTGACTAATAATATCACATTGTTTAGTGTAAAATGAAAACATTGTTTTGTGAGGATGACTTATATTTTAGGACATCAGTATAAAGCCAAAAAGACTTATATTACGGGACGGAGGAAGTAATATCTTTATAATCTCAAATAGCTATACATGCATTCTTAATCACTATAAAATACAGCCACAAAAAAAAACTGAAGCATTCAAAAAAAAAAAAAAAAAAAAAAAAAAAAAAATCAAAGGAGAAACAAAATATGAAGAGTTGAAAAAGCGAAAGCAATTCAAGAAGACGAAGCAATGCCATTACACACACCTCTTCGATCTTCTAAAACATTTGTTTACAAGTTCCTCTCTATTGCTTAAAGACTCCTTCCGTTCCAAAACAACGCAATTCTAAAACAAATTGTTCCAAATAATTGGCGCAGAATATCTTGTAATGCAAAATTTAATGCAATTTTTCCTTTTTACCCATCTCTTTGTTTCTTCAATACATTGCCTTAGATGCACCAGCATTTTGTATTCTATTTCCTATAAAGGTATTCTAGTCTTTATCTAATCAAAGATAAAATATTACATCCGTCCTATAAAAAGTGTAACTTTTTAAAAATATGTTGTCTCATTAAAAGTGTCAATTTATAAAATCAATACATCATTTAATGTATTTTTTTTCCAAACATAACCCTATTTTAGCATTTAATGTTTGTGTTCATTTCACATTCCAATAGAAACATTAATTATGTGATAGGGATATATAAGTCCTTTATTACTCAAAATACTATACATTAATTGTTTTCTAGTAGGACGGAGGTAGTAATTAATTATTTTCTTAATCTGCGTGTCTTTGACGACTGCCTCAATTATTGTAAAACCGATGGAGTAATTAATTATGGGACGGCACATAAAGACCGTGTTCCAGCTACTTTGATTTATTCTTGCCTCAATTTCAGGAACCAAAACATTTTTAGTTTTGACTTTTGCATATAATTATACGACAAGAGAGTTTTTGCTTTTTTTTTTTTTTGGTTGAAACCGGATATTTATATTAAAAATTAACTGTAAAGCTGTTATAAAAAAAAAAAAAAGAACAAAACAAAGAGCTATACAAATGATAAAAAAAGGAGAGTGATTTAGGCACAAAAATCATCCACATAAATCATTCACACAACATTTTATAACCACACATTTTAACACTTAAAAGAAAAACAAAATAACTCAAAAATTCTGGACCACAAATCCACCTTTTATGTGGATGGGTTGGGGATGAGGGGTTGTGCCTTAATCATTTTTCGATAAAAAAAACCCGAAGCAAAGACTTCTTATCATTTAAATGAATTCTTTATCATTTTCAGTTCTCTCGTCCTAATGGGGAAGTTATTAAAGCCTTAATTTATTGAATCACATTAGAGTACATGGAATGGATGGAGAGAGGTAAATGCAAGATTAATGACCTAAACCGTGATCTCGGATCCCATGCAGTGCACTGGGTGATCCAGTACATCGTAGAGGATCCGATCGAACTCACCGGTGTTGATCTCAACCGTCAACTGTATCGATGCATTCTTCATTGGGGACATCTCAATCACATAAGTATGGTGGACAGTCATCGACGGTCCCACAGCCTTCAAACTCACGAGTTATAAAAAAAGCTTTCAATACAAGCATTGCTTTTCTTTTTCTTTTTTTTTCGCAAACGCACCCGTCGTCTTTGCAATTATCATCTTTTTTACATAGCCCGAACCGGTCACATTCATTAATTCTTCTACCGGGCGGGCAGTAGGCTTGGCTTCTCAGCAATTTTCTTGGTTCATGAAATGTTGTTCTTTCCTCGGTTACTACCCCTAACGCAACTGGAAAAAGGCAAGGGCCAAAAGCGATGGCGGATCCAGTGAATTTATTCCAGCTAAGCACGGAAATTAAAAACTACATATTTTATCTAAAAAAATTCAAATGCATTACCAGAAGCCTAAAACATAAATTTTTATCTAAGAAACAACACTTTTTAATAACAAAACTACATAATTTTAATACTTTTTTTTTTTTAAATTCAATGTGGGGACTTCCCCGGCCACGCTGATCCGCCCCTGGCCAAGGGTTGTTTAGTCTTTCAATGATTTACGGTATAAATAGTGCACTGATAAAAAAATATAGGTCTAACCAGGGCCGGCCTTGTGAAAATCAGGGCCTTAGGTCAGTTGGCAGACGAGGCCCGCTCATTGTGTATAAATTCGTTTATTATTTTAATTAAGTAGAGAAATAATTATACAATTTTAACAAAGACAACTACTGTAATTCTGAATTCATAGTCATAACAGCATAAACTATTGACAATATAATTTTCAGATCGCTTTTCTACCACAGGTAGAAGTAAAATTTGAAAACTCGTTAGAATAATCGACATTATCAACCATTTTCTTTATGATATAAGGTAAAATAAACACATTTGGTTTTTGGTATATACTGAATAATGTAACTTATTAGATATATTGATTTTTTTAATCAATAATTGAAGTCGTGTCTTTTTATAGATTCATGGTATAGTTAATACTACTACTTTTTATTTATTTATTTATTTATTTATTTATTTATTTTTAACTTCTGGGTTTGATTTTGATTTTTTTTTTTTTTAATACATATGTTGAATCGTATAAATTGAGGTATCAACTAAACAGATTTCGGGACACAAAATATGTGGAAATTCTTCAATGGGGAGGATGTTTGAGGAGTGAATACGCGATTTATTTCTGACCGCATAGCCAAAATCAAATTCAAATCACATGGCCCGTAATCATCCACGCAGCGCATGTTTATGATCTTGAAATGGAGTATTAGGAAGTTAATTACAATGTAGATGTAGATACAAAAAGAAATATAGTAACACTGAAGAACAACCAATAAAATAAATATAGTTATAACAATGTAGTAAAACTGATATGGATAAAAAAAATATGGGTGGATTAATTTTTGCGTAGAAGATTGAAGTAATTTCGATTGTAAAAAAGATGGATTTTTGCGTAAAAGATGGATTAATTCGTTTGTCAAATTTGTATTATCCCTTAAATTCAAAAATACGTAGTGATAATGCTTCCCTAAAATCATGGAAAATGGAGTGTCAGTTACAATATTAATTGTTTCCTTTAAAAAGAACCGTTTAATTGTTTATTGTATTATGTATCACAATTGGCTATGAAGAAATAAAATGAGGGTAATTTAGGAAAAAACCAAGCATTTTGTCCTAATTAAAACTCAATATCCTTTCATCCTCATTTAGTTGATAAGATGTCCTTTTAGCCAAAAATCTATATAATTAATGCAATATTGTTTTCAATCTCTCACCGGTAAATAAATAAGGGTAGATGTTGAAAATGCAATAAATAATATTTTGAAAATGTAATTACGACAAATAAAAATAATTTTTTATTTTTGAAAACTATGACAGTTAAATGGATAGCTCACTTTTGTTGTTGATGGCGTTACCATGTTTATGCTTGTCTATGTCGACAATATTGTTGGAAGTATCCTCTTTTGTTGAGCGTTTAAGCTCCCGGTTTTTTACCAAGGACTTAGGTCTTCTATCTATTTTGGGTGTTGATGTTTAGTATAGTCAGGCATGTCACTTTCTTCACAACATAAGAATGTTGTTGACTTGCTTCGCAATGACAATATCCACGAGGCCAACATCGTTACTACTCCCTTGCATCATGATGCTTCACAGCTTCTTACTCATCCGGATGCCCCTTATGATGATCCTTCTACCAATCGTCAACAGTATTCAGTATTTATTGTTCGCGTGTCCTAATCCAGCATTTGTGGTTAATAAGTCTTCCCGGTACATGCATAAGCCCCTACCGTCACTCACTGGTTTTTAGACAAACGTCTCTTACTGTATCTCTCTGCACTTTTTGTGATGGTCTCCAAATGTATCGCTCTCCTTTCTTGTTGCTACATGCCTTTTCTGATGCTAACTGGGGTGGTAACAAGGATTATTATCTGGTTTTTCTTGGTAAAAAATTGATTTCTTGGAGTTTTAGAAAGCAGTCTATTGTTGCTCGCTCTTCCACTGAAACAGAATATCATATCGTTGCTGCTACTACTGGTGAATTACATTAGCTATCATATTTACTATTGGATCTCAGTCAATGTTAATCTAGACGCCGATCATTTTTTTGTGACAATATGGGTGCTACTCAGCTCAATGCCAATCATGTCTTTCATTCTCGCATGATGCATATTGCTATTGATTATCACTTTATTCGTAATCAGGTTCAATGTGACATTCTTCGTGTGGCTTACGTTTTTAGCTCTGATTAGTTGGCGGATGCGCTCACTAAAAGGTTACCCCACATTCCGTTTCAGCATAAGCTTGGTCTTGCCTACAGTAGACCAACTTGAGGGGGTGTATTCGAGTATGTTATTGGAATATATAGTTGCAGATATATTTTTGTATTTATTGTGTAAAAAGGAGCATAAATTCGTGCAGTTATGATCTGCAATTTTGCAGAAAATTGCTTAGAGGTGCGGTCCTCTAGTTATAGGCTTGGGCCTGAAGCAGAAAGTGATATCAGGTAGAATTTCTAGATAGCAAAGGCGCAGGCCTCTGAATACAGGCATGGGCCTTGAGCAGTTTTGTGCTATATATCTTCTATTTTCTTTGTAATAAAAGTTTGTACATGGTATGTAAGTTCCTAGGGAACATTAAATTGTATGTGGCGAAGTTTAGCAACTGGTTTCTCGTAGACTTGGCTCACGACTGAGTCCCTCTGCTGGGAGAAACGTGATAGCACCGAAACACGGTTGTCTAGATCTTGCAGTACATTGACTTAGGAGTCATTGCTACCTATGACTATTGTTAAGTAGTTAATGTAGAATTGTCTAGGACTAGGATAGGAAGCCTTTTATGTGAATTAACATATATGACTAGATAACTTCGTAACAAATCTGCTTGATGAGTCTAAAAGCTAAACGTTATGGTTCATGATAAGACACGTTTTCGTTATGCAGTATAGAACAGTCCACATGAAACATTTCGTGCCATACAGGGGCGGAGCTATTGAGGACCGAGGGGGTGCCCCGGCCCCCCCTCGATTTCTGTGAAATTACTATTATACCTCTTGAGTTTTATAGAATATTTCAGAACATTGGTATTAATATTTATCTTTGCTCTGTTGTAACATGCTTCTCAATGTTTTAGTGGATAACTGCTGCGCATATTTGCCAGAATGCCTGCATTCGAATCATGCCTACTACATGTATATTTTTTTTTTTTTTTTTCCCTTTAAAACTATTCCCATTCCCAACTAATTTCTAATTTTCTATTGCCCTATTCTTTTTTTTTTTTTTTTTTTTTTTTTTTTTTTTTTGAGGGGCTATTGCCCTAATCTTAAAATGGATGTATATTGAGAGGAGATATTTTGTAATCTATCACATGGATTTATCATGATTATTTTTAAAACGATGCATCGTAGAGGCCAATCAGTAAGTTTATTTAAGCGGTTACAAAACAATAAACATATATGTTAGTTAAGATCACAAACAACACGTGAGTTTTTGGTATCATAAATTCTCTTTTATCTTATATTTGCATATTTATATTTCTTAACATAATTTTTTTGTATCGCTTAAGTGAAAATTTCGCTTCCTGATGAAATTTCTCGCCCGCCACCGTGCCATATGAGTGATCGAACACGTCTCGCCAAGATACTCATCACCCAACGAAGTGTCCTCGGATCATGGCGTAACAAACCCTTAATTGGTCGAGATTTTACTAGTTGGAAGAGTAGAGGGGAGTGAGCACTTCATAACATATGTGGTAGCAAGTGTAGATATGTATACATGTTGATTGTATTCTTTTACTCCGAATCTTCTAACCCTTACTTGGTACTTTTTGTAAAACCCCGAACTTTCAGTAAGGGTATTATTGACATGTCAATAATAATTGATTTTAATGGATTAGTAAAACACCGACGAATACGTGATTGACCGGGATTGAGACACTTTTAATTAAAGAGATAATTATTGAGATCCGTTATTTTAGGTAAGATATTTTTTTTTTAGGTAAGATATTTAAAAATGGGATTTGATTAAATTAGATTGACACAAATAATTAATGGGTTATTTGGGAAAAAGGATTATAGAATATATATATGTGTGTTGTGTTGTGTGTTAAACGAAAAAGAGCAGGAAAAAAAAAAAGGAGAATGGTGTAGTAGTTTAAGACTCAACCAATAAGATGAAGACATGCTTTTCAATTACGGAGAATGAGGAAGTAAGAACCGCGGCACATACTGGACGAAAGACAAAGAAAAGAATAGGAAAAAGGGTGATTCGGTCATAATTCGGTACATTTTTTTTCAATCCGATTAATGAGTGGTTTGCGGGTAAGTTTAAGTTGTGATATTTATTGTCTTTTTTTATGTGTCTTTAATCAAAGATTTAGCATTGAAGGTTAGATCTTTAATTGGTAGGGTTTTTCCAATCACGGTGCTTATTTGCAAATCGTTGTTAGTTACTGTTCGGTTCGAAGTTCGACTGGTTGTTAAGGTGAGGAGTTTTCTTATCAAAATATTCCGATTTTAATTTAAAGATTATGCCTTTAAGTTGTTTTAATATTGTTTATGTTAAGTTGCATTAAACAAGACATGATTATGTATTGCCGGGTAATTGCCAAACTATGTTTTAAGAAAGTTACTCTGCTTCGTAGTTACTTTTATGTAAGATGTTTTACGCGTTTAAGTTACCAATAATGGAGATAGGATGAGAGTTCGGGTATGGTCTTTGAATGCTGTAGTAGGTTAGCTGTGGACTTCAACGTCGAATCTATGTGCTTTATGTGCTCATACTTGTTTAGAGTTAACGACCTAGCAACGTACTGTATGGAGTACCATGGGTACTCAAGCCCCGTGTCGGAGGTATGACTAGCTGTACAAGCCATGTCGTTCTTAAGAAGGTATGGTTATTAGTCATATTAGTCGTGTTGCACAGACCCCTATGTAATGTTATATTATGTTATGTTATGTTATGTTATGTAAGTAAGGTACACATGAACAGTCAAGACAAGAACATAGCAGGGGCGGACCCACGTACCCCAGGGGAGGGGCACGTGACCCCACTGGAATTTTTAAAAAAAAGAATTTTTTTTTTAGTGTTAAAACTATGTAGTTTTGTTATTGTTAAAAAGTCATTATTTTAGATAAAAATTGATGTTTTAGACCCCGCTGACCCTAATCAAATTTTTTTTGGATAAAATATGTAGTTTTAGACTCCGGTGACCCCACTGGAATTTATTCCTGGATCCGCCACTGGAACATAGATATGTTATGTTTAAGTAAGTAAGTAGACATGAAGTATGAGCATGACAGACAAGACACAAACAATTTACAGTTAGTTGACAAGTAAAGTATGGGTTATTAGACGGCTTACGTAAGTTTAATTAACATGCTAAATATAGTAAGTAATTAATGTAAAGAACATGTACGTGCAAGATGACGTGAATGTAGTTAAGAAGCATGTTTTCTATGCATGGTGTAAAGTTGGTATCCAAGTGGTTTTCCTTATATGTCAAGTTTGGTTTTAAAGTGAATGTTCTTATGTTTCAAGTTATGTATTAAAAATTGTTTTCTTAAGTGTTACAAGTAATGGCTCTCAAGATGTTTGTGAACTGGATGAAGTTGAATCATGTTGTGTCTCTCGGCATCTGACATGCATGAATCTCTCTTTTGATCTTTATTCTCCTTACTAAGCATACAACTGGTGCTCACTCCTTTTATTTAGAATAAGAAGAAATGCTGGTTAAAAAAGAGTTTGATCATGAGGATCATGGAGAGAAATCATCGGGAAGAAGCCACGGAGTTCGTTGAGTTCGGGAGGGTTTCCTCTTTTTGGACAAGTTGGGTTGTAATAAATGTTAGTAGTTATTTATGTTTAGTTTGACCGCAGTTGTAATCGGTTGAGTATGTTAATGGAAAGTCTTAAGTGTCAGTTTCAGGAGTCTCTTAATTTTTTTAATTTCTTCCACGTTCCTGATACGATATGAGGCTTACGAGTGATTTAGGGTTTACTCTAAATGTCACGTGCCGAACGTCTATTTTCCGGATAAGGACTCGGTGTTCAGGACAGGGGCGTTACACTTTTGTACTTACCCATTTGATTATTGTTCTCCCACCCCGAAAAGGTGGTACAATGTAGGTTGAGTTCGAGGTCCCCGAGGAGTGATTCCCGAGGATGTTGCAGTTGAAATTTTCATTCTCATTATTCCGTTGTATTTTGGGTATATACTTCTCCCTATTTTTTGTAAGGAAGTTGGTGGGGGCACCGATCCCATTCCCCGATTTCATCCCCCGACAATTTAACATCCATACACTTTTGGGTAATGTTCAAGATTAATAGTTGTTCCGGTTGTAATGATCAATGTTGTAAATATAAGGCAGTGTAGTGCTTTCACTATTGTGTAAAAGTCTTTGGTGATGTTTTAAATGCAACTTGTATTTCTTTTCGATCGTTTGTATAAGTTTTTTTAGTTTCTCAAGTCTATCGTTTTGTTTCTATTTTGAACTCTGATATTGATTGTGTTAGGTTTATATATATATATACTAATAGAGTTCACCCGCAGCGACGGCTAATTAATCGCCTCTGGCAAATTCAGTAAATAAGACCTCTATATAGAAGCAACAATTAAGGAATTTAGTGGAGATGATTTAAGAAGCTAGCGTAAATAACCTCGATTCATGAAATCAATACATATTTGATTCCAATGGAACAATTTTACATATGGTCACAACAAAAGAAGTCTAAGTATAATTAGATATTCTATTGTCAATACAATATCATTTATACTACTAACCATTACACGAAATAGAACGTGTAATGATTTGTAACATGTCACAAACATGTCGCAAAAGATGATGCAAAACATTTTATTCCCTATGAGCCAAATGCAAGGTTGTGTAACGTCTCCTAATCATGAGTCGGCTAGTTCTGCTTCGGATTGCTTGTCCTTGTTCTTCTTCTTCTTCACATGACCCTGTTCATTATGATCACTTTTAGGCATCATTTCAACATCAGAATTAACCTAAAAGTGATGTATGCAGTTTAATACAACATCATGTCAACAACTCTTTCTAAGCCGTGATGAACAAAAAGCTTCTTAGACCTAGAAATAACAGATCCTAAAAAGCAAAAATTACTAAAAATGGGAAGAATTTGAACTCATCTTCATAGCAATTTCTTGAAAAACCAAAACGATCATATCTCGATCAAATCGTAAACGACAGAAGCAAAAAGCTGTGAAATCGTTTGTACCACAGCATGGTTGAACCGCTACCATTTCTGATTTTTCCATCAAAAGCACTTGGTTTTCTTTAACATACATCTGATTGAAATGAAATGTTAGATTTCCTACACAAGATAAAATAAAAATGTGTAAAGATAAGGTATTCTTTGGCTTCAATGTTTAATATTGCCCATAACAATCAATACATGCAGACACAACAATGGAGTTGAAACGATTATACTTCTTTACACTAAAATGAATATTGCACAAATCTTAAATGTTTAATAAAAGAAAAAATTTAACTGCACCACATACGGTAGGATTCTTCCATCTATCGTCATAGTCATTGGTAAACATCGATCTGAACTTCATGCCACTTTATTTGGATCAGATTTTGTTCAAGTAGCCGGCAAAAGAATGAATTAACTCAACTCATATATCAAATGGGATTTTCTAACACTCGGTCATGATCTTTAGAATTGCATTCTCTTGTTTGAAAGCACTGCTCAAAATCTCATTATTTATCCAATACCAGATATTGACTTTGGTGATAAAAGTCATAAATATACAATATCCATCTATGTTGATCAATATCTTAGGATATCACTAAATGTTGAATACTAACATCTTTTGTTAGTAACTTTTAGTTCGCGACTTTTACAGTACGCCGTTAGATGTCATTAATCATTAATCATCAAGTATAGAAAATCACATGGATATCATTGACGGTAGAAATATAATTTAGTAATGTTTTTTCAAATGTCTCAAATAAAGTAGTATGCAAGACAATGGCCACAACATATTTTTTTTAAGAAGCTCCTTATCCATATTGAATAATTATATCATATTTAATGCATACCTTAAACAGTCGCAAGCGCAGGTGGCAAATGTGAAATCAAAAAACCTAAAACCTGCACTCAAAATTAGGGTACAAACCGAATCCATTCAGCAATTTAAAAAAAAACACAAGCATTTGAAGCATAAAAATAAAAGGTTGAGACAAAAAAAAATAGATACATCAGTCCATAATCCTGGAAAATGTAAACGGTGAAATCATTACATTCATTGATAGCTCATCTTTACAACCGGGCAAAAGACGTAGAATTTATATTCTGAATATTACTTTCATATGCTTTTATTTTGGTTTTGTGGTACATGTAAATTCACCTTGTTTGTTCAACATCAAAAGTATTCGCCTTAATTCTTATATAGAAAGGTATACATAATATGTAACTGTCTTGGTTGTTCAAAGTGGTTGCATCATAAGCATTACCTTTGAAGTACCAAGAAAACAATCCAAAACAGAAAATAACCATGCATGTCACAACAATCATAGATAATAGCCACTACAACATTTTCTTGTTAGTCAGTTAAGATTTCAGTATGATACATGAGACATAAAAAATGATTTAAGAAAGAAGAACAAGAACAAGCAAGGACAATTAGAGAGCGAAAATGGAAAGTGTTCTCATTCTTACATGCTAAGTGCGTCTGTGGAAATATCGATCTACATTGTATCTCCTGCAATCATAGAACCGTGCTTGATTAGAGTGCTATCATGCTGATCAAGTGTAAAAGAACAACCATTTACCAATATTAATAACAGTATGAAAGGAACCTTAGTTGTAGGTTTGGGGTTACTTAACCCAGCCTAACACTTCAAAACAATGTTTTTGCAAGCTACTAATACTAATAGCATTTCTTTTTGCTGTTCTGCTGACAGGAGTAAACGATAATGAAAATCAATATAGTAACCATAAAATAATAAAATAAAAATATAGATGAAAGAGACTGCTAAAAAGTTAGAATGAGTAAAAATAAGAACCAGTTTATTAAACCACAAGCTCTGGCCGATAACATAGCTTCCGTAATGAAATCTTTAAAAAAAATCTTGTATGCAAGAGGAAAATTATAGCAAATAAAACCATTAGTCATAGCCCAACATGTTGCTGAACCCTATCACCCTATCACTGAATCTGAGAGAGATTAAACATTTAACAGATTAACAAGTTCCTAGTAATCTGAGGAGAGGTTCACAAAACCCAAAAGAAAATTTTAAAATTCGGAAAATTGGAAGATTATGTGAAGAGGAGTATGAACCCTTGTACGATAAACACAAACAACCAAATGTAAAGAGATAGAACACATAACTATTATCAATAAAAATCTGACGCAAAACCAAAAACACACAACCAATAAGTTAAAAATCATTGTTAATCTTAGAGAAATAGCCCCTAACTATAATTTTTTAAAACAATTTTCAAAAGGGGAAACAAGAAAAGCTTGGTGCAAAATTAACAGCAATGGAGGGGGATAATCAAAACAAACAAAAAAGGGATACATCATACATACCTGGTGTGTATCAGTTCACAACAAAGAACATGGTGTCCTCGGCTAAATCCCACATACACACCATAAAATCTGATAAGAACCTCAAAATCAAATATGTTTGTGCCGACAAACAGCATAATTAGAATATTCAACATAATCTTATCTTGAAAACATGGCAAGTAAGTGAATGGGGAGTCCTCAATTCAAGACGAATCAATGAGAATGAGAGAATGAGAGCATGAGATGTTACCTGAACAATGGTTGATAGACACTTTCACACAAACCTCTGCTAAAAAATTCAAAGTGAAGGAAAGAGTGTTAAATGTAAGATTAAAAGTAGAAAATATAGTCCATTAAAGCTAAACTTAGTACCGGAAAGGACCAAACATATACACTCACAAGCCCAGGCCAAACACACAGTGTAAAAACAAATTCATCTTAAAAGGAGAAACGAAGGTAATCCTATTGATCAATATTTTTTTAACAGAAATCAACAAACCACAAATCAAATTTCTTACATTTTAGGTGGTTGGTCAAATTTCATTTCTTTGTCTACCAAATTTGAAAAGAAAAAGATAATGGTTGTATTAGATATCAATCTAATTCAAAACAAATGATACACACCACAACAAATAAGAATGAAAAGTTTATATGCTCACCTCAAAAGCCTCTGTCTGCCTCTGTTAAACAGAAAGAGAAAAAATCAAAAGAAACAACAAGGAAAATGTCACGCGAAGGAAAAATAGTAAAAAATCAACAAACAGAACATTTTAACAGGTATTCTTATTCACTAAAGATCCAGTGGAGATGTTTGTCCCGTCTCAACCAAACTTTAACAGTAAATTTTTTTGTTGATGTTCTTTATTTCCCAAGGATATAAAATCAACAAACCCAACATCAACGGCGAGCACCGGAAACACTCCAATCTATTTCAGAGGACAACATCAAAGATCGAATCGAAGATCGCAGAGAGTTTTTCTTGAGATACACGAGCGGAGAGGAGAGGAGAGGAGAGAAGAGAAGAGAAGCGAGGCGAGGCGAGGAGAAGCAAAGCGAGAGTAAGGCTAGGGTTCTGTATATCACTCCATCAGCCATTATACGTATATATGATTGGATCAACAGGGCTTTTTCTCTGAATGGGTCACCAGGCTTTTTTGGTTAAGAGGCCGCCAAAAAAAAGGCCCAAACGCGAAAAAATTGCTCAAAAGCATCGACGTGTACACCTTGAGGGCATTTTTCCCACCTTTTCATATAAGGAAAGATATAATTATATAAATTTTAATTATAGGCGTGACACTGTGACAGACGTTTTTTTTTCCTGAAATGACTTTGCATGCAGGATTGCGCCAGCAGGAGTTTATTTTGTGATCAAAATTGTTCTCATATTACGGACAAACTTAAATTCGAGAAAATATTATAATTATGTTTTTGTGTAGTTTTGTTGCATTGAACTCTGTAAACAAGAGCTATACATTGTTGAGATTTAAATCTTTAATTAGTTTGATTAGGCGTCACTTTCTTGAAAACTTGGTGATAGTTACATTGCTCATAAGTCATACGTCGTTCGGCTGTTAATTATTGGACGGTGTTTAATTAGCTATTTTAAATCTTCTTGCTTCACTTTCAGGAACCAAAACATTTTGTGTTTTGACGTTTGCAAATAATCTCAAGACATGACAGTTATTGCCTTTTTATATTTTAGCAAAATTATCAACTATGAATACCGGTTATATTTAGCATTTTGAACTAATTATATAATTATTGAAGCATTTGAAAATTTATCAATTACCGGACAGAATGACCAAGTTCATCTGCCTCATCTTCATCAGTTCTCTCATCTTGATGGGTAATTGAATTCTTCATTAAAGCTCTTGTTTTGATGTTTAATTCAGACCCTTTTTTTTTAAACCAGAAATCTTTACTCAGGGTGAAACAAATCAAAATCTTTACAGCTTATAATGTCTTTGCTGTGTAAATACTGGATCTCTTTGTTGGCCTTATGATCCCCTGATATATGGCGCAGTGGTGAATCGTGGTGTTGTGTAGTGACCGCCTGACTATGTTCTTTGGAGGCCACGGTTCGATTCTCGTAATGGGGTTGATTTCCGATCGATAACACCCTTCAAATGTCATGTGGTCGACCAGCGCAAATTCTATGTCGGAGCTTTACTTAGGTTACTGATTAACCTCTCATCGCATTCCCGCGGGATCGAACGAGGGCCTTTCACGTTAGGGTTTAACCGTTTTTCTTTGTTGGCCTTATGTGCATTTTATATGCTTTTGTGTGTTATTTTGGTGTTATGGTGTAGCCCGCACTTGAGGGGCGTATTGAGTGGCCTTTAACATATGCCTTTTTGTGTCATGTTGGTGAAATTGTTATAGCCAAACACTGACGGGCGTGTTGAAATGTGACGCCTTGTGTGGCCATTATATGACTTTGTGCGCTTACGTTACGTATTCTTGTTATAGGCCCACGACACTTGAAAGGGCGTGTTGAAATGTTCAAGATGTTAACTATATATCTATCTCACTTTGGCTTTATGCGCTTTTTATATGCTTTTTGTGTCTTTATGTTAGGCGTGAAATTTCACACTTGAGGGGCCTTTGTGAGCCATGTTAGCATAGCCCACACTTAATTAAGGCGTCTTGTGCTCTGTTATATGTCTTTGTGTGTCACGCAAGCATAAATTTTATTCAAAGGGATGATGTATGTGTATCGCAAACAGTCCACGTGACCGACCGAGATCGTAGAAATTTTTTTAGTATTAAAACGATATAGCTTTGGTGTTAAAAGTGTCATTCTGTTGGTAAAAATGTAGTTTTAGGTTCCGTGACTTCATCAGAATAAATTTTGAATAAAAATATAGTTTTACAAATCAATGACCTCACCTGGAAGAACTTTCCTGATCCGCCACCTGGCCTTATTATTGGCTTACATTTGAGAGAGCGTGATGAAGTATTTAAGATGTTAAATATCTCTACCTTCCCCCTGCACTAAGCTTTTAGAAGAGACAGAATTCAACAAACAGATTCTATAGATTTAAGTGTAGATAGATGATTAAAAGTTAAAAGGAATATTGATTTTTTTTTTTTTTCCTTTTTTTTCCAGTTGGTGTTGGGTTGGGGGCCAAAGAAAGATCAACTGTTCCTGCAGGACCAAGAAAATTAATGAGAAGCCAAGGGTACCCACACATGAGAAGAATTATTGCATGTGACCCGTTCGGGCTATGTAATGAAGATGGTGATTGCAAAGACGTCGGGTGCGTTTGTGATAAAATAAGCCATGCTTGTATCCTTAGCGGTCTTGCAGCTTGCGCATTTGATGGCTGTCGGAGACAACGAGATTGTCCAGATGTATGCTATTGCGATATCCCGAATACTCAATGCCTCGATAATGTTGAACCTTAAGATCATCTGTGTTGTGCTATGTGCTGTGATAGTGTGATGTGCTGTTGTTTTACTTGTTTAAAGTCACAACTCAAAAGGCCTAAGGGTTTTTTTTTTTTTCTTCCAGAAATCAATGTGTTTGATCGACTACGTCCCAAGGTGGAATCTCTTTATACGAAATGAATCTCGTAGATAACATGCAACTAAAAAATTGAATGTACGTGACAAGAAATCTATACTGAAAAATCAAATGTATCGGACGTTATTTAATTGATGTTTCACCAAATCTCATAGAAACTAAGGATGTCTTTGCAGAGAGGAAAAGTTGACGGTAGCATTTTTCTAGAAATTTGATGTTTTTCTCTTTCTAAATTAAGTATGTTTTTATGAACGACTAATTTAAATAATTGTTCATATATGGAATAGGATCCTTCAAGTAACTTGAGAGGATATTCTCTCAAGATGCATTTATCCAACCACACACCCAAAAGTGTAAAATATCTAAATTATTGATTAACTTTTTCCAAAACTACGTAGCTTAGTTCATTATATGTAAAAACACTAACTTTACCGCTAAGTTACTTGAGAGGATCTTAATCAAGCTATATATATATATATATATATATATATATATATATATATATATATACAACTCATGGACTCACATTCAGACTTGGGTGCGCTAAGCCCACCCATAATTTTTTTTATTAGGTATATAGCAATTATAAAATCCAGCCCAGTAGCCCACTAGTTCTGCCAACTAGTTCAGCCCACCTTAGGAAAAAATAATAATAATAATACACATTAAAACTGATTTATGTCTTAAAAAAACAAATAACTCATTGTTTCTTCAATGCAGGAGCAGAGCAAAGAATGGCAAAGGAGCAACACCCAACAACAAATAGCTTTCTTCAACTGATTCTTCAATTCTCGCGCCAAAAATTCAAGGTAATTGTTCAAGATAATCCTAATATTCTATTCTTCAATCTTCACCAAACTAATTCTGCAAGAGGGAGAGAACACACACTAATCTATTGTCCTCAATTTCATTTTCTAGGGTTCAATTTATTGATGTTTTCCATTTTGAAAGAAGGGATGGTTTGTGCTATTTGAAAGAAGGGATGATTTGATTTGTGCTATTGCTTGAACATGTTTGTCCAATCTGAATTGTTAATTTCAATTCTTGTAGTGTTGTTTGTTGTGTAGATATTTCTTTCATTTCTTAAATTGTTTCCTCAAATTGTTGTTGTTTGTTGTGTAAAAAAAATGTTGTTTGTTGGCTGTAGAAGGCTGTTATTGTTTATTTGTTTTAGCTTTTTGTTGAATTGGGTAGTAGTATTGTTTACTTTGTGTGAGACTAAGAGTAGTGTTGTAGTTATGTCTAAGTTTTATATATATATATATATATTGAAGTGGTCCTTAGTCCGTACCAATTCTATATAATAGAAAAAATGGTAAACCCTACTGGCGTGTCCCTCACCCCGATCCTACAAGTGAATGCTGAGGAGAGGTTATCGAGTGAACCTAAGAGTTTCGGGAAGGGGTGCTACTTATATCCTCTTACCGGAAGGGCCGAGAATCGAACCCCAACCTCCGGCTTTAGAACATAGCGTGGATTATCCACCCCTCCTTTACCACTAGCCATATCCAGAGATCCAATTCTATATAATGAAGTTAGATGAAAGATAGTACACATGAAGAAAAACTCATCAATTGTTTATTCAAAGAACTTGTGATGTATTTTGGTACACGACTTGTGCAGCTTAATATCAATGAAAGACCAAACATTTAAAAAAAAAGTAGTATTTTGGATCATCTATGAATACTCAAATCTGAATGTATGAAATTTAGTGATTTTATATAGGTGTGGAGCTTGATTTTTGTTTATTGAAGAAAACCCTCCTTCTATTTCGAATCCCCCCTCCTTCCAAGTTACAAAGAGTTGAAAAAGATAATATCCCCGTTGATCTGAATATTGTGAGGGATCCTGGATTACGTATTCCGATTTGGAAACATCCTATCAATAAACAAGATGAGATAAGGAGGACTTATATCCAAATGAGTCCATATCAACCACATCTTTCACAATATCCCATGTCTAAGTATGGAAAACAAAATCGTAGTTTTCAATACAACTGGTTCAAAAAATTTCCATGGTTAGAGTACTCTCCTTAAAAAAATGCTGCGTTTTGCTTCCCATGATTCATTTTTTATGTGAATCCGATGCATCATCGTGCATTTTCTGTTGATGGATTTACAAATTGGAAAAGGGTCAATGATGGTGATAATTGTAGTTTCTTGAAACATGTGGGTGGTCCTAATTCACCACATAATAATTCTGTGGATTCGGTTCATGCGTAAATGAATGTACCTCGACATATTGACATGGTGATAAATAAAGCAAGTGAGGAGGATATTCAAAAAAACCGGCTACGGTTGGGAACAACAATTGAGGTATTAATTGGCTTACTTTGCAAGGTTGTGCTTTAAGAGGACATGGCGAGTAATTGCATTCAAAAATCAAGGCAACTTTCTAGAGATGATAAAGTTTATGGGAAAGTTGAGATTAGATATTGGTGCCGTTGTCTTAGGAAATGCTCCCGCAAATGCAAAGTTCACATCACCCGGGATTCAAAAACAGGTTCTACATATCCTTGCTAATAAAGTAAGAAGAAAGATTCATGACGAAATTGGGAACGCTAAATTTTGTTGCTTGGTTGATGAATCCAAGGATTCATCTAACAAGGAACAAATGGCTATTGTAGTGAGATTTGTGGATGCTTGTGGTTTTGTGCAGGAGCGCTTTCTTGATATTATACATGTTACGGATACAACGGTAGCAAATCTTAAAAAAGAGATACGTGATGCTCTTATTTGATCCAATTTAGATGTTAATGACTTGCGAGGTGGCTACTACGATGGTGCTAGCTAGCAACATGCGTGGTGCATGGAATGGGTTACAAGCACTCTTTCTTAAAGATTGTTCATCTGCATATTATGTTCATTGTTTTGCACACCGTTTACAACTAGCATTAGTTGTTGCTGCTGAGAAGAACACTTCTATCTATTTATTCTTTTCTAAATTGACCACCATTGTGAATATCATTAAAGCTTCGCCCAAACGTCACAATGAGTTGCAATCAAATCAAGCTAATGAGATTGCAGATTCTATAGCTGCTGGTGAACGTGAGACTGGTAGAGGGGCCAACCAAATTGGTACATTGCACCGTGCTGGAGCGACTCGGTGGAGTTCACATTTTGATTCTATTTGTGGTATGATAGATATGTACACATCTATTATTATGACACTTGGAACAATTATTGATGATGGGCCGTCTCGAGCTGCATGTGGAGAAGCGAGCGGTGCTTTGATCACGATGAGATCATTTGATTTCATCTTTATCTTACATACTATGCACAAAATCACGGGCAATAACCAAGTTACTTTCTAAAGCCTTGCAAATAAAAATGTTGATATCTTGAGTGCCATGGATGTTGTCTCATCTACCAAAAATCTTCTTGGCTGGCTAAGGGCCGAAGGTTTCGATACGTTGATTGAGGGTGTGATAAAAGTTTGCATAGAAAATAATTTTCCCATTCTAGACATGAGTTCTCGTCATGTAGATGCTATCGGTCGCTCATGTCAACAAAGAGGCAATATCACAATTGAGCATTACTACCATTTTGACATATTTAACAATGCAATTGATTTTCACCGCAGGAGTTAAACGACATATTTTGTGATGGCGTCTCGACTCCTCAAACTAAGTGCATCTTTGGATCCAAAGGATGATTTCAAGTCCTTCAACATTGAGAATATATGCACCCTTGCAAAAGACTTTTATCCCAACGACTTCATTGGCCAAGATATGCATCAACTTAAATCGCAATTGGCACATTATGAGTATGATGTCATTCAACATCCAAAGTTACAAAGTTTGTCCACCATTTCGATTTGTGTCGTAAATTAGTTGAGACTAACAAATCTCAAATATACTTTTTGATTGATAAGTTGATTCGTCTCATCTTAACTCTCCCGGTCTCAACGGCAACCACAGAGAGGGCATTTTCCGCTATGAAGTATGTTAAATCCATTCTCCGTAGTAAAATGGACGAGAGTTCCTTCGGATTCTATGACGGTTTATATTGAAGAGACTTCTCTCAAAATCTTGATGTTGATTCCGTTATTGATGAATTCAATTCTCGAAACATCGTAGGGTGCAATTGAAATGATTCGAGTATTTAATATCTAGTCATGTTGACATTTTAAATGAAAACAAGTTTTGAATGATGAATTGGGTAGTAGTAGACGTGTTGTATCCAAATTCTATTTTATCGCATTTTGTTCATAACTTTTATAAAATGTTATCTATTGGTTGTTTCATGTAATTTTTGCTCAAGTGTACTTAAAAAAATCGGTACAAAACAACTATCATGAAAAAAATTATTCTAGCCTTGACATAAAATCCTGGCTCCGCTTCAGATATATATATATATATAATTAGATCCATTGGATTAAAAACATTTAGCACATAAATTTTTAGTGGTTACTTACATGTTGCATTGAACTCAGGTTTCCGTGTTTCATGTTAAAAAGAAATTAAAGGAATACTATGAATATGAATTAATGAAAGGGAATTAAAATTCCGAAGAAACTTTATTAAACCAGTATGTGCTTATTTGGTGGTCGTTTTTGCTCTAGTTGAACCGCAATATATCGTATTGTCGGTTTTGATATTTTTTTAGTTATTGTTTTTGTGTTCTCGTGTGGTTGAAAAGTATAGAAGTCAACATTTAGCATGAAATTTTTGATCCACTATTTCCTCTGTTTTTTACATGTGTGCTCATTTTACATTTTAGTTTGTGTATATTTCCAAGCCTTTGCAGTTCATTCAGCAACTCCAAGTGAAGATGAATTCACAGAAATCGAGCAGCTATCCTAATGGAAAAGAGATCTAAATGTGACCCGGCTATTGACAAACTCAGCAATAATGTTTTAGGTATCTGCTTGATCCCGAAAGGGCGGTAGCGGTACTGCAAAGCAGCCTTCTATATATCAACTCACTTTAATTCATATCCACGCAATGATATAAACCGTGTAGTTTTGATTATTCTAACCATTACTTCACTTCAAGTAGATTGAGTACTTAAAAATCTCCCGATTGGGAGGGACAATTTCGCCTAGATCTTCCCTTCAAATGGAGTGAGTACTTTAAAATCTTCCGATTGGGAGGGATAATTTCGCCTAGATCTTCACTTCAAATGGAGTGAATACTTTAAAATCTCCCGATTGGGAGGAACAATTTCGCCTAGATCTTTGTGAAGAGATGACATTGGGTCGGAAAAAGAGAACCTTTTTTTTTTATTGCATGCTCCATTGGTATGTATTGTAAAATAAATGATATTATGAGACAAAACAAAAAACTTATATTTGGTAAGTTGTAAATTTCTTAACTAGGTTCTTTAAAACACTCCCATCATGTACTCTCAACCACGATTCCATCTTTACGGTTTCAAATACTACATTTTACAGAATCTATATCCTAGAAGAATACTACTTTTTTATACATAATTTGGATTAACGCGATAGATCAATATTAATGAATATTTTATAGAATCTCTTATTAGAATATTAAATTGTATAGACAATATATTCTATATTTAGAATGTAATTATGTAGGATATTCTCTCTTAATAGCATAGCCTTGATTCTAGCCTAGAGAATATTTTGTAATTACTTGTAATCCTTTGTAATCCCTGTACTGTATATATATGCGATTATTGACAAGAATGAGAACACGAAAAAATATTTTCCAAACACATTTCTAACATGGTATCAGAGAACTAGGTTCTATTTTTTTTTTCTCCTCCTCCTAGCTGCGCCTCCTTCCTCCCCATTCATCCTGTTGTGATCAATTTTTTCCTTTTCTTTTTTTTCCACCATGTCTAGCACCTCCACTGACCCCAAATCCTCCTCTCTTCATCCGGCCCTTACTGTGTCCAATATCAATAGCTTTATCAAGGTGACGCTAGACATCGAAAAGGGCCAATACATCACTTGGTCAGAGCTTTTCAAAATCCATGCTTGGGCTTACCAAGCCATTGATCACATTATCCCTCCAAAAGGGGACAAAGGTGCGCCTCCCTCTCTTAAGGATACGAATCCGGACCTCTGGTCTCGTGTTGATGCAATTGTGCTTCAGTGGATATACGGTACCATTTCTGAAGATCTTCTCCACACCATTCTTGAACGTGATTCCACCGCAGAGATAGCATGGAATCGTGTGAAGGACATCTTTTCTGATAACAAAAATTCGAGAGCTCTTTATCTCGAACAAGAATTCTCGAAGGTGCAAATGGAGGATTTTGCTGATGCTTCTTCTTATTGCCAGCATCTCAAATCTCTTGCTGACCAACTGTCAAATGTTGGTGCTCCCGTTTCGAACGAAAGGTTGGTACTTCAACTCGCTTGAGTCTCACCGATGCATATACTCATGTTGGCTCACAAATTCGTCATGGTGATACACTGCCACCATTTTACAAAGCACGGTCCATGCTTGTCTTGGAAGAAACGGCAAGGGCAAAAAGGACGGCTAACTCTACCGCCAACTCGGCCCTCTTGGCCTCTCATCAGGACTCCTCCAATGACACTCGTACCACATCCCAAAGAACCCACGATTCACAAAGAACAATTCCCGTGGGAGGAGGGCATGGTCGGGGCAAAGGACGAAATGGGGGTGGTGGTGGCCGTAGTCAAACGCAGCAGCAGTGTTTACGACTAATTTTATGGTTTTTATCGAGTTATTTCGTAACATTATCTCCCATGTTTTAGTGATTTTTATAGAAAATCACTCGCCAAAAGGATAAACTGAGCAAATGATGTTTAAAGATAATAAATTGCAAAATGTAACGATTTATGTGCTTAAATTGTGATTTTATGTTATTTTGGGATTATGTTACGCTTTGGTATATTTTCCTATGTTGTAGATACATATTTTGGCATGCAAGAGGATTAAATGATGAGGTTTTGCATGGAAGAGGAGTGAAATGGAAGGAAGATGGAGATAAAGCTTGGAATGAAGCTTTCAAGCAGCCGAACTTCCGATGCAGTTCTTGATATGATATACACTGATTTGACTCTCGACATCAAGAGAAGATTTGTAGGGATTGAAGAGAGGATTCTACAGGATTTTGAATCACTTCATTCCGACTCATGAGGCCCGAGATATGAGCGTTATAAGTTTGGATGCTGTTGCTGAAACTAGTGGAAAATCCCGAAATATACTCGGGATACGACGGGCTAATCAAAAAGACGTTTTCTGAAGAAGAGTCCTTAATGAAAGTTGTAGAGTTTTCCGAAAACTTAATTATGACATTTGGATCATAATTTTTGGAGGTCTACAACTCAAGATATGAATTTTAGAAGTTTGAGTCCAGAGCTGAACTAGCGTTCACAGCAGCAATTTGATACAGAGCCTTCAGCTTGACCTCAAACGAACGTCCATGTAGCGTCCAGAAGCTCCTGGACGGGCGTCCATCATGGCAAACGCCCGTTCACCACCGACTTTGAGGGTAGCCGCCTTATTTCCTTATAAATACAGCGGCAATTGCAACCCTAATTGATTACCAATAATTCCATACATAAGAAAAAAAGCAGCAGCCGCAATTATTTTTTCCAGCCGCACCAAAGCCTAATTAGGGATGAATTTCTCCAACCCAATGATCATGATTAACATCATGGTTGTTGGCTAAGCACATCGCGGTGGGACAACGGATGAAACCGATCAACATCAACACCAACTAGAGAGATTTTTAGCCGTACTTTTAGTGAGTAAAGTTATCGTTTTTCATCAATTAGAATTTGTTATTTATCGTTTACGTTTTATTCGAATCGAGAGATCGATGAAACCATCTTTTATGCTTTGAATTTATATGAAAATATTGTTCAAGTTGTGATCTTTTCAATTGATGCACTTAATTATAATTCGAGAGATCGTTTATAATTATTTGAGTAAGAGTATTAGAAATAATCTCGTGATCGTGTTTTTCATGTTGTTTAGTTTTACTTGAAAAAGAAAACGAAACCCTAGAATTCGCTTTTAGAAATTTAATCGAATTAAGTGGTAGATCATTACTAAAAATCATATCTTTTACTTGCCGTCTAGTTGGGGTTGGGTTTGTTGATCGGTGGATTCCCGTTGCCTTGCCGTTGTTTTAATTACTTGATAAATCGAATCATTAGTATAAATCGTTGATTGCTAAGTTAGTTGTTTTAAATTCTAGTTGTTAATTGTTAATTTTCTGCAAATTTACTATTCATCGAGTTACTGCTCATCATCGCTTTTACTGCTCATCGTGAGTTAATGTTCATTAGCTTTATTTTTAGTATAAACCCTAGTTTAATTAGTTTAAATCTAGTTTTAGTTAATAATTCGTGACATAATCGATTTAATTATTGCACTTCGATCCGATAAACATTCCGCTCCCTTAGGACGACCCGTTAACATCCTATACTACTGAACCTTATACTTGGGGTGTTTCGGTTATAAATTGTAAAACTCGTTTTTACCGAACAAGTTTTTGGCGCAATTCCCGTGGGAGGGGCAGCGGCGGTCGGGGCAAAGGACGAAATGGGGGTGGTGGTGGCCGTAGTCAAACGCAGCAGAAGAAAGAACTCGATTCAACCCTTCAATTTGGCTTCACCAAACGGACAAAGAATGACCATGGTTTTTTAATCCATGGGCCGGTCCTTGGCAACCTTGGGCCACTCCACCATGCCCATATCCAACCACTGCTCCTTGGCAAAGACCAGCGTTCAAGCAGCCCGGAATTCTTGGGCCTCGTCCTCAGCATGCCCATCTTGCAACAGCAGGTCAAGCCCAGCAGGATCAATCCTCTTATGCTCCAACCGACATCCAGAAGCTATGCACACCTCTCACTCAATCCACCGGATGACCAATGGTATATGGACACCGGTGCTACGTCCCCAAATGACAAAAATATGGAGGTAATCTTACATCTTATTTCAATTCGGGCCATAATCGTAATATTATCATTGGCAATGGTCATAATATTCCTATTATTGGTTGTGGAAATGCATCTTTACCCAAGCCTCACCCTCCGTTAAATTTAAAACAAGTTCTACATGCCCCGCAGTTAATTAAAAATCTTATCTCGACCGTAAATTTATTGTTGACAATAAAGTTTCATTGAATTTGACCTTTCGGATTTTCTCGTGAAGGATTTTCGAGACGGGGATGCAATTAATGAGATGTAATAGCTTGGGTGATTTATATCCGCTCACCACCAGACCATCCGACGGACCTTCACCACCATCCACCTTTGCAGCTCTCACCCCAGAAATGCACACGATCGTTTAGGCCATCCGGGAGCTCCGGTTTTTACTTCTCTTTGCAACAATCATTTAATTGATTGTAATAAATCTCGAACTAATTTTTTTTGTAAGTCGTGTCCTCTTGGCAAACAAAATAAATTACCCTTTTATGATTCCTTGTCGTACACTACTTTGCCATTTGATATCGTGCACAGTGACCTTTGGTCATCACCTATTATGAGTTCGAGTGGACATCGTTATTATGCTTTATTTCTTGACGATTTTACTTAACTTTTTATGGACTTTTCCTATTGCAACTAAATCTCAAGTCTATTCCATCTTCTCATCGTTTCGTGCGCACATCAAAACACATTTTGAAAGGGAAATTAAATGTTTTCAATGTGATAATGGGCGCGAATATGACAATGCTCATTTCCATAATTTTTGTAAAATGAATGGAATGAGCTTCCGTTTTTCTTGCCCTCACACCTTCTCTCAAAATGGAAAAGCCGAACGAAAAATTCGTACCATAAATAACATTATTCGAACTCTTCTTGCTTATGCCTCCCTCCCTACATCTTTTTGGCATCATGCCCTTCAAATGGCCACATACTTACTAAACATCCTTCCCACAAAAACACTCGCTTTTCAAACCCCTCTGGGAGCGAACTCCGGGCGAATATGAAGCGCGTGGATACAAGTTATGCCTTGGAATGAAGGACAATTCCAAATCCGCTTTGTCTACGAACAAGGAAGCTATAAGTAATGCAACTATGAATCTCATGGAGAGTTCGATCCTGGCTCAGGATGAACGCTGGCGGCATTTATTCACATCTACGGGTTTTCGGTTGTTTATGTTATCCCTTAACGCCCTCCACCTCCATAAATAAATTACAAGCCCGGTCGACACCATGTGTTTTCTTGGGATACCCCTCCAATCATCGGGGTTATAAATGTTATGATATCTCCGCTCGTAAAATTATTATTGCACGCCATGTTCTTTTTGACGAACACACTTTCCCGTATTCACAATTAAATTCTCCTACTCCCTCTAATTATCATTTCTTGGACACAGGCCTTCTCTCCCCACCCGTCCAATCTCATGATCCATCAATTTCTTCTACCCAAGAGCCGTCCATCCAGGCCCAGCAAGCCCTCAACTCAACACCAAATCAGCCTGCCAGTCCTTTCTCTTCTCCATAGGTTTCTCCAATCCCACAGACGGCCCAATCCGCATCTCCCCTCTCCAACTCTACTGTTCAGCCCTCACACACGAGAAGCCCAGCCTACAAAGCCCATCGCCTTCTATCCGCCTCACCCAAACCACTTCTCCGACCTCGGCTCAGCCCAATCCCCCTGTCTCTCCTCCTCGCTCCCCGCAAATGACCACTCGAGCCCAACATGGGATTTTAAGCCTCGAAGAATCCTCAATCTTAATACAACGGCTACCCCTTCTATCTCTCCTCTACCCACAAATCCCCTCCATGCATTACACGACAATAACTGGAAAATGGCCATGAAAGACGAATATGATGCTCTTATTGCTAATAAGACGTGGGAATTAGTCCCCCGTCCGACTAATGCCAATGTTATTCGTAGTTTGTGGATTTTCAGGCACAAAAAGAAGTCCGATGGCTCATTTGAAAGGCACAAGGACCGTCTTGTTGGTGATGGTGCCGTCAACAACCCGGCCTCGATTGTGGTGAAACTTTCATCCAGTGGTCAAACCGGCAACCATTCGAACAAATCCTCAAGATTGCCTTTGTCTCAATCTTGGTCTCTTCATCAATTGGATGTCAAGAATGCTTTTCTTCATGGAAATCTTCATGAAACTGTGTATATGCATCAACCTCCTGGCTTCCGCGACCCCAATCACCCCGATTATGTCTGTCTACTTAAGAGATCTCTTTACGCGCTAAAGCAGGCCCCTCGAGCATGGTACCAACGTTTTGCAGATTATGTGGCCGAGTTGGGTTTCATTCACAGCGTCTCCGATCATTCTTTATTTATTTATCGCTGCGGTAATGATAGGGCGTATATTCTCCTTTATGTGGACGACATTATTCTTGCTACATCCTCTGATGCTCTCCGACAGTCAATATTATCTAAACTTGGTTCTGAATTTGCCATGAAAGATTTGGGTCCACTCAGTTATTTTCTGGGCATTGCTGTCACTCGCTATTCTGGGGGTCTTTTTCTATCTCAAAAGAAATATGCTGAGGAAATTATTGAACGCGCTAATATGTCGTCTTGCAAACCATCACCAACACCAGTTGACTCTAAAGCTAAACTCAGTATCTCTTCCGGTAATCCATATCATGATCCGACCGAGTATCGCAGTCTCGCTGGGGCCTTGCAATATTTGACGTTCACACGAACGGATATCTCCTATGCTGTTCAGCAAGTATGCCTTTTTATGCATGACCCAAAGACACAGCATATGTCTTCCTTAAAATGAATCATTCGGTACATTAAAGGCACTATCGATTTCGGTCTCCATCTTTACCCCTCCTCAGTAGCCAAGCTTACTTCCTACACCGACGCCGACTGGGGTGGTTGTCCCGACACAAGACGATCGACTTCTGGTTATTGTGTATATCTTTGGGATAATCTCATCTCATGGTCTTCTAAAAGGCAACCCACGATCTCCCGATCCAGCGCCGAAGCCGAATACCGTGGGGTGGCCAATGTCGTTTCCGAATCTTGTTGGCTTCGTAACTTACTTTTGGAGCTCCATTGTCCTATTACAAAAGCCACCTTGGTATACTGTGACAACGTTAGTGCGGTTTATCTCTCCGGCAATCCAATCCATCATCAACGCACTAAACACATTGAACTCGACATACATTTTGTTCGTGAGAAAGTCGCAAAAGGCCACGTGCGTGTTCTCCATATCCCGTCAAAGTTATCAAATCGCCGACATCTTCACAAAGGGACTTCCTGTGCAATTGTTTGATGATTTTCGAGATAGTCTCAACGTCCGACACCCGCCCGCTTCGACTACGGGGGTGTATTAGAATATTAAATTGCATAGACAATATATTCTATATTTAGAATGTAATTATGTAGGATATTCTCTCTTAATAGCATAGCTTTGATTCTAGCCTGGAGAATATTTTGTAATTACTTGTAATCCTTTGTAATCCCTGTACCTGTATATATGCGACTATTGACAGTAATGAGAACACAGAAAAATATTTTCCAAACACATTTCTAACATCTCTATTAGCATAAATTATCTGTTGCAGTATTTTCTCCTTAAATTTGATGGTTGAAAATTTTAAATACAATTATTAAAGTATTTACATTACATCTACTGTAACTGCGACACCTTTGATCCAAAGTCCACACATGAAAGAGTTTTTAATGCACTTACAATATTTACAGTAACTGCTCTTATATTTAGACGCCTTTGATCTAAAGTCCACACATGAAAAAGGATTTCAATCAATTTTTTAGAATGCCTTTATATTGGCATTTGATGTTTATATTGCACTACGCGATATGTTTATTTATTTACTTATTATTTTTATTTTTTGGGGGGAGGGGGACTGGGGGGGAGCAGGGAAGGCAATTTTTTATCCGGGAATTTAACCCTGGTTCTCACCACGAGTGCAATGACACCGGATTCGATTCCGAAGTATTTAATCTATTTTTAATCATTTTTCTACTAAAACAATCATGTTTATACAAAAATGTTTAAATTTTCATGTTAACTTAAATCAAAATTTGTTGTAGTGGACCGTGACGTTACACTTCGTCATATCACAATGTTTTTCGAGCATCACATTAATTATTTTAATAAAATCTCCTCCAATCTCATTTCAAAGATAAATTTTTAATGTTAATTATCCCACGATTATGCATAAGTTAAAGAGTAATTAGCGCAATACACCCCTATCTATGGGTCAACTTTTGGACTTGTCATTTATCTTTAAATTTAGCACTTTTACCTCTATTTTGTATAATATTTTGCAACATACACCCTTTTTATTAGCGCCAAAACACCCCTATCTATGGGTCAACTTTGACTTTGCCATGTATCTTTAAATTTAGCATTTTACCCCTATCTTGTGTAATATTTTGCAACAAACACCCTTTTTCGATTTTAACGTTAAATAAATCAGAAAGTATGCGTTTGGCATTCACTCGCCATCAACTTTTCACATTTTTACTTTTTTATTTCTTTTAATCAAATAAATCCTCCAAAACCATTTTCTTTCTCAACGTTAAATTAATCATTTTTTTTGTGCAATTAAATCCCCATCTCCTACTAATTAAACCCTAATTTGTAGACCAACAATTGCCTCCACCTTTTTATTTCCCATCTCTCTCTCAGGTGAATAGTTGTTTGTCATTTTCTTCCTCAGCCTTCAAAGGGTGTTGGAAGCAATGGTTCCAGAAATAGATTGCTCAACACTCATTCCTCGAAGTGCCATCCTGAGCACAATTCTTGCCGGCGCCGGTAGACACTCGGAGGTGTTGACAAAAGTATTCACGATTGATTAATCTTCTATTGATAGGAAGAGAATTAGAAGTTTTTGTAGATGGAGAAGGGAAATTAGAAATCGGGAATCACAAGGGGTTGGTATTCGACAATTGGGTTGAGAATGAACGACGATTTTGGGGAAATAATAAAAATAAAGTTTATTTTTATTTTTATTGTTTAGGTGTGAAATGCTGACGGCGACTGAAAGATAAACGCGTATTTTCCGTTTGATTTAACGTCGTATTCGAAAAAGGGTGTTTGTTGTAAAATATTACACAAGATAGAGAGTAAAAGTGCTAAATTTAAAGATACACGACAAGTCCCAAAGTGGACTCAAAGATAGGGGTGTTTTGCGTTAATTACTCTAAGTTAAATACTAGTATACTCAAGGCTTACTGAACTTTCGGTGGTCTCCAAGGCGGATGTATCCTTTCCACAACGGGGTCTACGTACCCCGCTAAAACAAAAAAAAAATGTTAAGTTTTATCTGTAGAAAAGCTTTATGGATCCCTGTTTGGAGTATTTTTGCAATAATCAAAACAAACTAAATTTATAAAACCGATACTTACAATGCAAACTAACTCCTAACCGACCGAATATCGGGTAGTTGCTAGTCTGATAGGGTAAGTAAGGTGTCGATCCACAGGAGATGGTTTGATGAACACGTCTTATGTTTTAGATTTAAAAGCTAGCAATTGCATAGACAGAGAAATTAAAGTTGATTCAAAGCTATGAAGGGATCGTCGGATTGAAAGTTAAAATGCGTAGAGAAATTAAATTAACAAAGCAGAAAGTAAACTAAGGCTTAAATCATGAAATTGATCAACAAGCAATTTGGGAAAAAGCGGCAAACATTGGATCAACAATTTACTCAAAAATTAAGGGTTGTCTTATAATTGATTCATCTGCGTTTCTTAATAGAGGCGGGTCCACCTATCCAAAAGCAAAACGATCTAATCTCTCAAAGCGTTCAATTCAATTAACAAGCAAGGTGTAAATCTCTCAATTCAATGACTGAACAACAACGAGCAACTCTCGCTTTTAGCTAACAAATCAATTGTTCAATCAAATAGCAAGTGTTCTCAATTCACGAAATTTTCATTCAGAAACAATCATGCATTCACCATCTCTCGATATAAATGAAATTTAACAATAAAACAAGCTAAAAGATATGACCTCTATTGAAGAACACATGAAATCGTAATGAGAAAACCGAAATTAATAAGAAAGTTGCATCCCCAATCACGCCTAAAGCGGTTTAGCTATCCATGGATCGAATGATTACACACTTGAAGAAAATCCATACAATCTAAGCTAAAAGTGAATTGAATCTAAGAAACCCAAATACCAAGAAGGCTTTTGGACTCGCTTTCTTTGAGAGAATTTCGATCCGAAAAAAGTCGAATCTAATAATGTATCTCATGTGATTACAATCGAGGACTATTTATAGAAAAACAAAGAAATCTGCAGACCGAACGCCCGCTCCAAAGACTAGAACGCCTGCTTCAACTCGTTCTCGCCAAACTTCCAAACTCCTCGTTAGCTCGAACGCCGCTTTGCTTTTTCAACCGCCCGTTTAACTTTCAGAATCGAATTCACTTGAGATGCAACGCTTCTCCCACTTGTTGATGCACAATTGCTTCTTTTCTCTAACAAACTCCTCAACCACTTGATCTTATCTACATTCCACCTCATCCCTTTGATTTCATCATTATCTATAACATTATTAAGAAAATGCAAAAACATAATATGGCCCAAAATGATATAAAACTTATAATAAAGCCCGCTTTAAGCCCATTTTATTGCAATTTATTTATTTATGAACCACTTTACTCAATAATTCTATTTTAGGCCCAATTCCAATGCAAATATTACTAATGTGGGAAATTTTATAGGAAAAATATCGTAAAATTCATATAAAATAGCCCTTAACAACTCCCCACACTTAGCCTTTTGCTCGTCCCGAGCAAAACAAAACATCGCCATGGTTCGAAACGAAAAGTCAATACAACAATACAATGCATAGCAAGGAAATTAGAAGCTCACCCTTATGTGTGTGTGCAAAACCATATTGTACTTCCACTAAAACCAATCTTGAATCAAGTTCAAGCAAACCGGCTAATACCACAATCAGACTAAGTATAGATCACAAATACCCTATAAAACATCTTCAGTCATGAAAAAGACAACGGAGGTATTTAGGACATTTCCGACATACTTAGAGGATAGTCCCTACAACATATCTCTTGTTTATACTGGGTATAAGGTAAACGATAACTGAGTCTTGATTGTTATTATTATTTCCAACATTTCCCATTTCACTTTTTAACGCACTTCAGAATGAGCTTTTTCCCGTCATAGCAGAATAGGACATTTCGTGATAATGCCCTAACTACTCAAATCATATGGTAGCTTCTTCTGATTGTCGTGAGCTTTTGGTCATCATAGTGGTATAGGACATTTCGAGATAATGCCCTACCTACTCAAATCATAGACCAGCTTCCGACTTACTTATTTATATTACATCGCTTATACGAGATTTCTGGCTGGCAGTGGTTCTTAGCCATAAGCTATACAAACTTACTGAGCATAATACCTCAAGCGAAGAATTATTCATTATTAATTCAAGACTAAAGTCACGTTTTTACTTATCACATTCAAACTTGAGATATTCACAATATATCATACTACACATTTTGTTTGGAGTATTTTTGCAATAATCAAAACAAACTAAATTTATAAAACCGATACTTACAATGCAAACTAACTCCTAACCGACCGAATATCGGGTAGTTGCTAGTACAGTAGGGTAAGTAAGGGTGTCGATCCACAGGGAGATGGTTTGATGAACACGTCTTATGTTTTAGATTTAAAAGCTAGCAATTGCATAGACAGAGAATTAAAGTTGATTCAAAGCTATGAAGGGATCGTTCGGACTGAAAGTTAAAATGCAGAGAAATTAAATTAACAAAGCAGGAAAGTAAACTAAGGCTTAAATCTGTGAAATTGATCAACAAGCAATTTGGGAAAAAGGCGGCAAACATTGGATCAACAATTTACTCAAAAATTAAAGGTTGTCTTATAATTGATTCATCTGCGTTTTCTTAGATAGCGGGTCCACCTATCCAAAAGCAAAACGATCTAATCTCTCAAAGCGCTTCAATTCAATTAACAAGCAAGGTGTAAATCTCTCAATTCAATGACTCGAACAACAATCGAGCAACTCTCGCTTTAGCTAACAAATCAATTGTTCAATCAAATAGCAAGGTGTTCTCAATTCACGAATTTTCATTCAGAAACAATCATGCATTCACCATCTCTCGATATAAATGAAATTTAACAATAAAACAAGCTAAAAGATCTGACCTCTATTGAAGAACACAGTAAATAAGAATGAGAAAACCAGAATTAATAAGAAAGTTGCATCCCCAATGCTGCCCAAAGCGGTTTAGCTATCCATGGATCGAATGATTACACAAATTTGAAGAAAATCCATACAATCTAAGCTAAAAAGTGAATTGAATCTAAGAAACCCACCACCAAGAAGCTTTTGGGACTGCTTTTTGCCGAGAGAATTTCGATCCGAAAAAAAAGTCGAATCTAATAATGTATCTCATGTGATTACAATCGAGGACTATTTATAGAAAAACAAAGAAATCTGCAGACCGAACGCCTGCTCCAAAGACTAGAACGCCTGCTTTCAACTCTGTTTCCGCTCGCCTTCCAAACTCCTCGTTAGCTCAACGCTAGTTTGCTTTTTCAACCGACCGCTTAACTTTCAAGAATCGAATTCACTTGAGATGCAACGGCTCTCTCCACTTGTTGATGCACAATTGCTTCTTTTCTCTAACAAACTCCTCAACCACTTGATCTTATCTACATTCCACCTCATCCCTTTGATTTCATCATTATCTATAACATGATTAAGAAAATGCAAAAACATAATATGGCCCAAAATGATATAAAACTTATAATAAAGCCCGCTCTTAAGCCCATTTTATTGCAATTTATTTATTTAAGAACCACTTTACTCAATAATTCTATTGGAGGCCCAATTCCAATGCAAATATTACTAATGTGGGGAATTTTATAGGAAAAATATCGTAAAAATTCATATAAAATAGCCCTTAACAACTCCCCACACTTAGCCTTTTGCTCGTCCCGAGCAAAACAAAACATCGCCATGGTTCGAAACGAAAAGTCAATACAACAATACAATGCATAGCAAGGAAATTAGAAGCTCACCCTTATGTGTGTGTGCAAAACCATATTGTACTTCCACTAAAACCAATCTTGAATCAAGTTCAAGCAAACCGGCTAATACCACAATCGACTAAGTATAGATCACAAATACCCTATAAAACATCTTCTCACATCATGAAAAAGACAACGGAGGTATTTAGGACATTTCCGACATACTTAGAGGATAGTCCCTACAACATATCTCTTTGTTTATACTGGGTATAAGGTAAACGATAACTCGAGTCTTGATTGTTATTATTATTTCCAACATTTCCCATTTCACTTTTTAACGCACTTCGTAATGAGCTTTTTCCCGTCATAGCGTAATAGGACATTTCGTGATAATGCCCTAACTACTCAAATCATATGGTAGCTTTTTCCGATTGTCGTGAGCTTTTGGTCATCATAGTGGTATAGGACATTTCGAGATAATGCCCTACCTACTCAAATCATAGACCAAACTTCCGACTTACTTATTTATATTACATCGCTTATACGAGATTTCCGGTGGCAAGTGGTTCTTAGCCATAAGCTATACAAACTTCTTCGAGCATAATACCTCAAGCGAAGAATTATTCATTATTAATTCAAGACTAAAGTCACGTTTTTACTTATCACATTCAAACTTGAGATATTCACAATATATCATACTACACATTTTGTTTGGAGTATTTTTGCAATAATCAAAACAAACTAAATTTATAAAACCGATACTTACAAATGCAAACTAACTCCTAACCGACCGAATATCGGGTAGTTGCTAGTCTGATAGGGTAAGTAAGGGTGTCGATCCACAGGAGATGGTTTGATGAACACGCCTTATGTTTTAGATTTAAAAGCTAGCAATTGCATAGACAGAGAATTAAAGTTGATTCAAAGCTATGAAGGATCGTTCGATTTGAAAGTTAAAATGCAGAGAAATTAAATTAACAAAGCAGGAAAGTAAACTAAGGCTTAAATCTGTGAAATTGATCAACAAGCAATTTGGGAAAAAGGCGGCAAACATTGGATCAACAATTTACTCAAAAATTAAAGGTTGTCTTATAATTGATTCATCAAGTTTCTTAATAGGCGGGTCCACCTATCCAAAAGCAAAACGATCTAATCTCTCAAAGCGTTCAATTCAATTAACAAGCAAGGTGTAAATCTCTCAATTCAATGACCTGAACAACAACTGAGCAACTCTCGTTTTAGCTAACAGTCAATTGTTCAATCAAATAGCAAGGTGTTCTCAATTCACAGAATTTTCATTCAGGAAACAATCATGCATTCACCATCTCTCGATATAAATGAAATTTAACAATAAAACAAGCTAAAAGATCTGACCTCTATTGAAGAACACAGTAAATCAGAATGAGAAAACCAGAATTAATAAGAAAGTTGCATCCCCAATGCTGCCCAAAGCGGTTTAGCTATCCATGGATCGAATGATTACACAGCTTGAAGAAAAATCCATACAATCTAAGCTAAAAAGTGAATTGAATCTAAGAAACCCAGCCACCAAGAAGGCTTTTGGGACTGTTTTTGCTGAGAGAATTTCGATCTGAAAAAAAGTCGAATCTAATAATGTATCTCATGTGATTACAACTGAGGACTATTTATAGAAAAACAAAGAAATCTGCAGATCGAACGCCTGTTCCAAAGACTAGAACGCCCGTTTCAACTCGCTTTACCTCAGCGGCTTCCAAACTCCCTGTTAGCTCTGAACGCCAGTTTGCTTTTTCAACCGCCCGTTTAACTTTCAGCAACTGATTTCAGTTGAGATGCAACGGCTCTCTCCACTTGTTGATGCACAATTGCTTCTTTTCTCTAACAAACTCCTCAACCACTTGATCTTATCTACATTCCACCTCATCCCTTTGATTTCATCATTATCTATAACATGATTAAGAAAATGCAAAAACATAATATGGCCCAAAATGATATAAAACTTATAATAAAGCCCGCTCTTAAGCCCATTTTATTGCAATTTATTTATTTATGAACCACTTTACTCAATAATTCTATTTTAGGCCCAATTCCAATGCAAATATTACTAATGTGGGAAATTTTATAGAAACATATCGTAAAAATTCATATAAAATAGCCCTTAACAACTCCCCACACTTAGCCTTTTGCTCGTCCCGAGCAAAACAAAACATCGCCATGGTTCGGAAACGAAAAGTCAATACAACAATACAATGCATAGCAAGGAAATTAGAAGCTCACCCTTATGTGTGTGTGCAAAACCATATTGTACTTCCACTAAAACCAATCTTGAATCAAGTTCAAGCAAACCGGCTAATACCACAATCAGACTAAGTATAGATCACAAATACCCTATAAAACATCTTCTGTCATGAAAAAGACAACGGAGGTATTTAGGACATTTCCGACATACTTAGAGGATAGTCCCTACAACATATCTCTTGTTTATACTGGGTATAAGGTAAACGATAACTGAGTCTTGATTGTTATTATTATTTCCAACATTTCCCATTTCACTTTTTAACGCACTTCAGAATGAGCTTTTTCCCGTCATAGCAGAATAGGACATTTCGTGATAATGCCCTAACTACTCAAATCATATGGTAGCTTCTTCTGATTGTCGTGAGCTTTTGGTCATCATAGTGGTATAGGACATTTCGAGATAATGCCCTACCTACTCAAATCATAGACCAGCTTCCGACTTACTTATTTATATTACATCGCTTATACGAGATTTCTGGCTGGCAGTGGTTCTTAGCCATAAGCTATACAAACTTACTGAGCATAATACCTCAAGCGAAGAATTATTCATTATTAATTCAAGACTAAAGTCACGTTTTTACTTATCACATTCAAACTTGAGATATTCACAATATATCATACTACACATTTTGTTTGGAGTATTTTTGCAATAATCAAAACAAACTAAATTTATAAAACCGATACTTACAATGCAAACTAACTCCTAACCGACCGAATATCGGGTAGTTGCTAGTCTGATAGGTAAGTAAGGTGTCGATCCACAGGAGATGGTTTGATGAACACGCCTTATGTTTTAGATTTAAAAGCTAGCAATTGCATGATGACAGAGAATTAAAGTTGATTCAAAGCTATGAAGGGATCGTTCGGACTGAAAGTTAAAATGCAGAGAAATTAAATTAACAAAGCAGGAAAGTAAACTAAGGCTTAAATCTGTGAAATTGATCAACAAGCAATTTGGGAAAAAGGCGGCAAACATTGGATCAACAATTTACTCAAAAATTAAAGGTTGTCTTATAATTGATTCATCATGCGTTTCTTAATAGAGCGGGTCCACCTATCCAAAAGCAAAACGATCTAATCTCTCAAAGCGTTCAATTCAATTAACAAGCAAGTGTAAATCTCTCAATTCAATGACTCGAACAACAAGCCGAGCAACTCTCGCTTTAGCTAATATCAATTGTTCAATCAAATAGCAAGGTGTTCTCAATTCACACACTTTCATTCAGAAACAATCATGCATTCACCATCTCTCGATATAAATGAAATTTAACAATAAAACAAGCTAAAAGATCCGACCTCTATTGAAGAACACAATAAATCGAATGAGAAAACCGGAATTAATAAGAAAGTTGCATCCCCATGCCGCCCAAAGCGGTTTAGCTATCCATGGATCGAATGATTACACACTTGAAGAAAAATCCATACAATCTAAGCTAAAAAGTGAATTGAATCTAAGAAACCCACCACCAAGAAGGCTTTTGGGATCTGCTTTTCTTGAGAGAATTTCGATCTGAAAAAAGTCGAATCTAATAATGTATCTCATGTGATTACAACGAGGACTATTTATAGAAAAGCAAAGAAATCTGGCAGACCGAACGCCTGCTCCGGCCTTTAGAACGCCTGCTTTCAACTCGTTTCGCCTTTCGACTTCCAAACTCCTGTTAGCTCAACGCCGCTTTGCTTTTTCAACCGCCCGCTTAACTTTCTCATAATCGATTTCGGTTGAGATGCAACGGCTCTCTCCACTTGTTGATGCACAATTGCTTCTTTTCTCTAACAAACTCCTCAACCACTTGATCTTATCTACATTCCACCTCATCCCTTTGATTTCATCATTATCTATAACATGATTAAGAAAATGCAAAAACATAATATGGCCCAAAATGATATAAAACTTATAATAAAGCCCGCTCTTAAGCCCATTTTATTGCAATTTATTTATTTAAGAACCACTTTACTCAATAATTCTATTTTAGGCCCAATTCCAATGCAAATATTACTAATGTGGGGAAATTTTATAGGAAAAATATCGTAAAAATTCATATAAAATAGCCCTTAACAACTCCCCCACACTTAGCCTTTTGCTCGTCCCGAGCAAAACAAAACATCGCCATGGTTCGGAAACGAAAAGTCAATACAACAATACAATGCATAGCAAGGAAATTAGAAGCTCACCCTTATGTGTGTGTGCAAAACCATATTGTACTTCCACTAAAACCAATCTTGAATCAAGTTCAAGCAAACCGGCTAATACCACAATCAGACTAAGTATAGATCACAAATACCCTATAAAACATCTTCTGTCATGAAAAAGACAACGGAGGTATTTAGGACATTTCCGACATACTTAGAGGATAGTCCCTACAACATATCTCTTGTTTATTCTCGGGTATAAGGTAAACGATAACTCGAGTCTTGATTGTTATTATTATTTCCAACATTTCCCATTTCACTTTTTAACGCACTTGAATGAGCTTTTTCCGTCATATAGCGCGAATAGGACATTTCGTGATAATGCCCTAACTACTCAAATCATATGGTAGCTTCTTCCGATTGTCGTGAGCTTTTGGTCATCATAGTGGTATAGGACATTTCGAGATAATGCCCTACCTACGCAAATCATAGACCATCTTCCGACTTACTTATTTATATTACATCGCTTATCTGAGATTTACGGTCGGCAAAGTGGTTCTTAGCCATAAGCTATACAAACTTATCGAGCATAATACCTCAAGCGAAGAATTATTCATTATTAATTCAAGACTAAAGTCACGTTTTACTTATCACATTCAAACTTGAGATATTCACAATATATCATACTACACATTTTGTTTGGAGTATTTTTGCAATAATCAAAACAAACTAAATTTATAAAACCGATACTTACAATGCAAACTAACTCCTAACCGACCGAATATCGGGTAGTTGCTAGTACAAGATAGGGTAAGTAAGTGTGTCGATCCACAGTGAGATGGTTTGATGAACACGTCTTATGTTTTAGATTTAAAAGCTAGCAATTGTATGTAGAATTAAAAGTTGATTCAAAGCTATGAAGGGATCGCTCGACCAAAGTTAAAATGCAGAGAAATTAAATTAACAAAGCAGAAAGTAAACTAAGGCTTAAATCATGAAATTGATCAACAAGCAATTTGGGAAAAAGCGGCAAACATTGGATCAACAATTTACTCAAAAATTAAAGGTTGTCTTATAATTGATTCATCATGCGTTTCTTAATAGAGGCGGGTCCACCTATCCAAAAGCAAAACGATCTAATCTCTCAAAGCGCTCAATTCAATTAACAAGCAAGGTGTAAATCTCTCAATTCAATGACTGAACAACAACCGAGCAACTCTCGCTTTAGCTAACGATCAATTGTTCAATCAAATAGCAAGGTGTTCTCAATTCACGAATTTTCATTCAGAAACAATCATGCATTCACCATCTCTCGATATAAATGAAATTTAACAATAAAACAAGCTAAAAGATCGACATCTATTGAAGAACACAATGAAATCGAAATGAGAAAACCGAATTAATAAGGAAGTTGCATCCCCAATCTTTGCCCAAAGCGGTTTAGCTATCCATGGATCGAATGATTACACAAATTTTGAAGAAAAATCCATACAATCTAAGCTAAAAAGTGAATTGAATCTAAGAAACCCAGCCACCAAGAAGGCTTTTGGGACTGCTTTCTTGCCGAGAGAATTTCGATCTGAAAAAAGTCGAATCTAATAATGTATCTCATGTGATTACAATCGAGGACTATTTATAGAAAAACAAAGAAATCTGCAGACCAACGCCTGCTCCAAAGACTGAACGCCTGTTTCAACTCGTTACGCTCGACTTCCAAACTCCTCGTTAGCTCTCAACGCCGCTTGCTTTTTCAACCGCCCGCTTAACTTTCTCGAATCGAATTCGGTTGAGATGCAACGGTTCTCTCCACTTGTTGATGCACAATTGCTTCTTTTCTCTAACAAACTCCTCAACCACTTGATCTTATCTACATTCCACCTCATCCCTTTGATTTCATCATTATCTATAACATGATTAAGAAAATGCAAAAACATAATATGGCCCAAAATGATATAAAACTTATAATAAAGCCCACTCTTAAACCCATTTTATTGCAATTTATTTATTTAAGAACCACTTTACTCAATAATTCTATTTTAGGCCCAATTCCAATGCAAATATTACTAATGTGGGAAATTTTATAGGAAAAATATCGTAAAAATTCATATAAAATAGCCCTTAACAACTCCCCACACTTAGCCTTTTGCTCGTCCCGAGCAAAACAAAACATCGCCATGGTTCGAAACGAAAAGTCAATACAACAATACAATGCATAGCAAGGAAATTAGAAGCTCACCCTTATGTGTGTGTGCAAAACCATATTAAACTTCCACTAAAACCAATCTTGAATCAAGTTCAAGCAAACCGGCTAATACCACAATCAGACTAAGTATAGATCACAAATACCCTATAAAACATCTTTTGTCGTGAAAAAGACAACGGAGGTATTTAGGACATTTCCGACATACTTAGATGATAGTCCCTACAACATATCTCTTGTTTATACTGGGTATAAGGTAAACGATAACTGAGTCTTGATTGTTATTATTATTTCCAACATTTCCCATTTCACTTTTTAACGCACTTCGAATGAGCTTTTTCCGTCATATAGCGAGAATAGGACATTTCGTGATAATGCCCTAACTACTCAAATCATAAGGTAGCTTCTTCTGATTGTCGTGAGCTTTTGGTCATCATAGTGGTATAGGACATTTCGAGATAATGCCCTACCTACTCAAATCATAGACCAGCTTCCGACTTACTTATTTATATTACATCGCTTATACGAGATTTACTGGTGGGGCAAGTGGTTCTTAGCCATAAGCTATACAAACCTCATGAGCATAATACCTCAAGCGAAGAATTATTCATTATTAATTCAAGACTAAAGTCACGTTTTTACTTATCACATTCAAACTTGAGATATTCACAATATATCATACTACAGCTCCAAATACTTAAACTATCATCGGTTTCATGACATTAACATTAAGCACTAGGTATCCATAAAATAATCAATCACTCAGTCTAACTGGGTATAGCTTAAAAAATTAGTTCATCATCTAATATGGTATGTGAAACGTAATGTCGGGTGAGACATCTAACCTACTAGACATATGCATTATAAAGCGTCAATTCTTTATAGCATCGAACATAGGCATGCCTGCTTATTCGGGACAAAACAAAATTTCAAGTTTTAGCTCATTTTGCATGGAATCATAAAAATAAGAGTAAAAGTGATATAGAAACGTATGACTATTCCCCTCCCCCACACTTAAATCACAACGTGTCCTCAAGTTGTGTCCGAAAAAAAACAATTAGGGGTACTTAGCTCTTTTTATCGAAGTCGGATATCGGTGGTCAGGCAGTAGCATGAAAAATACCAACGATGTCCACATATGAAGCACAATAAAAAAAACGGATAGTGCACCTGTAACATTTGAGAAACACAACAAGAAAAATCGAGGGGAGATGGGGAAACATGCATATAATAGATATAACATGGTGAAATCCCATCTAGCTAAACATAAACATAGAATTAATATAGATTTATAGGTGAAATGATAAAACAAGGGAATACGGATCCTCTATGTATGAATAAAGTGCTAGATAAGTTCACATAAAAGTATCCAAGTCAACTAATGGAAGAGAACAAATGGAAAAGAGATAAATTTATGTTCTGGAAAGGCTGAACGCCCGTTTGGGAAATGGCACGTCCGTTCTATATGTAGAACGCTCGTTCTAAATATTGAACACACGTTCAAACGGCAGAAAATGTAACAGAGACGAGAATATGTAAATTGGCAGGTCAGGACGCACGTTTGACAATTAGGACGGGCGTTCAGAAAGTTAAAACAGCAGAACAGGAAAAATAAAAACAGAGCATTCCCATTATCACCAAGTGTAGCAAAACAGAGCCAAAGGATATCCAAAACAAGACTAAAGTCAGTGCAACAGATGAAACAAAAGTCAAGGACTTGCAAAGTTCTAGAGAGGTAACTGAAACAAGAACAGTATAGTCCAAAACATCTTCACAGGAACAAGAAAAATAAAATAAAACAACAGCACATCATTCTGCAGAGTCACTCCCATCTTCACTTGTAGCTGTATCGTCATTTCCCTCATCCTTGTCATCTTCATCAGCCCCAGATGCCCCGTGCACGACACAAGCAATGGTTCTCTCCACATCCTCTTCGAAAACAAACTGCTCGGTGCGAGGTGCAAACTTGGATTCATCGGTGATAGTTTTACCACGGTTGAGCTCCTTTTGATTTGCCAAAATGTCATTTTGAGTGCAACAAAGCATGCGCAACCACTTCCGCAAACTGTGTGCAATGCTTAGCTGCAGCCTATCAGAAGGAGACAGAGTGGAAAGCGGTGCGGAAGGCGGGCTGGAAGAACTGGGTGGATGAGAAGCAGCAGTGGTACCTGGAGTCTTCTGGGCTTTGTTAGGCTCCCTTTGAAGTCCCCGAGGGTTCTTTGTTCTGTGATCGGCCTTATATTCCGGTACCCCTGCATCTTTGCAAATACTATGAATCAGATGGGGGCAAATGATGCACCGGTTCGTCTTAGTTAAATGCTTAAGAACCTCCTCGTAGATAATTGCCCCAACATTCACATCCAGCTCCCATTCCATCACATATAAGATACCAAGATCTTCAATTCCAAAATGAGTGATGTTGTCCGTTGGACGCACCCTATTCTGAATAAACTTACACTTGACTCTCCAATCTTCTGACCAAGCCGTAGTAGTGATGTCTTTACGTTCATTCCTCTTCCCGGGCTTAAGGGTCCAAGGGATACCTGGATCAACCAAAACCCTCGGATCCTCCAAGGGGTCGCATCCACTATCCACTAAATCCTTTATGTCGATTCGATGGCCCACACCCTCTAAATCTTCAAACTCGTACTTATCATTAATGATCTGAGGAGAAAACGGACCTTAACCTTCCTAACCATCACAAAACCGGCCTCTAAGTGGTGGGTATCCAGTTGGCAAAGAATTCCCTCACTAGAGTGTCATTGACCAAAGTTTCAGAAATGACCATTAAAACGTCCCAGCCCCGATCCCTTAGCATCTTCAAAAAGGCGGGGTCAACCTTATCTCTCAACTATCCCTCTCAATCAGCATTTTTCGGGATACATACTCACAGGTGAACAAGTTCATTGCCTTAGGGCTAATGAAACGCCGAGAAAACGGGAGAGGCGATGGGTTCTTAACAACTCTTCTAGGTCGCTCTTGAATGCCCTCATTTGGGTTACTGGGGATTGACAAACTCATCACCCTTCCTCTTCTTAGGCCTAGGACTCTCTCGCCATCGGTTGTTTACCATCTCATGAGACATCTCAAGCAAAAATTGTGCGTGGTGTGTGGAAGAAGCAACTGAGAGGCCGGAAACACCCAAAATCGCCAAACTTCAGGGTTTTGGGATTGCAAAAAAATCGGAATGTCAAGGCTTCAATGTGTTTGAATGGTGGGACAAGAAGGGGAAAAGCTTGGATATTGGAAGAGAGGAGGAAGAGGCGGTTCTTTTGAGCTAAAATCGTCCCAATTTGGTGAAGATTTGAGGAATTTAGGTAGAATGGGGAGAGAAACCGCTTTTTAGATGAAGGGCGGATGAAAGTGACGAAGGGTTCGCAATTTTTCTTTTATAAGCGGGTGGAACGGGCGCTCGGGATTCAGAACGGGAGTTCAAAACACACAAAACGATACAGAGAGTGCCAGTGGATTCCGAACGGGTGTTCTAATATTTTAAACGGGCGTTCAGATGAAAAAGAGTGCAAAGCAACATAAAAAGTTTAAATTTCTGACCAACGTTAATATAAACCTCAACATAAAACGTCACAATACATACAAGAGAAAGAAATACATAGAAACGGTGGGTTGCCTCCCACCAAGCGCTTTTGTTTAACGTCGATGGCTCGACGATTAAAACTAGAAACAAACACTAACTAAAACTAGTCATAGAGCGAGGACCAATCGATCAGACGTATGAGACGGCGAAGCAGGTCAATGGCAGGCCAGAGATCAAAGTCATACTGAAGGTGCCAATCTTCTCCAGCTCGCTCAATCCCACGGGCATGCTCCTCAGCAAACACTAAGACGAGATCAGCGAGGAAAGGATCGTTGAGGATCGTGAATGGCCTATCAAGGTCATCCTCGAGCTCCTCGATGGTCCACTCCCCATCTCCGCCAGACAGAAATGGAGGAATGACGATAACAAAGGTGAAAGTCTAGACGCGAGTGAGAATGTCGATATCTGCATCCAGAACGCTCAAGCCGCCAGGACCCTCCTCTAGTGAAATGGCATGAATCCTACTGACAAACTCGAACTCAGGTTCGGTCATCCTAAAGAACTCATGCATAGGTATGCCGTAAGGGTACCGCTCATCCTCTGCAGCCATCTCAACCGGTAAACTGAAATAGGCAACGCTCGTCAAAAGCTAGACAAACAGACAAAAACGAAACAGAAAGCAAACAACACAAATAGAAAGAAAATGATATCTAGGGTGCCTCCTAGTAGCGCTTCAGTTATTGTCGGTAGCTCGACAAACCGTTGAAACTCAACCCGGATCGGGCCATTTCACTTTTCTACTCGCCACATTATGCAAAGCGTGATTGTCAGGGTGACGGTAGACATAATGCATACCAGGAGTGAGTTTACGAAAAATCTGCCAAAGATGCTGAAGTGTCCTCGTGGTAGAATCCTTCTTCTTTTGTCTCTTCTTTGATATCATTTCTCGATGCAACTCCTCGATATCCCAACTACCGGCAAGGACCTCCTCCATAGAATCAGTGTTATCTTCCTCGGTGAATAACTCAGGCGAAAATTCATCAAAATCATCGGCTTCCGGACTACAACATCCGAAAATATCGAGGAACTTAACAATCAAAGGTGTTTCTTTCGGTTGACCGATGTAGTGCTTACATCTTTGACCATTAACTTTGAAGGGTTGATCGCCATATCCTTTAAGCTCTAGAACACCTCCGGGAAAAATGTTGAGAATTTCGAAAGGTCCGGACCATCGTGTCCGTAACTTTCCAGGGAAGAGATGTAGACGAGAGTTATATAGTAAAACCAACTCTCCCACATGAAATTCTCTCTTTTTTATCTTTGCATCGTGAAGGAGCTTCATTCTATCCTTGCTGATCCTGGAGCTCTCATAAGCTCGGAGTCTGAACTCATCGAGCTCATGCATCTGCTTGAAGTCCGTGCTCATCACAAGCTTTGGAATCAAAATTCAGAACTTAAGCCGCCATAAGCTTTATGCTCAAGTTCAACCGGCAGATGACATGGCTTTCCATAAACCATTTGATATGGAGATGTACCCATAGGTGTCTTGTAAGATGTCCTGTAAGCCCATAGTACATCATCCAGTTTCAGACTCCAGTCCGTCCGATGACTGTTAACCGTCTTTTCAAAGATCTTCTTGAGACTTTGGTTACTACGCTCCACCTGACCACTGGTCATAGGATGGTATGGTGTACCGGATTTATGCCTAACACCATATTTTTCTAATACTTTGTCCAGTGGTCGATTACAAAAGTGTGTCCCCTCGTCACTGATTAAGGCTCTCGGGCAGCCAAACCTTGCGAAAATATTTTTCTTTAAGAATTTCATGACTGTTTTATGGTCATTGTGAGGAGTGGCGATAGCCTCCACCCATTTAGACACATAGTCTACACAGACGAGGATGTATCTATTCCCGCATGAGGATGGGAAGGGACCCATAAAGTCAATCCCCCAGACATCAAACACCTCACACTCCAGAATGGGTTTTAACGGCATATCATATCTTCTTGTCAAAGCACCGGTTCTTCTGGCACCTTTCACGGCTTTTACAAAAGGCTTCATATCCTTAAAAATTGAGGGCCAAGAAAACCAGATGGAATATCTTATAACGGTCTTCCAGGGACCGAAGTGGCCTCAGAGTGGGACCATTATGACATTGTTCAACTATGTCCCGTTGCTCGGGTCGAGGGACACACCGGCGAAGCAACCCATCTTTCTGAGATCTTAAAAGATACGGTTCTTCCCGGACATAATACTTGAGATCGAGAAGAATTTCTTCTTCTCGACGTCTAAAACTTCGGGATTTAGATCATGGGAATGGAGGTAATTTACGATTGAAGAATACCACGAATTTCGAATCTTGACTATCAACAAGCATAACACTTTCAAGAGGAAAGTACAGATCAATATCGTCAGGCATCCTCTTTCTCACTCAATAATCGCGAAACATGATCCGCTCATGCTTTTCACTACCCTTATATATCTTTTATTTCCACATCAAACTCCTGTAGGGTAAGAATCCAACGTAGTAAGCGCGGTTTAGCGTCTTGCTTCTTCAACAAATAAATACGAGCGATGATCTGGCCGGACTATAACTCTAGCTCCCAATAAGTAATCATGAATTTATCCATAGAAAACACAACCGCCAGCAGCTTCTTTTCCGTTGTAGTGTAGTTAACTTGTGCGGGGTTTGAGTAGTATGACTCGCATAATAGGTCGGTTGGAATTTTCCTTGCACTCGTTGGCCTAAAACCGCACTAACCGCGTAGTTAGATGCATCGCACATGAGTTCAAAAGGAAGATTCCAATCTAGCGAGATCAAGATAGGAGCGTATATTAATCGATACTTAAGCATTTCAAATGCTTGCTTGCACACGCCATCAAAATGAAACTCAACGTCACTACGGGCAGGTTGGATAAAGGTTTAGCAATCTTGGAAAAATCTTTAATAAATCATCCAGTAGAAACCCACATGTCCAAGAAAACCGCGAATCTCGCGCATTAGTTGGAAAGCTCATTTTCTCAATAGTTTCCACTTTCGCCTTATCCACCTCGATACCTTTGGATGAAATTTTATGGCCAAGAACGATACCCTCCTCAACCATGAAATGACATTTCTCCCAATTGAGGACAAGGTTCTTTTCCACACATCGTTTCAGCACCGTATCAAGATTCAGAAGACAATCATCGAAAGTTTGACCAAAAACCGAGAAATCGTCCATAAAAATTTCCATGCATTTCTCCACGAGTCCGTCAAATATCGCCAACATACATCGTTGAAATGTAGCTTTGGGCATTACTGAGACCAAATGGCATTCGCTTTGTGGCGAAAGTACCATAGGGACACGTGAAGGTGGTCTTCTCTTGGTCTTTCGGGTCAATGGGAATTTGAAAATAACCAGAATAGCCATCTAGAAAACAGTAGAAAGCATGGCCGGCCAAACGCTCAAGCATTTGGTCAATGAAAGGAAGAGGAAAATGATCTTTCATTGTGACCTCGTTAAGCTTTCTATAATCAATGCAAACTCGATAACCAAATCCACAAGTCTTATAGCAACCTTTTCTCCCCTTTTCATTTTTCTCAATTGTAATTCCCCCTTTTTTGGGAACTACTTGAGTTGGCGACACCCAATCACTGTCTGCGATGGCATATATGATTCCCATATCTAACAACTTGATGATTTCTTTCTTGACAACCTCCTGCATATGAGGATTCAGCCTCCTTTGCGGTTGTCTCACTTTTTTAGCTCCATCTTCTGTCTTGATTTTATGCATACAGATGTCCGGAGATATCCCCTTGATATCCCCGCCTTGCCATCCAAAAGCATGTGCATTTTCTTTCAAGACGTTGATTAATTTTAATTCCTCGATCCGGGATAGTTTGGATGAAATGATGAGAGGGAGCTTGTTACCATCTTGTAGGAAGATATACTTTAAATGCTTCGGTAACGGTTTCAACTCAAGGTCAATCGGAGGTTCTTCCAAACTAGACTTTAAAACTTTACTTTGCAAATTATCAGAGGAAAGCAACATAGCTTCTAATAAATCCACTTCCTCTGAAGGCGAAAGATTCTTATGCCCCGCAACTTCATCTTCAGTCTCGAATCCAAGCTCATTCAAATCTATCCTACCATATTGATTCAGATTATCGATCAAGCGTTCGTATTCAGAATCTACTGCAAGGACTTGCTCATCTAGAAAATTACTGAAATCATCAAATGATTCCTCGATAGAGTAGCCGGTTGGACATTCAGAAGGTCTTTTGATAGCTTTAGATACACTATAGCTCACTTCTTCATTTCCAACACGCAAAGTTACTTTAGCCCCATCATCACAATCGATGAGGGCTCTAGCGATGAAGCGAAAAGGTCGTCTGAGAATCAGGGGTGTATTGGGTTGTTGGATGTCTAAGACATACCAATCCACGGAAAGGTAAATCGATCGACTGAACCAACAAATCCTTTAAAATCCTTGTTGCTTTCTTGGATGATCATGCATAAACCGAATACTCATAGTGGTAGGTTCCAAAAGATGGTCTAATTGGAGTTGTTGACACACATATAAAGGCATAAGACTAATTGAAGCTCCTAAATCACATAAAGAATTAGGGAAAATAAGACCTCCAATCTGCAAAGTAAGGACAAATCGTCCAGGATCACCTTTCTTAACAGGTACATCGTCATAACTCATCATGGAGCATTCTTCACCAACCACCCTTTCCATGCCCTCTAACTTCTTCTTAGACGAGACCACATCCTTTATAAATTTAGTATACTTGGGCATCTCAACCAACACGTCAGATAACGGCAAGTTAACTTGGGTGTTTTTCAGGAGGTTGAGTACCTTCTCATATTTCTTGTCTTCACATAAAGGAATATTAGTCTTTCTCGGAGGGAACGGAAGCTTCTTCAACTCGTCTTCTGAAAAGACTTTCTTAAGAGAGGAGCTCACGGCTTGGTCCTCAAGATCTTTCCATCTTACAGCTTTTTCAACTCCTTTCCTCATAGGCTCATCCGCTTTCTCAATAGATTTCTCACTGCTCACAGGCGCATCTACTTTAGATCCTTCCACCCCATCCCTCGGAAGATTAGTCTCCCGAGTGCTCTTCATCGGATTGGGGAAATAGGCCTTCTCAACTCCCCCTCCTGCACTTCCACTGGCAGGAGGGGCTAGTGGTTTCCCTGGTTCTGTGGACCAGAGAGTTGAGTGCCGGATCTCAAGCTGATGGCCTTCGTGTCTTCTTGACTGTAGGAAGGGGATGGAACAAGAGCAGTGCACTGACTCAGATTAGCTTGATTGACTTGACCACTTCCACTGGGGTTTTCAAAAAACTTGGCAAATGTCCAGGTGGTGCTGGAAGCAAAGTGTCAAATAACTTGTCCCATTTGTCTCTCGAGGTTCTTGATCGTCTTTGTTTGCTCTTCCAACCTCGTAACAATTTCATTTGGGATAGGAAATCCAAGAGGATTTTGAGAACTCGACTAAAATATTGATCGGGCCTATTGTTGAAAGCGAGATTGTTAGGCCGCCTCGATTAGATCTTGGAATAGAAGTGGGACAATTCGAGGATTGATTCTCGAAAGTTATTCGATTCTATTGAAGTTTTGAGAACCTGGGTTATACCCGGGTCTAAAATTGCTTTGGCTCGAATCTTGATTCGAAATCTTTGATTGGATTGGCCATAAAAGCATTGACTTCGTGATTTTTTTCGTTCATAGGACAAGCAGGAGACGTATGTCCCTCTACAGCACAAGTCTGGCAAACTATCGGCGTATACTGCCTCGCATGTTGGATAGCATTGACTTGATAGTTAGGTGGAAATTGACATTGACCAAACAGATGGCCAACTTGATTACAATTATCGCAGAACAGAACTTGGGCGTTCTGTTGAAGCTGATTCATAGACTGAGAATTCGAATTCATGGAAAGATTAGCAACCTGTTGTTGGAGTAAGGAAATTAATTGATTCTGCATATTCACTTCTTCAATTTTCGGTGCAGGTGCTTGGATAGCTTGGTACGAAGGAGCATAGTTATACTTTGCTATATCCTCAAACAATGCCCATCCTTCTTGTGGGGTCTTCTTCAGAAATGTCCCACCACTGGAGCTGTTGACCATGTCTTTGGTCATCTCGGTCAAACCACTGTAAAACGTATTAGCTTGCCTTTGCAAGTCTAATCCGTGATGAGGGCACTTTCTGAATAAAGACTTAAATCTCTTAAAAGCTTCGAAGAAAGATTCATTGGGCTGCTGAGTGAAAGTATAAATATCACTAAGACACTGAGCAGTCTTGGATGGAGGAAAGTATTGACTTAAAAATTCTCTCTCCAATTCCTCCCATGTTGTGATAGACTCAACGGGTAAAGAGTTGTACCATTCCTTGGCTTCACCTTTCAAGGAGAATGGAAACAGCTTGAGTTTAATGACATCCTCGCCAACACCTTGTAACTTTGTAGTACCACAGATTTCAAGAAATGTATGGATATGGGTGTGAGGATTTTCAGATTGGTACCCATGAAAAATAGATGCATGTTGCATCATTTGAATCGAGAGCGAGTTTAAGCTCAAACGTTGGAGCCGCAATGGTGGTATGATAACTCCAGATTGACTCGACCATGCCTGGTCCGGCATAATCGCCTAGGGTCCTTGTATCGTCCGCCATCTTGAAGACAAACTCTTTAATTTCTTTCCGGAATTTCTCCTCCAAATTTTCTTCAAAAATTCGGGTACGAGAACGGATTCTTCGGCGGTTAGGCCGAACTATAGATCGTTCGAGCTCAGGATCAAAGATAAGAGTGCCTTGTTGACTCCGAGTTAACATAAACCGAGTCAAACGAAAAAGTGATCCAGAACGATGTAAGAAATGAAACATAGAGGCAGCAGGACAACAGAACGGGCGTTTAGAATTCTGAACGCTAGTTCAAACCAGACGCTCGTTCAAAATATCAAACGTCCGTTCAGAGTGTAGAACGGGCGTTTAAAGTCCCAACCGTGCGTTCCAACTGAACAGAGAGCAAAAACAGTAGAAACAGAGAGAAAAACCTCAGAAAAACCAACTTCAAAAACACCTAAGTGCTTTCTTTATCACCTAAAACAGTAAAAACACATCAAAAACAGCACCTCCCCGGCAACGGCGCCATTTTGTTTGGAGTATTTTTGCAATAATCAAAACAAACTAAATTTATAAAACCGATACTTACAATGCAAACTACTCCCTCCGTCTCAAAATGTTTGGGACGTTTGACTTTTCAACCGCTTACGAAAAGTCTAATTAATCCTTCGAATTTCATCAAATGATCTAATACTTTTTACATTTAAGTACTTTAAGTTTCACTTTATCATAACTCTAATAATATTACATCAATTAACGAAATTCCAAGGATTAATTAGACTTTTCGTAAGCGGCTAAAAAAGGAAATGTCCCAAACATTTTGAGACGGAGGGAGTAACTCTAACCGACCGAATATCGGGTAGTTGCTAAGTCTGATGGGTAAGTAAAGTGTCGATCCACGGGAGATGGTTTGATGAACACGTCTTATGTTTTAGATTTAAAAGCTAGCAATTGCATAGACAGAGAATTAAAGTTGATTCAAAGCTATGAAGGGATCGTTGGATTTGAAAGTTAAAATGCAGAAAATTAAATTAACAAAGCGGAAAGTAAACTAAGGCTTAAATCATGAAATTGATCAACAAGCAATTTGGGAAAAAGCGGCAAACATTGGATCAACAATTTACTCAAAAATTAAAGGTTGTCTTATAATTGATTCATCTGCGTTTCTTAATAGAGAGCGGGTCCACCTATCCAAAAGCAAAACGATCTAATCTCTCTGGCGTTCAATTCAATTAACAAGCAAGGTGTAAATCTCTCAATTCAATGACTGAACAACAAGCCCGAGCAACTCTCGTTTTAGCTAACAAATAATTGTTCAATCAAATAGCAAGGTGTTCTCAATTCACGAATTTTCATTCAGAAACAATCATGCATTCACCATCTCTCGATATAAATGAAATTTAACAATAAAACAAGCTAAAAGATCGACCTCTATTGAAGAACACATTAAATCGTAATGAGAAACCGAGAATTAATAAGAAAGTTGCATCCCCAATCTTTTGCCCAAAGCGGTTTAGCTATCCATGGATCGAATGATTACACAAATTGAAGAAAAATCCATACAATCTAAGCTAAAAAGTGAATTGAATCTAAGAAACCCACCACCAAGAAGGCTTTTGGATCTGCTTTTTTCTTTGAGAGAATTTCGATCTGAAAAAAGTCGAATCTAATAATGTATCTCATGTGATTACAATCGAGGACTATTTATAGAAAAACAAAGAAATCTGCAGACCGAACGCCCGTTCCAAAGACTAGAACGCCCGTTTCAACTCGTTCGCTTTGCTTCCAAACTCCTGTTAGCTCAACGCCGCTTTTGCTTTTTCAACCGCCCGTTTAACTTTCACGCAATCGAATTCATTTGAGATGCAACGGCTCTCTCCACTTGTTGATGCACAATTGCTTCTTTTCTCTAACAAACTCCTCAACCACTTGATCTTATCTACATTCCACCTCATCCCTTTGATTTCATCATTATCTATAACATGATTAAGAAAATGCAAAAACATAATATGGCCCAAAATGATATAAAACTTATAATAAAGCCCGCTCTTAAGCCAATTTTATTGCAATTTATTTATTTAAGAACCACTTTACTCAATAATTCTATTTTAGGCCCAATTCCAATGCAAATATTACTAATGTGGGGAAATTTTATAGGAAAAATATCGTAAAAATTCATATAAAATAGCTCTTAACAATCCCGTTAATTTTTTTTATTCTTAAAAACATTTTTAGACTCCGCTGAATAATTTTTATGGTTCCGCCAGCTGACTTGTTTGAGGCTATAACAGGGAACCAGGCTTGTACATTATAATAGGGAAAAAAAGGTTATTCCTTGGTTGAAATATGTAAAAAAAAAAGGTTGGGCTGGTTAGTCTGGCCTGCTTTCACTACGGTAACATGCTCTCTGCATTAGGCTATACTACATTTGTGACTTTTACCGGAAACGGACGCTTGACACGTGATAATTAAGTCCTTGCATAATTTCTATAGGATAATGCATGATTATGACAGAAAAATACACGGAAAACATAATCTTATGGTTTTTTGTTTTTTAATTTTCTTTTACTTTACATCAGAAATCATATTGTGTGATGTAGATGTATTTTCTGTGTATTTTTCTGTGTCTAAATCATTATTCAATTCTATATAAGTTGATGAGAGTCAATCTCACTATGCATTTACACACATTTTAATTAACCCCCATTTGTAGCACATTTGGTTCACATTTTGGTCATCAAAACACTTATTCATGCTATTTTGGTCACTAACGATTCCACATCACACTCTATTATAAATATCATTTTTATTGATAAAATGTGGACGTTACGTTCGTATTTCTAGTTGTGCATTTCAGGTAATTAATGGTGACAAATCTGAGTTGTAACTAAGATTGATGATTTTGCGATGATGGGATGAAGATGGAAAAGATTAAAGAGGCAACCTCCATATATGATATAACTATACTCCAACTTGGGACTTTGAATACACAAGTTACTCCGTGCAATACATCATCTTAAGAACGACATGGTTAACACATGTAGTCTTACCTCGACACAGGACTTTTAATACCCATGGTACTTAGTGCCGGATCCAGACAAATTGTTTAGCGGGGTCTAAAACTATTTTTAAAAGTAAAAAAAAACATTTAACAGGGTCCATAAATTTTTTTAACAGGTTCCGCCACTGATGGCACTCCGCTCAACACGTTGTAAGATAACTAACTATAAACAAATTGGAGCACATAAAGCACATAAATTCAGGTTCAAATCAACAACTATAATGAAAACCCAGTTTAGTATCCATGATGCAGGACGAATTTATCGAAAACATCATTACGTCCACGAACAGTACTGTAAAACTAACTTTGGAAGTCAACCCGTGCGCTTTCCCGGGTTAAAGGATAGGAAAGCGGCCCAGACTTGGCCTCAAAATCACTTTCTGCCTTTCCAGATACTTGGCACTTGGCAGCTACCCTAACACACCGACATGTTCGATTTCGTGCAATTTAACATAAAAACAGTATTGAAAACCAATACAGATGTTAACTTTAAATCCAATATGAAACATTTTGATAAGAATAACTCCTTAGCTCAGAACGCCACGAAACCACAAGACAAACGATTTAATGAACTACGATTACTCCCGAACTCTTGCAAATGTACGAATAAACAAATAAACCCTAACATCGAAACTGTGAATTCTAACTTAACAAGATTAAACTATGAACTATACAAAAAACTACGATGATTACTTTCAGAATACAAAACCACACTTGAAATTGTTGCAGAACCCGAAACTACTTCAAAATCCGCACCGTGATTTGCAGAACACCATACTGCTCCAAAAACTATGTCCTAAGGCGCTCTCCGGGGTGAGGGGTCGTGACAGCGGACCAAAACTTCACTGAAACCCTTGAAAGCGCGAATAATGTGAAGTCTACGGCTACTTGGGCATTTTATAGGATTATCTGAACCTAGGTCGGTTTCAATTTTCTTGAAGCTTAAGAAAGGATTAAAAGAAATGGAAAAGGAAAAAGGAAACTATTTTTGAAAAGACGGAAATTTTCTTACAAATTAAAAGATATTTCACACCCAAATTCGTGGGTTCACAACCAAATCACACATCTCATATAGTAATTCTTAATTTCATACGGATATAATTTTCATTAAAAGACTATAGAAACGACGAAAACATCACACAACATTTTCAGCTATTCAAGAACAACCGAAAAGAAAACCCGAATTGATCGAACAACGAAAAAAACACAGATGCACGTGGATTTAGTTCAATTATCGTTACGCCCGAACGTCATCGAACTAAGAACACGAATACAAAGCTAAAACATTTATTCTTGACAAAAAGACAAACACTTTAATCTTCATCTTCTTTTGCAATTCCTTCAACAGCAATCCTTAAGCTTGTTTGGAATCTTTTTCGCACTGGCAGTTCAATTCACCATCATCATCATCTTCATGGCACGGATCGGTCTCGAGAGGACAAACGAGAACAAAAGTATAATGTTTGTTAATAGCTCATTCTTTGATTATGTTTCAGGTACATCACACACACATAGATATACTACCATACCATCATAGAGAATCTAGCTAGACCTTATCCAATCTAACTAACTAGCCACGTGTCACTCTTGTAGTATGCCAAGTGTGACATCAAATATTCTCTCATATCTTTTCAGCCCCTCTCAAACCAATGTGAGGCATTGTCACATTGAGTTTGTCTCTAAAACAATTGAATGCATTCACAGATAATGCTTTAGTAAAACAGTCAGCTATTTGATCTTGTGAAGGTATATGACAAACTGCAACCTCCTTGTTAGGCACTTGATTTCTAATGTAGTGAACATCAACTTCTATATGCTTTGTTCTTGCATGATACACGGGTTTTGTGCTAGGAATTTGCCCCTGTGTTGTCACACTAGAGAGTTGGAACACTAGTCAGTTTGAACTTCATTTCTCCAAGAAGCTGTGTGATCCACTTAACCTCAGCAGCTAGATTAGCCAAAGCTCTGTATTCTGACTCACAACTTGATCTGGACACTACATCTTGCTTCTTTGAACTCCATGATACCAAACACTTTCCCAGATATACACAATATCCTCCAACAGATTTTTACATCAAATGGGACACACGCCTGCTTGATTGCATCGAAAAAAACAATGCAGTTCCAGTGAGCCTGATGGTCTAAAGATCAATCCCATACCAAGTGTACCTGATACATATCTGAACAACCTCTTTAGAGCCTGCCAATGAACAGTGTGTGGTTCTTGCATAAATTGGCTAAGGGTGTTGACAGCAAAAGCTAAGTCTGGCCTTGTTAACGTGAGATATTGTAGACCTCCAATAGCACTCCTATAGAGACTTGGATTTGTCATAGGCTCTCCTTGTTTAGGTAGCAGCAATTTTCCAGAAACCATAGGTGTTGGACAAGGCTTCAAATTGTCCAATCCTAGTCTTTGAAGGAGTTGGGAAGCATAGTAGGACTGTGTTAGGTGCAGGCCATCCTTGTCTCTACTTACTTGCATTCCCAGAAAGTGAGATACAGGGCCAAGGTCTTTCAGTGAGAACTTGGAATTCAACATATTTATAAACTTCTGTATCAGTGGTGGAGAATTTCCTGTGAACAATATGTCATCCACATAAACCAAGCAAATAACACAAGTTTGTCCTTTTTAAACATGAATAGTGAGGTATCTGATTGAATTTGTGTAAAACCCCAGCTGACCATCTGATTTCTAAGAGCTTCAAACCAAGCTCTAGGGGCTTGCTTGAGGCCATACAAGGCCTTATTCAACTTACATACATATCTTGGCCTGCTTGAGTCTTCAAACCCTTCAGGTTGTTCCATGAACACATGTTCCTGCAAGGGACCATTCAAGAAAGCATTGTTGATATCAATTTGATTAATAGGCCAGTTCATTGACACAGCTATGGCCAAGATGATTCTGATGGTAGAAGACTTTGCCACAGGATCGAATGTCTCTGTGAAGTCAATGCCATAGTGTTGGATCAGAACCTTTAGCAACTAATCTTGCCTTGTGCTTTAGAATTGTGCCATCCAGTCTCGACTTTCAGTTTAAACACCCACTTATCGCCAACTATATTCTCGTCTGGGCTTGGTTGAACTAGATCCAATGTGTGATTGTTCATAAGGGCTTTATATTCTTCTGTCATTGCCTGTCTCCAATCTGAATTTTCTAATGCCTCTGATACATTAGTTGGTTCAGTAGGGAAAGATGCCAAGCTAGTGACTGCAGCTGAATAAAGTTTAGGTTTGAAAATGCCACTTTTAGACCTAGTTTGCATGTGGTGAGGTTGAAACTGTGCAGGCTGTGGTGGTGGTGATGGGGATTGAGATTGTGGAGATAGTGATTGTGGTTGAGGAAATGAAGGTAATTGTGGCTGTGGTGATGGTGATTGTTGTGTTTGTGGTGATGATGGTGATTGTTGTGTGTGTATGTATGATGATGATGACTGTGATTGTGGAGTTAGTGTTAATGAAGGTGAAATTTGACTCTTACTAGATGAGGTGAGTAAGTCAAGAGGGTTCAGTGTTGTTGGTGTTGTAAGCGACAAACGGGCGACATCAGTTCTTCTCTCAAGTGCTGCTCAGTTGTTCTTGTGGTTGCCCCTCTGGATGAGGCAGACCAAACCAGGGAAGGATAGAGGAGGAGGATGATTCAGCTAGAACCTTTCTACTAGGACCTTGTGCAAAACCTTCTGAGAAAGGGAATTGGAGTTCATTAAAAACAACACTGTTAGAGATATAGATTCTACCAGTGGAATCCAGGCATTTGTAGCCTTTGTGTATGGGACTTAGGCCAAAATTGACACACTTGATGGTGTGATATTGAAATTTAGTGTTTTGGAAAGGCCTAAGATGGGGGTAGGCAGTGCATCCAAAGGTTTTAAACCTAGTGTAGTTGGGTTTGAAATGGAAGAGACATTCATAAGGGGATTTCATTTTGAGGACAGGAGTAGGAAGGGCATTAATAAGAGTGACAGCCATTTGAAAACTATGCCACCAGAAAGATAGGGGCATGGATGCTTGAGCAAGAAGAGTAAGGCCAAGTTCAACTATGTGCCTATGCTTTCTTTACCTTACTTCTATATTTTGAGCATGGTCATGAGGACAAGGATGCCTAAATTGAATGCCTTGGGGTCTAGAATGACTGAAGTGGTCTCAGATTCTCCACCCCAAAGATTGGACACATTTAATAGCGAAGAAGAGAACCGAGCTTTGATCATAGTCCGGAACATGGTGAAAGTGGATGAGCTTGATTTAGTTTTAAGAGGATAGATCCAAGTGAATCTAGTGTGATCATCAATAAAGTGAATATAGTATAGGTGACCTTCTGTGGATTTTATAGAGCGGGACCCCAAAGATCGTGTGAACAAGATCAAAGGTGCAAAGTGGCATGGGAGCTAAAGTAAAATGGGGCAAAACATGAGATTTTCCAAACTGACAAGCATCACAAAACTCAAGATTCTCATTAATTTTCAAAGAGGGAGTACAATCTTTCAAGACATGATTCAAAATACTACTAGAGGGATGACCAAGTCTCCTATGCCACACAATAGGATTCTGACTAACATTGACAGACTTAATAAACTTAAACTGAACTTTAGGTTGAACTTGACTGAGATGAACGACTGCTGGAGTTGGAGTGAAGGGAGATCTCAGGGTGTCTTAGCATCCAGTTGGCTATCGATAGAGACCATCCTTGAGATGCCCCTTGAGAAGAACTGTCCCTGTTGATTTGTCCTTGACAAGACAGAAATTAGAGTTAAACTCAACAAGGATATCATTATCAGAAACAAGTTTAGATAAACTGATCAGATTTCTGGTAATTTGAGGAACATGAAGAATATCAGTGAGGTGCAATGGAGTGATGGATGTGTACAAAACATTTTGACCAAAGGTGTGCAATCACTAGATTTTCACCATTACCTACTATCAATGTATCATTACCATTGTAGGATGAAGCCGATTGAGATTAGCCAAATCGAGAGGTCACATGGTTTGTGGCACCACCGTCCAGTGCCAAGCATGATCACCCACGTAACTTGGTGTAGCAAACAAATGCAAAGGGTCCATCTAGTTCTAGCTTGTTGTTGCACATCCACAAAGTTGAAAATCATCTCAAATCTATGCCAACAAATTCCAACTGTGTGTCCACTTTTCCCACACAGTTGACACACCACCCTCGGGGTATTTCCAGGAGTTCCAGACTGAGAGTTTGCAGGGCTTTGTGATCTACCACCACCTCTGCCCCTGCCTCTACTATTTCTACCACCTCTTCCCATATAGGATTTTTGACCAGAAGCAGGAGGCCTATGTCCAGACCCTGTGTAGGCAGCTACATTTGCTGTGGCATGCTGCTGAGACAAATTTACTTGAGCAGTAAGAATATTAAACCTGGCCAGTAGTCTCTCATGAGTAATTAACTGTGATTGAATCCTGCCAATTTAGAGAGCCAATTCTGGCAGTAATGTTGACAATAGTTGCCTCATAGTCCCTATCTAAACCACCAAGTGTAGCTAGGATTAATTCAGACTTAGAAATCGGATATCCAGCAGCAGTTAACGTATCACTATAAGACTTCATCATGGCCAGATAATCAGCCATGGATTTGCTACCTTTTTCTGCCTTAGTAAGGGCTGATTTGTACTCCAACATACGTGCCTCAGACTGATTATTAAATAACAACTCTAAGGTAGACCAAACTTCATGAGCAGTAGAACAGCCAATTACCTCAGTGACTGCTTGTTCAGTCATAGATCCAAGAAGCCAACCCATTAGAAGTGAATCAACAGAGTCCCATTCTTCTACTGCTGCTCTATTCATCGTACCAAACTCTGGAGGTCTTGGTGTTGTTCCAAGAAGATGACCATCAAGTTTGTGTCCTTTAACAATCGGCAAGATTGTGTAACGCCATAGCAAGTAATTCTCTCTGTTTAGCTTCACAAGGGATGCTTGGTTTAGATGGCTGTTAAAGGGAGAAGATGACAAATTATTGAATGATATGGGACCTGGAGAGCGAGGAAGAGGTGTAGATCTCATGGGAAGACTGGTAATGGTCGGAGTCGGCCGGAAAAGAGATTTCCGGCATGTGGTTCAAATGGTAAAGTAGAACCGATCAAAGGATTTGGAAAGACCAAAACCAGGGGATTTGTGATAGTGGTATACCAAAGGTGACAATGGGCGTAGCCGTGAGTGGAAATCGTAGGCTGGAGTTTCATTGCTACGAATGGATCTCAGTAGCTGAGTTTCGATGGTCAAAGGTGGAGGATCATCCGCCATTGATTCCGCGCGAAGGCTCCGATACCAAGAACAAAAGTATAATGTTTGTTAATAGCTCATTCTTTGATTATGTTTCAGGTACATCACACACACATAGATATACTACCATACCATCATGTAGAATCTAATTAGGCCTTATCCAATCTAACTAATTCAGCCACGTGTCACTCTTGTAGTATGCCAAGTGTGACATCAAATATTCTCTCATATCTTTTCAAAACGCAACCATCTTCACACTTCACACATCTGCTACATTTATCCTCGGTGCAAGCTACTTTCACTGCAAAAATGTCAAAGCTTAAAACAATCGTAATTAATGATGTAAAGCTTAAACATAAATGCATAGTGCTTGAGGTGCAAGAGATATTAATGTAGGTTAATTGTCATCATGTTTCACCAGAGGGGATCCAGACTCCTATATATATTCATGGTTGATAACGATTTTTTATTTTTATTTTTTTTTGACGGAAATTTTGTTTCATTGCGAGAAAAAATAAAAATAAAATCGATACAAAGCCCTGTACAGTGCGTCAACAGAGCATAACCCCGCCTACTTAAAATCTATATCTGGCACATCGAGTGTGGGAAATTAAATCTAGGTATAATAATCATGGTTAATAAGAACTTACAATCTCTTGAAGTGGTGTAATGCATTTTTCCTGGACGGTCTGCCTCCGCAAGTAAAGCAAGCCCCAATAGAAAAAACATAACTAATAGCATTGGCCAAACTTTTGTTGCAGTCATGTCTCTAGCTAGGTTGATGAATGGAATCAAGTTTGTATAGGAAAATGAGTTAATTTGAAATTAATTCAATCTTGGTTTGAACCCTTTTTATAGTAATCGTGATTCAGGCTCATTGGTTCCGTACCCATATAGTGATTTTCATGTACAAACGAAATCTTTTTTACTCCTTATAAAGAGGGCAAAATTAGGATTTTAGTCCTCTAAGTTGGCATATTTTGGATTTTAATCCTGCTTCTGTTCCGGTGAGAAAAATTGTCTTCTAAGTTGGCTTTTTTTTTTTTGGATTTTAGTCCTATCCGCTGGCTTTATCTTGACTGTGACACCTAATCATAAAAATAACTTATATGGGCCGCCACATCATATGTCATGTTGGATCTACGTGGCGGTGGGTCCCATTTCTACCCCATTTACTAAAAATAAAATATGCCGACCCACACCTAATCATAAAAATAACTTATATGGACGCCACATCATATGCCATGGTGGATCTACGTGGCGGTGGGTCCCATTTCTACCCCATTTACTAAAAATACTTATATGGACGCCACATCATATGTCGTGTAGATCTACATGGCGGTGGGTCCCATTTCTACCCCATTTAGTAAAAATAAAAGTTGATGCACAAAGGATTCAAAACGGCAACCTAATGGTATACTATCAAGTACTTTGTCATCTTAGCTACAACTTTTTTGTTTATACTATGACAAGATTTATTACTTATGCATAATATGGTTTCCTTTGGTTTAATTTTCCTTGTTAATTTGATGTAGTTCTTTTTTATTAAAAAAAGTACTATCTACGTCCCTAAATATAAGTGGATTTAGAATTATCATATACATTAATAAAGTGATTAAATTTTTTTTGAAACACAGTGATTAATTTTTTTTTGAAACACAGTGATTAAATATATTAGACTATAATGTTTGGTTCTCAAAAAAGACTATAGTGTTTGATATACAATTTGATTATCATTAATTAATGTAATAATTATGATATTAAAAAAGCTGACCGAATATATACAAATTAATAGAAAGATAAGAAAAAAAATTATAATTATTACTCTTTTTTTTTTAACAACAACAACAACTACTTATCTTGTGGGATATAATTATTACTCTTCTGGTAATGTAAGGTCGACTTACATTAATAATAATAATAAGAATAATAGGTTATAAATAAAATAAAAAAAAAAAAAAAACATTATACAAGAGCTCTTAGATATATATCATCTACAGTTAAATTAATTTTGTAAATAAGTTTATTTAAATTAGGCACATACAATGTTGGAAGAATGTTATTGTGCATAAGTAATTACTTGTGTCATAATATACATATTGAAGTTATAACTTGGATGACAAAGTGTTTTGTATTTTACCACAAGGTCGTTGGTTCGAATCCTTCTTCGCTCAACTTTTTATTTTTAGTAAATGGAGGAGAAATGGGACCCACAAGCCATGTAGGATCCCACGTCATCAAGTAAATGGAGGAGAAATAGGACCCACAAGCCATGTAGGATCCCACGTCATCAATTTTAAAATATTCCGGTGCCCAGTCAGCAATATCCGGCGGATAGGACTAAAATCCAAAAAAAAGCCAACTTAGAGGACTATTTTCCTCACTGGAACAGGACTAAAATCCAAAATAGGCCAACTTAGAGGACTAAAATCCTAATTTTTCCCTATAAAGAGTAATTATACTAGCACAACGTTCATCTGCATTATTGATCGCGATAAAGTCTACATTATCAGCAGTGCATATGACCCTTTTGTCACTATGACATAACGGTAGTGTTTGTGTCATTATTCTTCTACAAAAGATCTGATCTTACAAATAAACCGGGAATATTTTGCTCAACTTTAGCGGGGATAGGGCCGATTTTGAAATCTAGGGGTGTAATTTTCGGATAATTTTGGGAAAAAAAGTGTAAAATTCGAATTTCCCCAAAAAAATTACAACCAGTATTTAAGGTTAGTATATTTGTCATATACCCACATGGATAGCTCAGTTGGTTCCTGGGTGGCAGATTGCATCAAAAAACGCATGATCGAATCCCGGCAGCCGCAATGTGGAAATTAGTTAGGATGCCTTGTGGGCACTAGGTCCTAGAGTCCTGTCACCATGATTAATCTAATCATTCCACCGAGAGCAGGATGGAAGGACTCTGTATGCATGGGATATCGCCATTTTGAACTAAGTTTATTTGTCATACGTAAATGATATCGGAATAAGTACACTCAAGAGCAAATATGGCTTTTCGAACTTGTGTAGCTGACACTATCGTTATTTATTTATTTATTTTTATTTTCATTTTTAGAAAACGTTCGATCTTTAATTTCAAGGACGGAACCGGAAGGTGGGTGGGGTGCCTTTCACTGCAAAATTTTTTTGTACTTAGTATGCAAATTTCATTTATAACTCAAATTTACCCAATATTATTTTTTAATATTTATAACTCCCCAAAAAAAAACTACAGTTCCGTCCTCGGTTTTTTATTTTTTATTCAATAATGTTGTAATATAAAAGAGGGCTGAGTTATAAATAGGTTGCATACTAGTACAAAAAAAACCGAGGAGGGAACTGTAGTTTTTTTTTTTTTTTTGGGCTACTAATTCTTCACGTACGTACGTGTGAATGAACTTGGAAACAACCAGAAGTTTCTACAAAACTCATAGATGGATTGGATTTGGTCTTAAATTGGACTTGCTGGATATCGAGCTAGAAGTTTAAAGTGGAATGGGCCCTATATAGCAAGTAAATTTCACGGGTTTTATTTGCACATTTTTGTTACCAGTTTTCTTTTATGTAATTAATTATTAAGCTGTTCTTCAAAAAAAATTAATTAAGCTGTGTCAATATAACACACCAAAATTTTTCTTTTTGGACATTGAATCGGTTTATTTTTATAGGGTATAAATTATATGGGGAATGAAGTACGAGACAAAAAAATTAATAAATGGAGTGCGGAAGACAAAAGAATATTTTCATGATTATAAAGGACAAAAATCACAATTGTTACTTTAAAATTATTACTTCACGTGTTAATGTTACTTTGTGTTTCACAATTGTTACTTCATAGTTACTTTATTCCACATTTGTTACTTCATATTTGTTACTTCATAATTGTTACTTTTGTCCTGATTAAATTACAGTGTCATTCTATCCTGATTTTTTTGATAATTTTGTCCTTCTGGACAAAAATCTATAAATTATAATGGCACATCAACAACGAAAGAAAGAAAAAACTCTTTTATCATTCTTTCAAAAGTCCCACACATCAAAAAGAGATGCACCATCTCCTTCGGTTCCTCCTTTCGTTCCTATTGATTCCGTTGTTGATGAATTTTATTTTCAAAAGCCTCGTAGAGTGCAATTGAAATGATGTTAGTACGTAGTCATGTTGGCATTTTGTTAGTTACCATTACCGCTTGTATAAAATGAATTTCTTTTGGATGTTCCCGTTTAAGGACTCAAATAATTTTTTTCTTGAATCGAAGACATTGAAAAATTGCCCTATAATATAACGTCACGAAAATTTTGATTCTAGGCGTCTAGCCCACCTGAAAAATAAATCATGGTTCCGTCCCTGTTTATCATCTTCATAGTGGAAAAAAAAAACACAATCCCCAAAAAAATGCAAACAAACAACTATCGAAGAGGCTAGACCTCATCACACCTATAAGCCCCAAAGCTATTTTTAAATTCTTCACCTATTAATTACTCCTTCCGTCCTATTTTATGTGTTTCGTTGATTTTTCATAAAGATTAAAAAAAAATGCAGTTAATGCTTTGAATCTTATTAAATAATTAAATAATTTTACATTTATGTCTTTTAAGCAGTTGTTGAAACATTTAATACTATGCATTTTTTATTGTAAATAATGTAAAGTTGGAACGGAATTTTAAAAAATTTGACAATTAATACACAAAAATGGACACATACTCCCTCCGTCCCATTTTATTTGTCATGTTTGACTTTTCACACAAATTAAGAAAAATGTAGTTAATGCTTTGATTCATATTAAATGATCTAATATTTTTACACTTATGCCCTTTAAGTTGTTGTTGGAGCATTTAATGCTACACATTTTTTTATTGTAAATATTGTAAAGAGAAAAGAGTATTTGAAGAAATTTAGCAATTAATGCACAAAGTGAACACTTATTTTGGGACAAATCAAAAAGGAAACATAAACAAATAAAATAGGGACGGAGGAAGTATTTTGAGACATCTCAAAAGGAAATATGACACATAAAATAGGACGGAAAGTGTATATTTCAAACAATTATGTCTTGATGGGCCCTATAACTTCCAAATATCTGTCCAGATTTGGTCTGCAGGGATATGATATATTCCTTATCGTTGATAACAGGGTACTTCTTCCCTTGGTCTCCGTTTCATGTGATGGTTTCATTACTCATTGTGAATCAGATAACAGAGTACTTCTTACCTTGGTCCGTGGACCCCATTGTTATTAGTGTGTGTCCGCCTCTGCTATGAATCCATCCTTAAGAGAAAGGGAATAACAACAAGATGCATCTAATGAATATTATAGGGAAAAAAAGAATATGGATCTCCCTCACAGTCACAGTGTTACCCAAGTTTACAACATGTATATCCTTTTGTAATCAATTAGTGACAAAGCATGTACACCAAACTCAGAAAAATAAAAATACAATACCAATGTGGCATTTGACATCTTCCATTGAGCTAGCTTTATGAATAAAAAGATTATTTTGTTTCCTTGTTTTTCAAGTATATATGCCAAACAACTGATTATATATTGAATAAAATTCCAAATTATTATTTAAGATTATGGTCCCCAAGCTAAGTACCTAAGTTTCCATTCATACGTTGAGTGGTACAATTTAGTATACATATATATATGACTATCAAGTCATACTTGTGACCAGACCATCATAAAATTCCTTCAATTTTAGTCTTTTGGAGGAAAAATTAAAATTCTTATAAATAATCACTCTTCGCAAACGACTAGGATAAAACCACCGTAAAACAACCAATGCTAATTAACATAAACATTCATTGCTTAATTCATTCTTCAAAATTGAATTTATTTATCGAGTGTTTCTATTCTTATTTTTAATAAAATGTGGTAAGGACTAAGGAGTAACTCTACTACCTTTGTCTCTATTGGCTGCGAAAAATTATGCTCTATTTTTATTTTGGCAATCAAGAATCTACCAGCTGATAGATGACTGCCAAATGCTTTCACAAAATTACATAAAGACAAATCAAAATCCGTTCTAAATTGTATGTGCAGACGAAGAGGTTGGATTTCGTCAAATGAGAACTAAGTCAAAAAAAAAATACCAATGACTTGTTTTTTTGTTTCACCTACAGTATTAACAAATATACCTTAAATGTTTAAATATATAAAATATTAATTATCTATTTTCTCATCAGTTTAAAATTTTGGGAGGATGAGTACTAGTCATTTCTAGGGTAAGAGGAGATATGTGCAAGTATTGATTCCAAGCACAATGATTTGACTCCATTTATACAAAAAATATATCTGATACATCGAGATTAAGCTCTTTTAATGAAGACATTTTCATGGGTTTTCCCATATCCTTTCCCTTTCGTTTCTTGTGGTTGTGGTCCGAACTTTGGCGATGGTGATCCGAATTAGTTCGAACTTTTTCCCAGTCGGTCAGGTTTATAATCTGTTCTTTTTTTAGTTTCTAATGAATCCTTTCGTTTTAAGACATTTTCGGTATTCATATTTACTTCAACGCCCAATCATTCAAATTTTTTTTCTTCGTTTTGAATGAAAACAATATCCAATAACAAGTACAGCGACTCTACATTTGGCAAGATAATCTTCTAAAATAAACATTTGATAGGATAAAACATTCAATATTCAATTATAATTCACACACAATGTTTATAAGGCACTAAAGACAAATTTTATTAGTTTTTACCGAAGAAAATTTAAATAAAATAACTCAAGCAGTTAGAAAGAGTGTCATGAAAATCTTTATGAGGGCATCTTTTGGTCGACTTCTAATATTGGTTTTATGGTGGTCCATAACCACAATGTTATACTTGTTCATTTAATATGAATTCTTAAAAAATAGGGTAAATTCATAAAAACATAGCATTTATATTTTGTGTTATTTGTTTATATGACGGCGTGTTTTGGGAGCTTAATTGGCGGCTTGGGACATCCAAAAAAGATCATTAGTTATAAGGGCGGATTGATTTTATCTTTCCAATTCTACCCTTCACATATAAGTTGTCTTTAATGCATATTCTATTTCAATTACCGCTGATTCTCATTCTGATTTTTACGTCTTCGATCCTTCATTCATTTGTGATTTTTATGCAATTTCTTCTCTTGTAATCCGATTCTTCGCCGCATCTTATCCTGTTTTGATCTATCTTTGTGTATTTTGTTTTGGATTCATCAATTTCCTGTTGATTCGTGCATCAGAGCTTCGAAAAATCATCCAGGTTCGTTGTTCATTACATGCTTCAATTTTTCTGCTAATTTTTTAGATTTTGTTATAACTCTCATTAAGTTATTCATATATTTTTCACCTGATTGTTTTGTTTGTGCATTCTGTTCTTAATTTTCATATTTTTACGATACTTTTCGAGGTTTGGTGATTTTGTTCTGCATTCATTGCAGTATTTTAAGTTGCTTATGAGCTTGAATGATTTTGCTTCTTGTTTGAATTAGCTTTTCTTCTTGTCTGTGTTTGTTCAAAGAGTCTTCTTTTTTTCTTTTTTTTTTTCTCGATTTGGATTGTATTATGAATGAATTTTCATTATGTTTTTATGCATGATTTCTTGTAGTAGTGAGCTTTCTTTATTGTTACATTTGTTCTTTTTAATGATTTTTGTAATAGTATAGGTTAGTTGTTGTGTATGCAGTGACTTTTTGTTGTAGTTAGTGTTATTTAAGGTACATTTGTTCTTATAGAATGATTTTTGCAATATATGAAGTGTATTTTCATATTGAATTAGTATGTGTGTTCCTTTTATGTGAATTTATTGTTTCTTGTTGTAATTTTGTGATTGTACTTTACATGAATTTTGATTGCAATCTAAATAGAGTTATTTGAGTTTCACTACGGTGATATGTCATATTCTTTTGCTTTGCGATTCTGTTATTTTTTGTGATTTATTCTCAGATTGAGGACCGATAAAGTGATATATTTCCATGTTGTTGAATGAATATTGTAATCAGGTGTAGTTCAATTTCAATTTTAATGACTATATAGTGATTTAGTGTATGCAATGACATTAATCTCATTATGCGAAGGATGATCATCTTTTATCAAATGACATTGCCTGCTATCTATTGACATATATCTTTTTTTATGAACTGTGTTATTTTTAGGTGATTGTATTCAATATTGATCTAATTTATTTAGATATCGATCGATATTGAGTAATTATTATCTTGAATGAAGTTTTATTTTAGTATTTGGAATGCGTATTCATGTGATGTAGTCATTGTAATGACATCCTTCTCCCTTGCAGTGACATAGTGCTTTTTTGCAGTGACATTATGTGATGCAGTGACATTATGTGACAGTGCTTTTTTTTTCCTGCAGGGTTATATTGTGTTCACAATGTTGATTCTTATGTGCACCTATAAAGAAGAGATGTGTGTTGTCACAGTGACAGCTGATACTACGTTAAAGTCTATTCATGATAGACTTTCAAATCGGTGGCCGGATTTGAAAGATTTGTCTATCGATTTGTATTATGTGTTGCCTAATGATCCTAAGTGGTCATGTTATGTTCCGATGATGATGTTCATCCATGATTGTCTTTGTTCTTTGAATCTTACGATTGCTAAAGCGTGTTAAAGTGGAGGTTGTAGGGAATGTTGTTGTTGGTTCTTCATCTTCTTATAATGGCGGTAGTTGTGTTGGATCTGAGGATGTTGTTGCTGATGAGGGTTCTATGATTTCATCTTCGACTGATAGTAATGTGTTGACTTTTGGTTGGGACAAAATAGTAATCAAAGAAGGTCAATTGTTTGTTGGTGGTGCGGATGATTTTAGGGAGTGCCTTCAAAAGCTTTCTATACAAACTGGTTTTAAATATGTGTACAAGAAGAATGATAGTTGTAGGATTTATGCTGTTTGTGCTAAGATGAATGAATCAAATTGTGGTTGGTTTGTTCGTGCTTGAGCGTAAATCGAGTGGATTCTTTTATGTAACTAAGTTGTGCAATGTTCATACTTGTGGTACGCCTTGAGAAATTTTGGGTGAGATCGTCGTATGACTTCCGATCTTCTTTCAAGGTTGTTCTTCGTAAGGTTCGTGAAGACTCAAGTTTCTCTGCATCGATTTGCGACTTTTGGTTGGTCTGCGATCATGGTCGTCGCGCTTTCTTATCTTTGTTGCTTGATCCTGCTTTGTTAACAAAGCTAGGGATTTGTTGTATGGTGATGTTAAAACGTCATTCAAAAGTTTACATGGTTATGTTAATAGTGTGCGTGAAACGAATCCTGGCTCTGTTGCTATTTTAGAGGTGCATCCTGAAACTTGCCATTTTCAACGGATGTTTATTGCGTTTGATGCTTGTATTCGTGGGTTCAAGCATTGTCGACCAATGCTCTTTCTGGATGGTGCTCATTTGAAGTTTGATCAGTCTGGCCATTTGTTGGGTGCAACTGGGAAGGACGGTGAGAATGGTATGTTTTATTTTGAGTACTTGTTTATCGTTAATGCAGTGACACTTTATTTATGCAGTGACACTTTAGTTTATGCAGTGACATTTGATTTTATTGTTTGAGAGTTGGCTTTTTTATCACTTTCCATTTGTTATTGCTCTGATACCTGATTTTTTTAGTTCCTGTATCAACTGTCTCTGCATTTAGTTTCTGATTTTTTTTGTTATGATTGTGTTTTTGCACTTTCTTGTTTTGGTATTGAGATTTTTGTTGCAGTGACATTGTTTTTGTGTTTTTTTGCTGTGTTGTTCTGATTTGATATTGTTCCAGGAATATATCCTCTGTGTTATGGTGTTGTTGATTCTGAGGATTTCGATAATTGGAGATGGTTCTTGTTGCATTTGAAGAATTTGCTTATACCAGTTCGTCGGATGACGTTCATGACCGATAGGAATCCTGGACTATTGGATGCTATACGGGAAGTGTTTCCTGATGCATTTCATTCTTATTGTATTTACCATTTGAAGTTGAATCTGAAGACTCGTTTCAGTGGTAGATATGTAGGTAAATCTTTGCGTGAGAGAATGGTCCATTTGTTTTATCAATGTGCTTATGCTCCGATCGTTGAAGAGTATGACAAGTACATGGTCGATATGTTACTTGAAGGTGGAGAGCGTCGAAACGTTCTTTGCGAATTTAGATCCGAAGAATTGGGCCAATGCTTATTTTGAAGGTTGTCGGTATGGTCATCCGCTTACTTTTGGGTGAGTCGTTTAATGCATGGATATTTAAGAGAGGCACCTTCCGTGTTGAATATGGTTGATGGCATTCGTATCAAGATCATGACCAGATTCTCGAGATAAGCGTGCTCAAAGATCATTCAAGTCTTTGATCTGTCCAAAAGTTGATTCTATTTTGTCTAAGCTGCTGGATTCGGGGAGTCGCTTTGGTGTTGCTAGTTGTAGTTATTATAAGTATGAGGTTTTTTCAAATCCGCCAGCAAGTGTTAATCTGGATATCCGTGCTTGCTCATGCAAGGAGTGGCAGCGGAATGGCTATCCTTGTATTCATGGATTGGCTGTGATTAGGAGTACAGGTTTCCCCTTGAATGAGTACGTTGATCCTTGTTTTTTGACACAGTCGTATGTTGATTCATATGATTTTGGAGTACAGCCAATTCCTGGTCCATTTTTGAAGAACAATTCTCAAGATGTTATTGTGCTTCCACCCGTTCAAGAAAGCGACCGGTAGGCCTCGGACGAAGCGTCTTCGATCTCGTGGTGAGACGTCAACTCGTGTTATCCAATGTAGTCGTTGCCATGCCTTTGGTCATCATAATAAGAAGGGTTGTTTTGCTCGTCTTAATCAATAGTTAAACTATGTTTATGGTTTTGTAATCATGATTTTTGGATTTAATATCGATGATTTGTTAGATTTTTGCTGATGCAGTGACATTACTGTTATTAATCAGTATGCTCATTCAGTTGCTTTTATATTTGTAATCATTTCTATTCCTGATATATTCTTGTCATTGCTTTCTTTGTATTGCTACTGGAATTGAAGATTTATTAAATCAGTGACATGAGTGTGCCTGCATTTTTATGTTTATGTACTCCCAAGAGTTGTAATTCATTCAGTTGCAATTGTATTCATTGTAAAGAGCTCATCATATACTTATTGTTAAGTCATGTGTGTTTTTGTTTATGTCCAAAGTGTTGGTGATGTTTCTATGTTTGTGTTTGTTTAGTGAGTTCATTGAAATGATTTTTTTAAGTTTTAGTGAGTGCAGTGACATCAGTGTCACTGCATCTTTATGGATATGCATATTGCATAGAATTATAATGTTTTTACTTCCACAAACAATTGGAAATTAATGCAGAAGAACATGAAGAATCAACGATTTCCAACTTTTTAATGAATTGAAATGTTTTTGTACTAAGTGCATTGACATCACTTCAATAATAACAATTAATTCACAACAATTAGAAACTTTAGTAGCATTTTATGAAAAACATCAATTATCAAAGATTTATGCTCGTTCTAGACAAAATGAACCATCAGTTATAAATCATCAACAAAAACTCTTAATGCCTTATGATATTCTACTTTTCAACTAGTTCATATAAATGATTGACCATCAACAAAGATAAGTACAATAGTCAAATCAAGTAGAATCTACAGCTATCTTAGTTCCCAATGTGAAGTCTGTTAAGCACTAATGAATTTACAATCATTCCTCTGAACTGCTGCACTTGTTCATTTGCCAGTTGTGGTGGAATTTTCAAATCTTGCACTAGGTTGTAGATGTAATATGACAAGTATAGGGCACAGTTCCTGCATTAAATTTCAATGATTCTGTTATTATGGTGTATCGTTAGTTATGGTCATTATGTTAAGAATTGTATTCAGACTTACGTTGCATTATCTTGTAAAGCTATGTTTTCAACCTTTTCCACGTTCGTTGCTATTTTCGGTTCTTTGGTCGCTCGGTTCAATGGCTTGTGAAAGCATCTCAAGCTGCAAAATAAGAGTAGTAAATGTGTAATGTTTTTGTTATATTTCCTGATTTTGTTAAGAAAATTCAATGACAGTAAATTCACGTGATGAAAGATGCGCTTTTTATCATGATTTCTTTGATAACTTCATCGTAATTTCACGATCTTTGATGAATACGTCGGGTATGTCCGCTTCACCGGCTCTTTGAATGATGCATTTTCCAGTCGTGTCTCCTAAAGTGTATGTTAGAGTACCCAGTGGTATGGCCTTGGCTCTAATCCCATACAAAGACATAAAGGGAGGAAAACTTTGTTCCCTTGTTGTATTATGTCCAAAGATCTCGATCGTTTTCTCATTTCTATAGGTTTTGTCGCGCTCAATTTCTTCAAATATTGCTCGCACATTGCATTTTCATGAGATTATGAATATGAACTGGAATCTAGTTATTCAAATCACTTTTGTATTCATACCCATTCCTCTGCTCGAATACGTGGTGGTTAGGCTTAACTAAATCTGCTTTCGTTTTAATAGCTCAATGAATCCTTCAACCACCTGCTCCAAATTTCATTAGGGTAAATTAGTTTATGTCTTTATGAAATAATTTAGTTGCATCAAGTAATGCAAAGGCAAGTAAATTGAATTAGACTAAGATGCAAGGATGATGATAATGGAATTAGACTTTATGCGATGTGATTTATAAATTTTTACCGTTTCGTCTATTTGTAGCTCATTGAGAACTTCCATTATCGAGTTGACGTTCACATATGGGTAGTCGCCGAAAGATTTTGCCCATACTACAGCCCTGCATTTAGTAATTTATTGTTAGTATTCAATATACCAAGAAGTTTTATTTTGTATGTTGTTGTTAAGTAATTTTTGCTTACTCTTGTCCTCCCTCGTTGTCTAACTCTTTGATTCTTTGGAATACTTCCGGAAGAATGTGTCGTCCACACTTGTATTTATCTTTGTCTTTGTGGATTATGAGTCTTCCTTGAAACTTCGGATTTTCCTTAGGGATGTAGTACTTTATCCCTTCCCCTTTCTCAACTTTGCTTTTCTTCTTCTCTCGCATACCGTAATCGGGATCCTCTTTCTTTGTCCTCTTTCTTGCATTTTTCTTCACCCTCTTTCAATTGTGAAATCTGGGTCCGTTGATGAGTCACGAGGTCGTAGTCGCCAGCGTCAGGTTTTGCAATTTTGTGCAAAGAGGAGTGTGTTGATCAGCATCATCCTGTTCTTTGAAATTTTGTGTGACCTGATGAGTTGCAATGATGTCAATTTCATCTTGTAATGCTTGATTCTTTTTTTCCAGTTCTTCAAATTTTCTTTCTTCGCTCTGCATCTTCTCTTTGAGGCTTTCATTCTTCTCTTTCTCAGCTCCAAGTTCAGCTTTCAAATTTCCGATTGTGGTCTCCATTTTGAATAATGTTTGCTCAAGTGTTTCCACATTTTGTCTAAGCTCCTGCACTAGTTTTCTGTTTTTTTCTTCCTCTTCCAACATAGCAGCCATCTTTTTCTGTGAAGCTCCTTTTTCATCGTAACTCTCTAACAGATTTTTGATGTACAAATCTTTTTCTTTTATGTTCTGTTTTTGCCGGTTAATTGTAGACAATGCAATTTCAATCTTCTCATTCAATTCTTTAACTTCAATCCCCAACTCAGTTTTTTCAGCAGTAGTGACATCTAATGTCTCAAAGATGTCTGCAAATTTTGCTTCAAGTTCTTTATATTTCTTTGACATATCCACTTCTGCCTGCTTCAAATGTTCCACTTTTGATGCTAGATTTAGATTCTGATGTTGTAACTCTTCAATTCTTTTTTTCATCATGTCAACACATGCTTGATCACTCTTGTCTTTTGCCTACAAACATATTTAAAAGTACAATAATTATTAAATGAAGTTCCTTCTTGTTGTCACCATTGTTGTCTATTTTGCAGTGACATTATGTGATGCAGTGACATTATATGATGTCACTGCATTGGTGCTTTTAGTACTTTGTAGGTGTAATTACCATGGCTTGCTTTAGTTCTGCAATTTTGTTGTTGGCATCTTCTAATGCTCTTGACAGGTGATATTTTCCTGTTTTATGCCTTGAACTTCATCCTGCACATCCTGCACCAGTTGTAGCAAATGTGAATTTTAAGTGCAAAGTGACATGATTTTATTTTGATCGTCTTTTAATGGGAAAAATGTAAAAAAGTAGTTTTACAATTGTTGGTGATGGTGTTGGTGTCGTCGGCAATCCCGAAAGATGGAGTTCTTCCATATTTAGTTGTAGCTTTGTGTGCTTGTTTAGAGTGTCTTGTACCTTCTTCATTGTGTTGTTGTGTTTCAATTTCTTCCTCATTGGCTTCAGATCGCCACTCACTTGGTTCTCGCTTGCATTCCATCCTCTCCAGATTCAATATCATCACTTTCGAATTTGTTTCATTCTCTTACGCTTGCCCCTGTTGTTCTTCTTTTTTTCCATGCTATCCTCCTCATATTCATCCTCATCACTTTCTGCAATTTCTTTCATGCTCTTCTCATTGTGTCTCTCTGCTCCTTCCGCTTCTATGGTATCCTCTCCAGAGTCATTTTCTTCATGATCATCGCTTTGAGAATTTCCTTTATTCTCTTCATTATCATCATTTTCGAAATTTCTTTCATGCTCTTCATTATCAAGACTTTCGAAATTTCTTTCCTCCTCTTCGCTTATCATTTCATCATCTCTTGCCTTGTGGATCGCTTCCTGCTCTCTTTTTTTGGCCAAGCTTTGTATGAGGAGGAACTCACTCAATGTTGGATTCAATTCTTGAGATTGAACTGTTTCAATTTGCATTATGAATGTATTGAGTTCATGGAGTCACAGACAAAGTATTCTGCTTTTATTAAATAAAAACTACAAGAAGAATGCGATCAAAGGCATTTCATTGCAATGACATGCAATAACAATGCAAAGACTATTTAATGACCTTCAAATTTGATAATCAATGACATTTTTAATATTTTACCCGATGTTCGCCCATGTGTTGGAGCTTTGTTTTTGTTAGGACACCCTCAAGTTTTCTTAGATTCCACTTTTTTATCCTTGGAATCCATGTGTGTTCCAATCTTTTCTTTCCTTGTGTCGCTTCTTTTTCATTTGTCTCAAGTCCGAATATCTTCTATGATGTCTATGTGCTCATGAAACCAATCATCAGAATGTACCAAGAGATAAATATGTATTAGAATGAAGTGGCATTAGTTTCCAATTATCATTTATAATGAAATACAATTATAATCAAATGTTAAGTGAGTGAACATACCAAATAGGAACACAAAGGCATCCGTTTACATATCTTGGATGCGACCATTTTCGATTAAGCCCATTCTTGATTCTTTGAGTATATGGGATGACCAATCAAATGAACATAAATTGTTCAAGTCATCCACATAGTATAGGAATGACCATGGTATGTTCTCGCCTCGAGGTTGCAAAGAAGATCATTGCAAGTAATAGTAGACACGTGAGTTTTACCGTGTCTTCAACCGATGTTGAATCGCTTTCTTTTACTTTTCCTTTATCGATTCTTTCACCCCAGATATCTTTATTCTCTCAACATCAGAGAACAATCTTTCTTGAATTGATATCTTCTTTTTTGAGTTTTTGCTCATGTCCTCTACCTCTTTGTTTCCATCCTCTATCGCAAATATGAGCTTCACATCAATTCTCATTGGCATGTGATGTTCTTTTCCAATCTTGAAACCCCCCATTTTTTTGTTGTATGCCATTATCAGTCATCCAAAGATGTCGTTCTTCTTTTGCCCATTATAATCTTTTGCTTTTCAAATGCATCAAACAAATGTCTAAATGGAGTTTTCTTCATTACTTCTCGATGCTCTTTTGTTATCTGTCCCTTTATGTCATTGAATATCTGGTGCATACTGTTGAGTGTTGATCTGTATTGTTCTCTTGTTCTGTAAAAAAGAAAATAACATTGGTTAATTCACGCAGTGATATGTTTTTTACACATCTGCCTTGATTCATAGTTTTCATTCTAATAAAAACACAGACATGTAATTTACACATCTGCCTTGATTCCTTATGCAGTGAAATCAGATTTTTCATTCTAATAAAAGCGTAGACATGTAATTTACATCTCTCCCTTACTTCCTTATGCAGTGACATCAGAGTTTTCATTCTCATTTACTTACTGCAACTTATTATCACAATGCAGTGACTTCATCTTTACATAACATTATAATGAAGTATAATGTTGCCTGATTATTCATTGATATTACATTCTACTTCTTTTGAATGCAAAGGCATGATGTTTTCAACTTCATTCTCAGGTGATATCATATTTTTCATTCGAAAAAAAAACAGACTTCCTTTTTACAGGTCTGTCTTGATATCTATGCAGTGACATTATGCTTCTATATTTCTTACTGCAATTTAGTTCTAACCTTTCACACACAAAACTTATTTCTATCAAAATGCAGTCATTTCATCTTTACATAACATTATAATACAGTATAAACTGGATTCGTTATTCATTGACATGCCATTATACTTCTTTTAAATGCAATGATATGATCAATCTTATTATGCAGTGACATCAGACTTTTCATTCGAAAAAAGACACAGTCTTCTGATTTCCAGGTGTGGCTTGATTCTTTATGCAGTGACATTATATTTCTGTATTATTTACTGCAATTTAGATCCAAGCTTTCACACACAAAAATTATTTCTATCAAAATGCAGTCACTTCATCTTTACATAACATTATAATGCTGTGTAGAAAACACTATCTACTATGATTTCAAGTACAATTTCACCTAATGTCTATACTTATGCCGTAAAATTGCTATTCACTTCAGAAAATCGTATTTTTTATAGTATGTTGAGTTTGAATAGCTACTTACCCAGTTTTCTTCTTCTCTTTTCCTCGTTTCCTTGATTTTTGTGTCGCTTTGCTTTCTCTTTCTCAATAATTACTTGCTTCCTCCTTGCCATTGTTCCGTCAACGTATGAATCGAGACTTTTTCTCGTGATATTGTTTCGATTTTCTTGTAATTTCGCTTTTTTTGCTTGATTTTTCGTCCGATTGGCTTTGGTTTTTGTACTTTATCTTCTCCGAATGAATGATCTTCGATTTTTTCGGTTTTCCTCCAAAGGTCGTGTCTTTCTGCTTTTACTTTCTTTTAAAACTGTAGAGTATTTGCTAGGGTTAAATTTGTCCATATATTAATTTTTTGTCCTTATAACTAAGTGTTTGTTTTGAGTGTCCTTTTTGCCTAATTAAGTCCAATTTGCGTCCTTTTCAATAATTGTCCCTTATATTTTACACAGTCGGGTCTCATGTGTTTTCCTTATTTTCAATTGGTCCTGGATCACAAAGTCATACTTGGACGAAAACAACCATAAAATTTGCGTCTGATATTGTCAAATTTGTTTTTCATAGTTTTTTGAAAGGTATCTTTTGTTGGGCTTTTGATATAGTTAGACATGACCGGTGGGCTTTTGATATACTTGGACGAGGGCATCTTTTGGTGGGCTTCTGAAATAAAATTTGCGTCTGATATTGTCAATTTTGTTTTTCATAGTTTTTTGAAAGGTATCTTTTGTTGGGCTTCTGATATAGTTAGACATGACCGGTGGGCTTTTGATATACTTGGACGAGGGCATCTTTTGGTGGGCTTCTGATATAGTTAGACATGACCAGTCTGTGGGTCAGGCGCGCGAGACCGATTATTATAAAATAAATATATATTTTAATAAAATAAATCATAAATCTAATTCTTTTTCACTTGTGAAATGCAATAAGCATAAGGTTCAAACAACGAACAACAAAATCATGAAGCCAACAATGGTGTATCGTAACAATTAATTTTTGTGGTTCAGAGATAATGACGGAAGGGGGTTGATATGCATATATGTTAAAAGACAGAGACAAAAGAGATAAACAATTTTTGTTTTCGAGACCTAAATCAAAAGATATATGTGTGTGAAATTTGATAAACGTGGAAGATGGAGCCAAGATGGGAGTGACTTGAAGAAGAGGTGAATGAAAAGAAGGTTAATTTAGTCCTTAGGGAGAAGATTTTGTTCTTAATTTTTTTTAGGGGAGATTTTGTCCTTATTAACAAGGTTTATATAATGTGCTTGATATAATATTTCACATAAGTCGGTTTTTATTTCCTTGTTTATTATGGAGAAGGGGTCATATATCATATATGGTTAGAATAATTAAGTAACTTATCAATTAGTCCATGGCCGCAGCATCTCATGCATTAATCAACTAAATTAATAACAAGCAATCTACAGCTATATATATATCTATATATATATAAAATATAATAATAATATAATATAATGTGTAAGACGCGCTTACATCAAAATTTGCCACTATAAACAGTGGCCTATTTCTTTCAAAAAAAAAAAAAAAAAAACAGTGGCATATATTAGCTTCAAAGATTCAAAAGAATCTCTTCCTGTTCCTGGCAAGATGACCAAGTTCTGTTGTTTGATCATCATCATCATTGTCACTTCTCTCATCTTCACAGGTAATTAAGCTTAATTATTCATTTACTACAATTTCCATGTTTAATATTTCCATGCATGATCTTTATAATTATACAGTAAAATCATTCATAAATGGTTGAAATTTTTATTTATATTACTATGAAAACTTTTCATTGTCTCATCTATCATATTGAGCTCATCTTCTTGTATTTTGTTGGGCCTATATTACGTACACATTGTTTGATTCCGGCCACTCTCAGAAGGCGCGTAAAAGTTGCTATTTGTTGCATGCACATCGGGGACTTACTATTGTTTCATTCAATATATTCTTAGTGTACATTCCTCAATCCTCACCTAAAAACTTAGGCAAGGCTGGCCCAAAGCTAAGGCAAATTAGTCAGCGGCTGAAGGCCTAACTGTCAGCGGGGGCCTGTAATTATATGTTTCAAAAAGGAAAAAATCTGACCTAATATAAATTCTTTTTTACTTGAATTGACAAAGGCTCAAATTATAGGTTCACTAATGTTAAAAAACTACTTGAATTGAGAAATTATCAAATTATATGCCCAAATTTATAATAACTCATATGCCCCTTAGTCCCACCGCGACCAGACCGGGAAGGTCGAACCCCGTTTTGTTACGACCATCCAAATAAAAACGATGACAATATATGAAAAAATATCTACTACCAATGAATTCAAATTTTGTAGGTACGTTTTAAAAAAATCGAACTTAAAACCTCTTGCAAAGTTGCCGAAGGCCAAAAATAATAACCAGGGCCGGCCTGAACGTAGGTTTTGAGATTGATGACTAAAGAACTTTTGGTTTTATGATCAGTTGCTTTGGGGTTGTTGGTAGCCAAAGAAACATCATCAGTTGCTGGTTCTGTTCAAGCAGGGCCAAGAAAATCACTGAGAAGCCAATTGGAAGCCTATCCTCCACACATGAAAAGAAATGTTAAAAGGAATTTGCTTTCTGTAACAAAGATGGAGATTGCCAAAACCAATGGAAATGTAATGATGATCATGCTTGCGTAGGACCGAAATCATCTTTCAAACTTGTGTGTTTGATCGTTGACGCGTCGCTACCTGTCCATACGAATCATGTGGTTGCGATGCGAATTTTGACTGCTACGATCTCGACGCTCCTCCCACTTCTGACAACACTAATCCGTGATCGATCTTCGTGAAAAACAAGAACTTTTATGACACGATCATGTTTTATTCAATAATAATTCATGGGAGTGTTGGCTGCTTTGATCTACAAGTTCTTGCCCAGTTTAATTTGATGTTTTTCGATTTATATCAAGTTTTCTTTTTTTTTTTCTTTTCTTTTGGGAAGGATATCAAGTTTTCTTAATGTTTGTGTTTTCTAAAAAAAAAAACTATAAAAAGAAGCTCAATGTATGAATTTTTTTTTTCCCAGTTTTCATTTTTCACATTATCTTTGCTTTGATGTTTGTTCTTTGTTCTCGCGGCTATTGCATGAGATTCAATTATTGTTGCTGTTTCATGTAACAAAGGGATCTCATAAAGAAAATCAAAAGCACAACAGAGAAATTAAAGACTATATATTGTTGAATGCATATTTAATTTGGTCATTTCTTCTGTGTTTGCGCTTCTCGTTGTCTCTCAATCGGGGCCATGGCCGTGCTGAAGATCCAACCCCTTGCTCCTTTGTGGACGTGATTCGAGCATGCTTTTGTAACGGCTCATTCACAAGTTAAGGGTAAAATTGGAAAATAATGTTTAGCATGTGCTCAATCCGTTTAGCATGTGTGTTCAATCCAAAACCTTGCTTTGATACCAAATGATGTATCAGAACAAGGCTTTTCCTTTGAACAAGATAGCCGGATTCGTGACGGTACGTGTTCGCGATTCGAAGATCCATTAGGATATTAATCAATCAAAGTTTGATCGGAAGATTGAGCTAGTGCAGCCTGCCTTTTCTCATTATGGACGAGTTTTTTTCCTCGTTCCTCCAAGGAGATGACAACATAGATTTCAGATTTAGTGGGCGAGAGTTGCATCGCTCTCATACAGAGACTATCGGAGAAGCGTTGTATGAGAGGCTGACTGTTAAGGGTGATTTTATATGATTTATATCGTTATATTTTGTAACAATTCTCTCCATATTCGTATAATTCGCATAGAAATTAAGTGTTTAATTGATTTATTGAGCAAATGAGTTTTTAAACGGTTTAATCGCAAAATTGGTTAATTTGTGTGTTTTATTGATGATTTTATGTTTATCTGGATATTATTACACTTTGCGATGTTTTAATGACTTGTAGATGCATAATTGCGGCTCAAAAGATGATTAAGTGAAGATAAATGTCGGATTTAATTGATGAAAAAGAGATAAGGAAGATTTGAATAGAAGAAAAGAGATAAAGATGGAGAAATCGAATTCCAAGTCCACTGAACGAGCGTTCAATTCTCCGTCCAGTTGGACGGGCGTCTGGCATAATGGACGAGCGTCCAGGCTGAAGAGTTTGATTCAGAGTTTTGAGATATTTAGTGAACGAGCGTCCAAATTAAAGAAGGACGGGCGTCTGACCATGACTCGGCCCGATTCGAAGTTTGCATTGAAGGTTGGACGGGCGTTTGACTCTTTGGACGGGCGTCCATAAACCGACTTAGCCAAACCGCCTCTGAAATCTATATAAAGGCTGCGTTTTCTCCACATAATAACATCATTATTCGAACCATAAACCCTAGGGGCGGCCTAGCTGCGATTTTTATTAGTTTCTACTCAAAGTTTATGCTTTTAAATTTCTAGTTTAGATCAAACACTTTTATGTACTTTTATTCAAGTAATTTGAGCTCAAAGGTGATGTTAAGAGGCTAGACCTCTATTGAACAAGCGTTGTGAAGCCATCCGATCAACAATTCAGTTTAGCTTCTCGATTGTCTTGTGAGTATTTAATTCAAGTTGTTTCTTTATCATGTTTATCATGTTATTTATGCAATTTACATCGAAAGATCTTTGCATATTGATTGTTTATATTGATGAGAATCATGTTAAACCCTAGATCCCCATGATAAAGAATAGATTTTTAATCTAAATAACGAGTTATTAGGTTAGATTTCTAGGTCGAAAACTTATAAATTTCACACCTTGGGTTAGAAAGCGTTAATCTTTAGGATTGAAAGATAGAAGATTAATAGGCGAACTTGTCTAAGAAATTAGGAGTTCATACCTTGGCTAGGTGAATCACAACTTGGTTAGAAATCACGAGATAATCGAGATAGAAATTGATTGTTGTAGGATAGGTGGATTAATAGCTTGTTCGCTCAGTAAATTATTGATTAAATCACTTGAACTTGAATTGCTTAGTAAAATTACAATCTTTATTTCATAATAGATTTATAATATATTTAGTTTAGATAATTTTGTTCGCAACCATATTTTCCTGGCTTTAGATCTCGATTTTCTGTCCAGTTATTCTTATTGTTAGTCTCGTTTTTCGCTTTAGTTCTTCAACGTTCTATTTTCGTATCTTTTAGTAGTAATCGTGACATAGTTAGGTTAGATAATAAAAACTAGATTAAGCAACCCCGATTCCCGTAAGATCGACCCGGTATCAACCTCTATACTACGATCCTCCACTTGGGTATACCGGATTTATAAATTTATTACTTGTTTATTTTCATTGCAAAAATCCGTGAACACCTGACCGACACTAGGTCGATCGTATATTCCTTTTTTCAAAGGGCACATTAAACGTGAAATATCTTGTAATCCAAATTATCTTGTTTTAACAATGAAAGCTTGGAGCTTGGATTAGCTAGCTCTTGGTATCATATCTTTGTTTTCATAGACTTCTACGCCAGGACGTGCTAATTATGGGCGATTTAGCCCATCGCACAAGAGCGTAACCGCCATCTTGGGCATACATGAGAGCAATTTATGGGTGATATCGCCCATCGTAAGGCGAGGACAGACTCGCTTTTTATTTTGAGGGTGTATTTTTCGTACTAATATTGAAAAAAAGGGTATTTTTCTAATTTCCCCTTAATAATAGTCAATCTACAAATATACATAAACTTATATAAGAAAACAAATATACATAAACACATATTACATAAGTGGTTGTTTGTTCAGAAACAAATATATAACATTGATTTTTTCTTTACGACAACTATTCATCATACTTTAAAGAAAAAATGTATATAATAACATTATATCGCACTTTGTATTTGATTAACTATGAATTTAATTTGTTTTGATCTTCGGATGTAGAGGCAAAATATATTGTCATTCGACTAGGGCAAATAACATCAAAACAAAAACCTAACTAAATTAATAATATATAGTCAATCCACAACTATACATAAATATATATGTCATGAGTGGCCATTTGTTGAGAAACATTTATATATCTTTACAAGGAAAAGAGTATAAAATAACATTCAAAATGCACTTCGTATTAAATTAAAACTACAGATTTAGAGGCAAAATATATTATCATTCATTCATTCATTCATTGAGTGCAAAAAACGTGAAAACAAAACTAACCATATATAAATACTAGCTATATTAAATTGCTTTTCTCTCTTTACAACAACTTTTGATCATATTTTAAAAGGAAAACACACATAAAATAACATTTAAACCGCACTCTGTATTTGATTAATTCAAATTTAACTTTGTTTTGATCTTCGGATGTAGAGGCAAAATATATTATCATTCGATGAATGCGAAAAACATGAAAACAAAAATCTAACTAAATTAATAGTAGTCAATCTACAACTATATATTTACATATTATTGCATGAGTGGCCATCTGTTCAGAAACAGCCATCATAACATTGATTGTTTCTCTTTACAACAAATTTTGATCATATTTTTACACGAAAAAGGTATAAAATAACATTTAAACCAAGAACCCGTAATTGATTAACTCAAATTAATTTAACTTTGTTTGATCTTCAGATGTAGAGGAGAAAAAAATTATCATTCAATGAGTGCAAAAACATGAAAATAAAGATCTAACAAAATTAATAATAGTCAATCTATCTACAACTATACATCTATAAATATATATAAGATTTCTTAGTAGTTTGGACTGTAGTATTTCATCTATAAATATATATTACATGAGTGGCCATTTGTTCACAACATCTATATAACATTGATTTTTATTCTTTATAACAACTTTTGATTATATTTTTATTAATGTAGTATTCTTTTTATTCTCTTAACCCTTAATTAATAAATAAGGGTGGATGAAAATTGATCCAATCAAATAGTAAACAACAAATTTTTATAGCGAGTTAATCATCAATTAAATATATTGAAACGGAGGAGAGTAGAACTTAAAATGAGGATTTTGTTTCTACATGAAAATCACTGATGTGGGTACCGATCGAGTCAATGAGCATTACTATAAAAAGTGATCAAACTAAGATTGATTTGCATCCCATATTCCCATTATTATCATAATCCTTACAAAGCTGTAGAATTCGTTTATGATCTTGAAGACATGGCTGCAACAAATGTAGGGTCGATGCTATTAAGTTTGCTGTTTCTACAAGGGGTTGCTTTACTTGCAGAGGCAAACCGTCCCGGAAAAATACATTACATGACGACTTCAAGAGATCGTAAGTCAATACTTCATCTTAGGCTAAATTACAATTTTCGTCCTGGTTTTCTTCCGGCGACAATTTTAGTTTTTTTTTTTTTTTTTTTTTTTTTTGTAAAAATAGTCCGGAAAATACTGACTGGACAACTTTTCCGGCAAAAAAATACCACTTACAGGACTAAAATTGGTCTTTTCCGTTGACAATTTTAGTCCTGTAAGTGGTCTTTCCGGCGTTCAGGACTATTTTTGCAAAAAAAAAAAACCACTTACAGGACTAAAATAGTCCCCAGAGAAAATCAGGATAAAAATCGAAAAACGTGTCTAGTTAGAGGATCAAAATTGTAATTTAGCCCTTCATCTCATACTATATATTGACAATTAATCCACATTATTTTTTTTCATCTCAAGCTAGCACTAGGCATTTAAGTTTAAGCTTTACATCCAGTATTATGATTGTTTTAAGCTTTGACATTTTTGCAGTGAAAGAAGCTTGCACCGTCAATAACTGTCAAACTTCTGACAACTGCTGGCTTCCTTGCAATTGTCCTCCCGAAGACGATCCTTTTCATAAAAATGACCAATTTGATTGCATGTGCGAAGTGGTTGGTTCACCCCCGGTGTCTCTAGATGCGTAGACAGGATCAGTGGAGACATCTGATCAATCAGCTGGAGACAGGATCAGTTGAGACATCTGACCAATTCGGGTTTTCTTTTCAGTTGTTCTTTTCTTTTACGGATACGAAATCTACGTACGGACAAACACTTTTATCCTCACAGAGACTCGAACCCGAAACCTCTGGATTAAGGGCTTGAGTAACTACTATTAGGTCAATGCTTTGTTGGCTTTCATTTGTTTTTAAACAGCTGAAAATATTGTGTGATGTTTTCGTTGTTACTAAACTTTTTATATGAAAGTCTTAATATATATGGAATTTGGATTTTTTTATAGTGGAGGATCTCCTCTTTTTATTTTATTAAAATTATCTCTGCTTCTCCTGATCAACCGGTGATCGGTGAACCAATGCGCGTGGACGCCGTATTCCTCAGCATTGGGAAGTACTATCTTCATTCAAAAAGTTGTTAGAATTTTGTGTTCATTTATTGCACCTTAAATCGAGTCGTAATATAGTAGTAGTATTTTATTATCATTGATTAAAGTGTTAGATTTATTGTAATAATAGAAGCGTGTGGTGTTAAAAGTATCGGTAGTCTTACATCCACTACAACTACCGCATAACATCATCCACACCACACATTTAATGGGACCCACAAAAAAATATTTCTCTCTCCAATCTGTGGACAGGATCATCCACAACATCATCCACTACACTTTTGTGTAGTGGACATAGCATTTTCCTAAAAGTATATGTATGACCAAGTTCTGTTGTTTGATCATCATCATTATTGTCACTTCTGTCATCTTCACCGGTTATTAAGCTTATTCATTTATTACATTTTCCATTTATAATATTCTAGTGGGGTCATCGAAGTTGAAATTATATTTTTTTTATGTAGAAAATTGTTTTAGTGGTGCGTCACCGAAGCTTAAAACTAGTTTTTTTTAACAACAAAACGATATTTTTTAACAACAAAATTAAATCGTTTTGATTTTAAAAGATATTTGCCGTATCTCAATTGGGTCACGTGACCCTACCCTTTCCATTCGAATCATGTGGTTGTGATGCAAACTTCGACTGTTTTGATAAGGATCCTCCTTCTGACGACACATATGTGGGATCTTCGTGAAAAACAAGAAATTTTATGATACAATCGTTGAAAAACAAGAAATATTATCTGCCTCTGTTAGGCTAAGGATTCTAATTAACTTCGTGTTTTGATTCAATAATAACTAATGCGAGGTGTTAATTGCGTTGATGTACAGCTTATTGCCCAATTTAATTTGATGGTTTTCGATTTATATCAAGTTTTCTAATATTTGTGTTTTCTTAAAAACTATAAAGAGCAGCTAAATGTTGGATTTTTTTTTTTTTTTTTCATTTTTTTTTCAGTTTTCATTTTTCATTTTTCACATATTGTTGATTCAAGGTTTGCAACACAAAATAAATAAAAGCAACAAATCGATCAATGGATTGAAAGAAAAATGAAAAGACGAAAAGGATGAACCCTAGGCAGCAATTGGGAAATTGGGATTTTTTATTAATGTGTAAAATGAAGTCTGAAAAAATACAATACAATAGTCAATACTAGTGGTTGGGTATGCCGTGCAAGGCACGGCATGCCCTTTCCAAATAATCTCAATTATATATTATCGTACTTGTTGAGTTTTCGAATATGTACATATTATATATATGAAAGTTGTTTGAGAACGTTGAATGAAATCGAAAGCATACGAGAGTAAGACATATATATTTATAAAGATTAACAATACAAATAGGATTTAACAGACATAAATAAGCTTACCCAAGAGGAAAATTAGCATACTACACTTACAAACACCACATCTTCCATGTCATATTGCATTTATTCAATACAGTTGCAGTTCTAATCATCATGTAAATAACTCGAGAATTCAAGTCACAAGACAATATTTATTTACCACATCAAAGCCGCTTAAGACACAAGCAGTACCTCAAAGAACTTCTTGTATGAAATGCCGCTCGGCCTTTGGAAATCTGCTCAACAACTCGGTGGGTGAATTAGGATCTGCATCCATATCTCTCGTAACTCTAATCTTTGCACCGTTGTATATGAAGGTACTTGATGCATGGTCTCTTCTATTTGGCACGTCAATTTTCTTGCTTGTGCTAGAGTATCCATATGAACTTGTCGTTGGTTGAGCCATATAAGCATATATAAGACTTCCGATACATACCGAATAAAATAAACTTATTATCGAGAGAGATTTAGCTATGATGACCACGTAAATTAAATCCTCCGTAACCAAACCATGTATAGAGGGAATGATACAATCCTGATTACACTTCAATATAAACGCCAGACCAAAAGTGAGCAAGTGTTCATATTGATCAAATATACAATGATGCATCACGTCAAACAAAAAAATTCATTCATTGACCTTACCCGCAAGGTAGTTCTCACAACCTTACACGCAGGCATAGTCCAGGACATTTACTTCAAATACATAAGCATTATTGAAGACATTTACAAGATAATATCAACATACAAGTTGCAATTAACCTAACATAAGCCTTCGTAACGCTCATATCTTGCTACAATACGAAGCGACTTGAAACAATGAGCTAACAACAAAAAAGCTATTAGCTCTACGGTCAAAAACAAGCAACCAACGCACACCTCATCTTCGAAAAAAACTACATCTCGACTATTATACCATAAAAATATAGAGATACAAATAATAAGCTAATACCTTCATTTGCATCATAGCCACCACCATCACCGTTACCATTCTCAACTCTAGGTTTTGTAGCCTCGGCGTTAGTGCGTTCTGAGAGAAGAGTCGATAAGCTATCTTCCGAGCCTTCGCTTAGATAGTGGATCTCATCCATCGGAGGCGACACGTTGTTGTACGAGCATGGAGTATAGCCACTGTCTTATTCTAGCAACAACAATCAGTAATTACACCAGCTGTTTTGGGTTTCTATTTTTTTGCTAGAACTAATGAAACAAATATTTAAACTTCTCATCAAAAGCAGACACTGATTAAACAAAAAAATTATCTATGACCTCAATGATTTCAATGGCTTTTAGAAGCTTCAGCTTTGTTAAAGAATTCATCCATGAAATGCAAGAACCTCAAAAGCCAGCTTTCAATTGTTGGAAAGGTGTCCTAAACCCAATCGGGTTGGACCGGATCCGACCGGGTCGGATCGTTTACAGTCTATTTAGTTCATATAATAACTTTATTATGATTAATAAAGTACTTATGTTATTATATATTGTTTATCTTCATATTATTTGTTGTATATATATAGTAACGTCCACTAGTGTCAATCATGATAGAGAAACCATGATAGTGATTATGGTTGATGAGATCTCTAATCACTATATCAAGGTTGGTACTTAAATGTCTCTAGTCTTACATATTATCAAATGGGACATTGATAGTATAATCAGACTAGCACGTATTGGATGTCTTCTATCTTTTAGAAGATAGGGATAGATCTCGTCTATTGAATTGTATGGACACTTGGACTGTACGTGAACGTGTATTAGAGAATGCGTACGTTAGACTGACTCACTTACATTAAGTGTCACACTATGTGGCGGTTGTGTAATTATCCTTTTGACCGGAGCCTTCATGGCATCACGGTGTGGATGTCATGCTTTGACACTATTGAGATTTCTCCTAGCCACGGGGTGATCATGCGGTAGTGATTGAGTATGATATTGAAGCATGCGGAGTATACATGATTGGTTGTCCGGGAATCGCGTATCCTATGATTGGGATCGAATATCCGAAATGACCTTCTTATAAGGAATGTATAGCTCTCGAGAATCTTTGCAAAGTGGGAGTAAATGTGTTATTCCGAGAGAGCATGATATCCAGATTATAAGCTACGTTCGTTAATGTATTGACACTCGAGATACGATTGTATGGATATTATTTCAAATGATAGGATTGTAAGTTACACGATAATCAAGTTTCACATGAAAGGTAGTAGTCATTGCTTTTGACTCTTCCGATGATTGGGGGTCACGGTGTGTTTAGGCGACGCTATCCCGTGATCGTTAGGTATGAAGGGCATTTTAGTAAATTGCACTTTGTGTCTACGGCCAACATATTCGGAAGCCTATCGGGTTATACACATATGAACATCGAGTCGGATTAAAATGCGGTTATAGTTGATAACCAAATAAGGAAAGTTTATCTCTAGACTATAAAGGTTATAGTGGTAAATTAATATGGTGGTCTTTATTTATTATGAATAAATAATATACAAGATATTAATTATATTAATTCCGGAAGTCAATTAGTTGACTAATGGGGCGCCACTTTTAAGTGTGTAAGATACACTTGGATTGTGCACTTTAATCAATAAGATTACCATAATATTACTATAAGATATTAATTGATTTTGGAAAAATAGATTTATGGTAATAAGATAATTATATTCAATATAAGATATTGACAAAGTTAATTATAGTTAAAGAGATAAATCAATCTAATTGATTTTCCTTATTTTATTGGGAAAATGTTTTCTTCTCCTCCACACCATATGGGGCGCCACTATGCCTATATAAAGGAAGTGAGTGTCAAGCTATTTTGTACATCACAATTGCAAGAGCTCATAGTTCTTGTGTAAAATAGAGAGCAACCTATAGTGAGTTTGTGAGGAAGAAAAATGCCGGTCTAGCAACCGGAGTTTTTCCGATAGCAATCCAAGGAGGATTCCGGAAAGGAGTTCGTGTGGATTAGCGATAGAGGCCGGATGTTCGCGGTTTTATGCAAAGCAAAAGATAACAAGTAATAAAATAAAACCGATGTCACCTGGCGTCTGAAGGCTCGCAGCTATAGTGGTGAAACCGGATCGTATCCGCAGGGACTTGTACGAAAAAGAGTCTTTGCCTTCGATTTCTTTTATAAAGTTGATGATTATGATCTCGGATTTTCAATTAACAAACTAAGGTAGCAAACGTGAAAAGAAATAAAACTACGATAATAAAAAATTTATAATTTAAAACAACTAGAACGCACACCGATGATCCACCACCCCACCGAAAATAACAAGAAAGACACATGTTCATTCGTAAGTTCTTGGATTATTATCTCGCTAAAGAGGCATTTTCCTTTTTTCGGTTCATCGCCTTTTAATTAGTTCACCACTCTCGGTACAACTAAAGCATTTATGGATCAAAGATATGGATATAAATCCTAATCTAATAACATTCACCCTCAACTTACGTATGTTGGAAGAATATTATCATTCTCCTTCACGGTAATCTACGAATTCATCAACTATCGTATCTAAATTCGATTAGCATGCAACATAAGTATAGATCATACAAATTGCACATAAACAATTCAAACATGAAGGAAGAACAAGAAACTCACTAGAACAAATGAAAACGAAATCCTTGTTTATTCCGGTGATGGTGGCTTCACAAAGGTGGTTCTAGCTTAGAGACCTTAGCCAATCATCCTCGATTATGATTTGAAATCGTAGTCGTAGCTCCAAAGATTACAACAATTACTATTCTAATTTATTCTCGGCATAACGCCTCTGAGTATTTACATAAAAGACGGGAAAAGTAAAAGCTTGGCCAAAAGTGACCAAGGAGGCGCGCCTTATGGATGGAAATGAGGGAGTTCTTATAGGGAGAGTTGAGGGAGGTGTATAAAGGGAGAGGTTGTAGTTGAGGAGATATTTTTTTGGGAAAATATGCTAAGGAATATTCTCAAGTTTGTTATAAGCGTGTGGGAGGTGATAATGACTTTGCATGTGAAGGTGAGGAGTCACTAAAATAGCATGTGGAGTTTGTTATGACTCATCATCATCATCATTAAGGACACATGGAGTAACATGCATCAAACTTGGCCAAAATATCTCCGGTTCGTCCGTAATTCCAGCAGATTCGGTAAAAAATCATAACTTGAGTTGTAGACCTCCGATTGACGTGATTCAAAATGCGTTGGAAAGCTCATTTTAGTATCTACAACTTTCGTCAAGAACTCTTCCCCTGAAAATGCCTCTAAGTCGGGTAAAATTTCCATCGAAAAACAGGTTACGGTAGAAATGCGTTGGAAAATATTGATCCGTTGATCTCGTAAACTCGTGGCATCTTCTTCTTTTCTCAAAATCCATCTTTTAGGCCTCAAAATATAATGTTACGTGGCATATTTTGAAATACTTGATCACCAAGTTTGGGCGAATCGAATCGAGCTTTCTTTATTCGAATCGAGCTTTCTTCTTAATCTTCATCTGATCTTCGTTTAAGCTCCTCATTTAACATGCAAGCGTACCTACATTCATGATACCATCGTGCAAAATGTAACATCTCATATTCAAAGATTTTTATCAATGAAACCACATAATTAACACAAATTTGCACTTAACCACTTTTAAAACTCATTTGCTCAATAATTCGATTAAACCCTTGATTTCTATGCAAATTATACGAATATGGAGGAAATTGTTATAAAATATAACATTAGAAATCGTATAAAATCACCCTAAACAACTCCCCCACACTTAGCTTTTGCTCGTCCCGAGCAAAACAAAACAAGAATCAAGGCTCGAAAAAGATAGACACCTCAGTAAATACAACATATACTCAATAAATCAGAGGTTCACCCTGATTGTGTGCATAGCCATAGAAAACTTCCACTAAGTCCAAACTTGAAAAATTCAAAGCAAACTAGCTAATACCCCTTCAAACTAGTGATACTTATAAGATGTACCCTACAAAACGTGACATATCCTCGAAAGAATGATAGAATATATCTCAGGCCATTCGATATACTCAGAGGATAATCCCTACAACATATCTGTCACATTATACTGGGGATAAGGTATACGATAACTAAGTCCTTAACTTATTCATAATAATAAATTTTTTCGATTTTTTTCTTTTTTTTTTTTTTCACACTTTTTTTTTTTTTTTTTCAACACACATCAGAATGAGCTTTTGCCCGTCATACTAGAATAGGAAATTTCGAGATAATCCCCTATCTACTCAAATCATAAGGCAGCTTTTTCTGACTGTCGTGAGCTTTTGGTCATCATAGTGGTATAGGACATTTCGAGATAATGCCCTACCGCACTCAAATCATCGACCAGCTTTCGACACACACAATTGATTACTTTTTTCGAGATTTCTGGCAGGCAGTGGTTAACATGCTAAAAGCAATTCAAACCTACTGAGCATAACACCTCAAGCAATGATTTATTTGTTAATTATTGTGCAAGAACATTAGTTATGTTTCACTTATCACATTCAAACCTTCAGATATTCACAGTATATCATACTCTGGATCTAAACATAAACTATTATAAATCTCACGATATATACGTTAGCACTAAGTACACGACTTATAAGAAAATCAAAAATCACTAATCCAAAAAGGGATATAGCTTTATAATTTAGCTCATCATTCACTATGGCTCGTGAAAAATATATTGGGTGAAACAACTAACTTATCGAACATACGAATATAGCATTAATGACTATAAAAATAACGAACAAAGATATGCATTGTTTACTCGGAATAAACAAAAATTTGAAAATTTAGCCCATTTAGCATAGAATCAAAATAATTTAAGCAAATGGTAGATACATATAACCGACTATTCCTCCCCACACTTAAATCACAACATGTCCTCGGGTTGTGCGAAATAAAAGAAAAAGAACACTTAGCTGATTGTGGTTCGAAAGTGGCAATTCCGGAAGTGGCCTAGAATCAGCTCCAGAAATGCTCGATGAAATCAGTAGACTGTGGACCATCCACCGGTAAACTGATTTATCTAAAAGCTCACAATCGCTATCGCAAAAATCCTGCACACCATGGGAAAACAAGACGTACCTCGGGGATAGGGGCACAAAAGATGATAGACAAAGCAATATCATGGAATAAAGATGAAATAAACTACAGACAAAAAAGAAAAAGATATCTAGGTTACCGTCCCAAGTAGGCTTTAATTATAGTCGGGAGCTCGACTAGACAATAAAATTTCAACTCGGGTTAGCTTTGAATTTCCTATTCCCTTAGTTGCATAGTAGTTAAACTAATACATGTCACACATTATTTGAAAATTTAAAATGTGACTAGGTCATGATATGAAATATGTGACAAAGTATTAACTATGAGTCTTTTATACCCAGATCCTCAAGGGTTATTTCAAATTGTTCTAACAACCTAAATCTAAGAAATGATGCATTTGAATTTTTCTTTGTACTCCTCGGATTTTCGGATAACCTCCTAATCGTTCCCTTTAAATGACATTCAAACATTCATCCCGAGACTTGGTGAAACAAAATGAAAATCAATTCAAGTATTGGAAAACTATTATCCAAAGTATGAGTAAAGTATAATGCAAAATGTAGAGTTTTGTTTTTTTTATTTTTTTATTTTTAAACGGGTTGCCTCCCGTAGCGCTTTTGGTTAATGTCGTTTGCTCGACAACCCAAAAATTTTCAACCCGGTCGTGCCAATGAGGCCTCTTTCCGAATCATTCTTGATTTCCTCGGGTCAATAGTATGGATCCCACAAAAACAAAGTCTCGCCAACGTATTGGCCATATCAAGAAACTTCTCAGATCCACTTAGTTCCTATGATTCTTCTCTTCTTCTTTTTTAGGTTTCGGTTCACAAGTGAGGTGTATCATCAAGAATCACAATATCATCAAAGAATTCACAGAGACGTAAATCATCGGGTTCCAAAAATCGGAGTCGCCTTGACTAGGGACGTCGTTTAGATGGAAAACCACCGGTCGCCCTTTTGTTGACCAATATAGTGTTTCAACCGATGACCATTCACTCAAACAACTCTCCTCGCTTATTTTTCAATTCGACGGTTCCACTAGGGAAAACTCGAGAAATTTCAAAGGGCTGACTAACGGGTGCGTAGCTTACCAGAAACAGATGTAACCTGGTATTATATAGTAAAACCCATTCGCCTCTTTGAATTCTCTATGCTTGATTTTCTTGTCGTGAAGAAGTTTAGTCCTCTCTCTATCGATTCTTGAGCTCTCGTAGGCCTGGAGTCCGAACTCATCAAGCTCCCGTGCAATCGCAACAATCGCTTTTCTCTGCATAACCGGGTCGCCGGGTTCAAGAATTTAATAGCCTGAATGCTCGTGCTCAAGCTCGATTGGCGGTGGCGCCTTACCATAAACCATCTCAAACGGAGACGTGCCAATAGGAGTTTTGAAAGTCGCCCCAGTAGGCCCGCAGTACATCATCCAGCCGCTCCAATCCGTCTCTATGAGAATTCACCGCCTTCTCAAGAATGCTTTTCGTGCTTGATTTACTTACTTCAACTTGTCCACTCGCCTGAGGGTGATAGGGGGTAGCGCTTTTGTGTTTCACCCCATATCGTTCTAAAATCTTTTCTAATGGAGTATTGCGGTGAGTTCCTCACACCGATGAGAGCTCGTGGACAACCAAACCGTGTAAAAATGTTTTTCCTCGGAAGCTCTTGACCACCTTGTGGTCGTTCAGCGATGTTGCTATTGCCTCTACCCATTTTGACACGTAGTCAACGCAGACTGAATGTACTTGTTCCCATACGAGGATGGAAACGGTCCCATGAAGTCAATACCCCATACGCCGAAAACTTCACATTGTTGAATGGGGTGTAGGGGCATGTCCATTCGCCGAGAAAGTTTACCGGTCTACCGGCACCGGTCACAACCTTTACAAAACTCTTCAGATATCCTTAAAATTGTCGGCCAAGAGAAACCGGATGAAAAATCTTCGCAGCAGCCTTCCCACTCCATAATGACCTCCCACATGTCCGTCATGGCATTGCTCTATAATGTCCTCTGCTCGAACTCGTGGACACACCTACGGAGTAATCCATCCTTACAACGCTTGAAGAGAATAGGTCGTCCCACACATAATAGTTCAAATCCGAAAAGAATTTCTTCTTTTCTGGCGATATGTCGGTCGTGGTCCGGATATCCGCCGCTCAAGAAGTTTGCAAAAGGTGCAAACCAAGGAGAATCTTTTCCAAGATGCGGGCGGGAATAACCTCGCACACATCAATAGTCATGAGTTGCTCGGTTGGAAAATCAATTCCAATCTCATCCGACTCTATTTGATGATCATCGGTCGGCCGAGACATGTGATCGGCTACCACATTCTTGCTACCCTTCTTGTCCCGGATATGAACATCAAACTCTTGTAAAATCAAGATCCATCTCATCAAACGAGGCTTGGCATCGGCCTTGCTCAACGAGATACTTCAATGCGTAATGGTCCGTCCAGCATCAGAATCTCCGACCCAAGCAAATAGCTTCTAAATTTATCCATGGCAAAAACTCATCGCCAACAACTCCTTCTCGGTTGTTGCATAATTTACTTGTCTTTGGGTTTAAAGTGTGACTAGCGTAGTAGATAGGTTGGAACCTGCCGTCCACTCTCTGACCTAGCACCGCTCCGACTGCATAATTAGAAGCATCACACATAAGCTCGAAGGGAGCTTTCCAGTCGGGTGCTATAAGAATTGGCGAGGTAACCAACTTGTCTTTTAATTCTTTAAACGCTCTTTCACATTCAGGGGTAAAAACAAACTTCACATCCTCTCTTAAGAGAGTTGACAAAGGCTTTCTTAGAAAAGTCTTTAATGAACCGCCTATAGAATCCAACATGACCCAAGAATCCTCTTACTTCTCTTACATTTTTAGGGTATGTCATTTTTTCAATAGCTTTTACCTTCGCTTTGTCAACCTCTATACCTTCCTTGGACACCTTGTGTCCAAGAACAATTCCTTCTTCCACCATTAGGTGGCACTTCTCCCAATTTAAGACTAAGTCCTTCTCTATGCACCGGACGTAACTTTATCAAGATTGTGTAAACAAAGTGGTCTAAACTGTCCCCGAATACAGAGAAGTCATCCATAAAAATTTCCATCACCTTCCCACTAAACCATTGAAGATAGCCAAAGATACATCTTTGAAATGTAGTCAAGTGCGTTCTGAGACCAAATGGCATCCTTCGGTGGCGAAGGTACCGGAGGGACAGTGAAGGTAGTCTTTTCTTGATCGATTAGGGTCGATAGCTATCCTAAAGTATCCGAGAATAGCCATCCAAAAACAATAAAATTGCTTGCCACTAAGCCTCTCAAGGAGCCGGTCAATGAATGGCAAGGAAAGTGGTCTTTTAGAGTTACCTCATTTAGTCTTCGTAGTCGATGCAAACTCTATAACCAAAGTGACTTGTCGTAAGGCAATCTCTTCCCCTTTTCATTCTTTTCAATAGTTATCCCTCCTTTCTTTGGCACCACCTGAGTGGGGCTTACCCATTCACTATCGGCTATTGGGTAGATGATACCCATGTCAAGCAATTTGATGATTTCCTTCTTAACGATTTCCTGCGTGAGGGTTTAGCCTTCTCTCGAGAGGTTTGTCGCACCTTCTTCGATCCTCAACAGCCTCCGATCTTATGCATACAGAGATATCGTGGCTTATCCCTTAATATCTCCCACTTGCCAACCAAAGGCGAGGATATTATCTTGCAACACTTTGATAAGCTTTTCTTCCTCCTTCGGTTCTAACTTAGATGAAATGATCAAAGGGAGCTTATCACCGTCCCTCGAAAAAATGTATTTCAAGTGTTGAGGCAAGGGTTTCAACACTAAATCGACGGTGGCTTCTCCACACTTAGTCTCAATTTATCTCCTTTAAGCTCTAGATCTCCAAGCTTATTATAAGGGCTATGAAGCATCATGGCCTCCCCCAGTGACAGGGGGCCTCATCTCCTTTTGCAAATCTGGGCATATCACCATGCCTCTCCCTCATCTTCTTTCCTACCACCTCGTGGTAATCGAACTTTCCTTGTCAATCTCTTCTAAAAATTTTATCCACTCCTCATTAGTCCAAGTTGCGAGATAGTTTATTGAATTCTTCCTCATCCCAACTACCCATGAACACTTGTTTATCATACTCATCGCTGAAATCGTCCTCAATAGCTAAACAAGTGTCACCGGACGGGTGCTTCACCGCATTGCCCACATTGAACTTTATGCTCTCATCCTCCAAATGTAGGGTTACTTCGCCACCGTAGGAATCTAGTAAGGCACGGGCAATTTGCAAGAAAAGGTCTTCCAAGGATCAAGGGTTTTCTCATCATTGGTCATATCCATGATTACCCAATCACCGGGTATATGAAGTTTTTAACCTTGACCAACACATCTTCTACAATTCCCTTGCATATTTCACACTTCTATCTGCAAGTTGAAGAGAAATAGGTTTAAGCGTAATAGATTGATCCAATCCAAGAGATTGGAAGATTGACGTGAGACATCAGATTGATTGATGCTCCCGAATCGCATAGAACATTGTGGAAATCCTGCTTCCGATAGTACATGAAATCGTAAATCTACCAGGTCGTGACACTTCACAGAAGTTTAGTCTGGCTGATTCTTGAGCATTCTCCATTCAATACTATGTGCTCGAGCTCTTGGAGCTTCTTTTCGAACTCATCAAGGCCCTTATAAACTTTGTATACTTTGGCATTCCTATCAAAAGATCAACTAATGGAATGTTTGCCTCAAAGATTCTTGAGCAAGTCGATAACCTTCTTATATTCTTTATCGATCGTTAATGACAAACTTGTTCTTGTTAGGTGGGTAAGGGAGATCAAGAAAGTCTTCCTCAATAAAAGTGCTTCTTTGCCGCCTTATCATTGATTGCTTTGTCTTCCCTATCCTTCCACCTCACATGCTTCCTGAACACAACTTAGATTCGACTTCTTCTCGGCATTCTTCTCTTTTTATCATCAGTATTCTCAACTTCCACATTTTCTTCGCAATTTTCTCTTTCACTTGGATCAATAGTAGTCCCAACATCTTTCCGAGGAGAACAAAGATCTTCCCTCCCTGCGTCTCTCGCTCGCAGGAGGGGCTACTGCTTCCCTGGTTGGCCTTGACCGCCAACCGCTTTCCCACTCCTCAGTTTATTGCATTCAACTCATCCCGACCATAGCTCCGTATGGTGCGATGGATCGGTGCACGTATTCGATCATTCTCGACCAAGTTAACCCCTCGGGGTTCTTCTCGATAAAACTCGGCACCGACCTTGAGGTCGACTTGCTTGCTCCCCTGAAAGCTGTCCCATTTGCACCTCCAAATTCCTCACTGTACTTGTCAGAGTACTTAATGCATTTGCCAATTGAGTGTTGGCCGTGATTTGCTCGCTCAACTTTTGTTCTAAGATCTCAAATGATTGATTTTGATTTTGCGGTGGATTGGTGTTCCATCTTTGGTCGATAGTTGGATTGAAAATTGCTTTGATTAGGCCTAGGGGCCTGAAAATGATGGGGGTTTGCTTTGCCAGGAAGGTCACTCCATCGGAAACCAGGGTGGTTCGGTTATAATTGAATCCTTGAGTGTTTTGATTCGACCCGAAGGTCGATAATTTTGAGAAGTGAATGTATTCACTTCTTCCAATGCAACAATAGATGACACTCGATGGAATGCGTGCCCAACGGTATCGCAATTTTGGCAAACGACATTGTTTTGAAACGAGCTTTGACTGTGTGAGATCGGGTCAAGTGGCATTGATTACTACGATGGCCTTGGCCATGGCAATTGTCACACACAAGACTTTGAACATTCATTGCCGTCACTTGCTTCGTAGTGCGGCCAATCGAGCTTTTAGAGACGTGGTCTCATCTACCTCATACTTCCTGCGCAATGAGCTTTTACGATTGGGCGCTTTCGCATAGGTAGGGCATAATTATACTTTGCAATATCTTCAAACAACATCCATCCTCATCGGTGTCTTTCTCGAAATGCACCTCCTTGAAACTATTCACCATTCCTTAGTCAATTCAATCAAACCACCGTAGAAAGTGTTGATCAATCTTTGTTTGTCCAAATTATGGTAGGGCACTTTCAAGAGAGTCTTAAATCGTTTCCATGCATCGTAAAATGATTCCTTCTCGGATTGCACAAAAGTGAATATCTGATTCAGAAGATGAGCCGTCTTTGCAGGTGGAAAGTACTGGCTCAAGAATTCTTTCTCCAACTCCTCCCACGAAGTAATGGATTCGACTGGTAAGGATTTATACCATTCTTTCGCTTCTCCCTTCAGTGAGAAGGGAAAAAGTTTCATCTTTAGGGCGTCCTCAGTGACCCCTTTGATTAAAATAGTCCCGCACGATTCTAGAAATGAGTGAATGTGATCGTGCGGGTCCTCAGTGGAAAATCCATGAAATGTGGAACCTCTCACCAGATTGATTAAAGAAGTTTTGAGTTCGAAATTATCAGCCGTGATTTCAGGAATCACGACCGCAGGATTAACTTTCACAATAGATGGCATGGCAAAGTCTGCCAATGTCCGTTGATCTGCCATTTCCTCAACCTGGGCTCCTCCTTGAGCTTCTCCCTCAGCGTATCCTTCAGGATCGTTTCCTTCCGTGGTTCCCTCGTCCGTCATAGGTAGGGGCATAATTATACTTTGCAATATCTTCAAACAACATCCATCCTCTCATCGTGTGTCTTTCTCGAAATGCACCTCCAGTGAACTATTCACCATTCCCTTAGTCAATTCAGTCAAACCACTGTAGAAAGTGTTGATCAATCTTTGTTTGTCCAGCCCATGGTGGGGGCACTTTCTCAAGAGAGTCTTAAATCGTTTCCATGCATCGTAAAATGATTCCTTCTCGGATTGCACAAAAGTGAATATCTGATTCAGAAGATGAGCCGTCTTTGCAGGTGGAAAGTACTGGCTCAGGAATTCTTTCTCCAACTCCTCCCACGAAGTAATGGATTCGACTGGTAAGGATTTATACCATTCTTTCGCTTCTCCCTTCAGTGAGAAGGGAAAAAGTTTCATCTTTAGGGCGTCCTCAGTGACCCCTTTGATTAAAATAGTCCCGCACGATTCTAGAAATGAGTGAATGTGATCGTGCGGGTCCTCAGTGGAAAATCCATGAAATGTGGAACCTCTTGCAAATTGATTAAAGAAGTTTTGAGTTCGAATTATCACCGTGATTTCGTGAATCACGACCATGCAGATTAACTTTCACGTGAGATGGCATGGCAAAGTCCGCCAATGTCCGTTGCTCGCCATTTCTTCAACCTGGGCTCTACTTGAGCTTCTCCTCAACGTATCCTTCCGATTGTTTCCTTCCGTGGTTCCTCGTCCGTTGGTCCGGTGAGCCGGGCCAAACGTCTGTTTGGTCGGCGATGGTTCGCTCTATCTCCGATTATACAAAAGTGGTCCCCGTGAGTTCGAGTTTGCATAAACTACGTTTGGGCACCAACACCTAAATCACGAGGTTTCGGGATTTTATCCTTATGCTTCCGCAGAGTGGGATTCACCGAGAATCCATCACCCAACCTCAATGATTGAAACGTGTTCCGTGTTTCTTTTCTCTCTTTCTCGGTAATTACCGAATCCACTCGGTATTTATCGAGAATTTTTTTTTTTTTTTTTTTTTTTTTTTTAGAATTAAAAAAGCTATACTAAAACAGGCTCAAACAGTCTAAACAAATAGAAAAGAAACAAAATACTATAAAACTAATACTGAATGCGAAATGAACGAAAAGAAAATATTTTTCTCTCTCTCGGTAATTACCGAAAGATTTTTTTTTTTTTTTTTTTTTTTTTTTTTTTAATTGTTTAAGACGAAAAACAGATAACTTAGTTGACAAAAAAACCAAAACGAAAATTTTCCGTGCAAGTCCCCGCAACGGGCGCCAAAAACTTGTTCGCGGTTTTATGCAAAGCAAAAGATAACAAGTAATAAAATAAAACCGATGTCACCCCAGTCGAAGGCTCGCAGCTATAGTGGTGAAACCGGATCGTATCCGCAGGACTTGTATGCGAAAAAGAGTCTTTGCCTTCGATTTCTTTTATAAAGTTGATGATTATGATCTCGGATTTTCAATTAACAAACTAAGGTAGCAAACGTGAAAAGAAATAAAACTACGATAATAAAAATTTATAATTTAAAACAACTAGAAACGCACCGATGATCCACCACCCCACCGAAAATAACAAGAAAGACACATGTTCATTCGTAAGTTCTTGATTATTATCTCGCTAAAGAGGCATTTTCCTTTCGGTTCATCGCCTTTTAATTAGTTCACCACTCTCGGTACAACTAAAGCATTTATGGATCAAAGATATGGATATAAATCCTAATCTAATAACATTCACCCTCAACTTACGTATGTTGGAAGAATATTATCATTCTCCTTCACGGTAATCTACGAATTCATCAACTATCGTATCTAAATTCGATTAGCATGCAACATAAGTATAGATCATACAAATTGCACATAAACAATTCAAACATGAAGGAAGAACAAGAAACTCACTAGAACAAATGAAAACGAAATCCTTGTTTATTCCGGTGATGGTGGCTTCACAAAGGTGGTTCTAGCTTAGAGACCTTAGCCAATCATCCTCGATTATGATTTCAGAATCAGGGCCGTAGCTCCAGCATTACAACAAGATTACTATATTCTAATTTATTCTCGGCATAACGCCTCAGAGTATTTACATAAAAGACGGAAAAGTAAAAGCTTGGCCAAAAGTGACCAAGGAGGCGCCTTTATGGATGGAAATGAGGGAGTTCTTATAGGGAGAGTTGAGGGAGGTGTATAAGGGAGAGGTTGTAGTTGAGGAGATATTTTTTTGGGAGAATATGCTGCAGGAATATTCTCAAGTTTGTTATAAGCGTGTGGGAGGTGATAATGACTTTGCATGTGAAGGTGAGAGTCACTAAAATAAAGATGTGGAGTTTGTTATGACTCATCATCATCATCATTAAGGAGCACATGGAGTAACATGCATCAAACTTGGCCAAAATATCTCCGGTTCATCCGTAATTCCAGCTGATTCGGTAAAAAAATCATAACTTGAGTTGTAGACCTCCGATTGACGTGATTCAAAATGCGTTGGAAAGCTCATTTTAGTATCTACAACTTTCGTCAAGAACTCTTCCCTGAAAATGCCTCTAAGTCGGGTAAAATTTCCATCGAAAAACAGGTTACGGTAGAAGACGTTGGAAAATATTGATCCGTTGATCTCGTAAACTCGTGACATCTTCTTCTTTCCTCAAAATCCATCTTTTAGGCCTCAAAATATAATGTTACGTGGCATATTTTGAAATACTTGATCACCAAGTTTGGGCCGAATCGAATCGAGCTTTCTTTATTCGAATCGAGCTTTCTTCTTAATCTTCATCTGATCTTCGTTTAAGCTCCTCATTTAACATGCAAGCGTACCTACATTCATGATAACATCGTGCAAAATGTAACATCTCATATTCAAAGATTTTTATCAATGAAACCACATAATTAACACAAATTTGCACTTAACCACTTTTAAAACTCATTTGCTCAATAATTCGATTAAACCCTTGATTTCTATGCAAATTATACGAATATGGAGGAAATTGTTATAAAATATAACATTAGAAATCGTATAAAATCACCCTAAACACCGGACGCGTGGACGGCTTGCGCACTGTACTACTCTCCGTTGACGGACAAAGCGACGATCTTATAGATCATCTAAGGTATAACCGTCAAACTACTTAACGTGTTTATTGCATTAAATGAAGAACGATCTAGTAAAAGGAAATCAAATTTTAAATTCCGCTGCGTTAAACTAGTGATTTCCTAACATCAATTCCCACCACACCCATTAACAACCTCTTACTGAGAATCTAAACATAAGGAACTTTAATGATGATGCACTTGACAAACCCTTAAAACACTAAAAACAACAAAGTTCAAAACTCTGAAAGAACGAAGACATGATCTTCTCTAAAAGGTCATTCAGGAAACCCCTTGTACGAGCATAAAATCAGCAAATCCAACACAAATCCATTGTCTCTGCAGTTAACTAAGATGTGCATAAAGAAAGCATGCAATCAAACCATAACGTAGAGAGGGGAAAATAAGTGTAGAAACACTAAAGAAACACCATGGATAAGAGGTAAATCTAAACTACAAGACACATATTAAATCCCTAGTTAGCACAACTATCAAATGCAGTCAATGCATCTCTTACAAAGAGCAACCAACAACAAAATTGCCTGATGAAAAATGTCCTACAATCTTAATGAAACAACAACTAAAGTCTAATAAGAAGACCTCTTTTGTCAACACGAAAGAGGCAGATCTAACTGGACATTTTACTATCACAAAAGACAACAGGAAAAGCTAAATCCAAAATAAAGAACATCTGCAAAAAGCCATAAAAAGAAATCATGCACAACACATTATGCTTTTGGCTTATCCAACAGTAACAATGATTATCTAAACACCTCGAATGAACACAGAAAGAACACATTTCAGAAAGGAAAAGCTGCTCCACATTCTTTTACACATAAACAACAAATAGAACCCGTATTTAATAACCCCCAGCACAATAAATACATATGACCATTTATGAGGTACCAAAAAGCACATGCAGGGCAAACAAAGAAGAGTAAACATACCCCAAATCACCAAATCAAACAGTAGAAGTTCACATTAAACTTTTTTTTTGCAAAGTAAATAAGACTCAGAGAGCTGTGTAGATTGAAATGAATGCAGAAGATGTATTATATAAAGCCAAAAATTAAACGTTTGCCTGGTAGAAAAAATTTGTATCTCGGATATAGAGGCTCTTTTCCAAGCGGTTGAACAGAAATCCGGCGGGTAAAGGAGGGACTCTCTCCACATAATCTCAGGTACGACATATACATCCATCACACATCAAAGCTTGCGAAAACCTACCGGATAATAGACAATTTCCGCCGCCTGCTGCAGGATTAAGCTGTAGGAAATTTCTTTGAATGACACACTGAAGTATTGAAAAGACCTAAATTGTACTGATACCAGATTATTTCTTTTCTCATTTACAAGAAATCGGAAATGTGAAGAGGAGAACGGTGAAATGGATCAGGTCGATCTTTCCTACAGCTGTAAAGCATTAATGACAGATAATAATCTGATACTATTTGTGTGTTTTTTTATATGAACAAAATAAATAAATAAAAAGTAAGTAAACAAATATAATAATATAAGATATGACGCACCCACACTTTAACACGGGCGCCGTACCCGACATATTTTCGACACGACACGCGACAAATACATGCACGTGTCAGTTGATAAAAATAATTTTCTTTAGAATTTTAATATCCGACACATTGCGCCGAACGCTGTTGTTTATTACGACAATCGATTACGACCCTCAGATCGAATTGTCCCTTGCTTCTCTATACAATTTCCTACAAATAATTGACTTAGTGTTCTATTTTATTTCGTTTCTATTCCATTTTGATTCAAACCCAAAACTGTGGAACTTAAATAACTCATTGAAAACTTGAAGAATTGCTCAGATACCGTGAGTGAGGCCTATTTGGGTCGTGTTCTAAATGCCCTAACTAAACGCCATCTTAAAATCGATAAAGTCTCGGTGATTCCAAAAAATTGTAATTGATATTCAAAATCGATTTTGTTGATAAAAATTTATTTTTTACAATTTAATATAACCTCCCTCTGTTTCTTGTTGAAAAAAATGTTTTTTTGCGAATACTAACATATTGAAGGTCAAATACAATTTCTTATAGCACCGTATAAAGGCCTAATATCATCTTTAGATATTCATAGAGTGTATGCAATACCTATGTAATTTTTTTGATAAATTGGATCTTATTTACATCATAACCGAAACCGACTAACCAAAACGAACAAAACCGATTAATTGAAAGACGTGATCAACCAAACTACCAATGATATATTGTTTTGATTTCATATAGTTGATTTTTGAAATAGTCAAAACCAAAATAAACCGAACGGGACACATCTCAACAAATACAATATAGAAAAGCCAAGATAAGAAAAGATAAGACAAAACGGAACACGTTGCTTGAAGGAAGCATTCTTCAAACAGTATAAACCCAATACGGAAAAAAATCATAACCGAAAGCGACTAACCGAACGAAAAAAAAAACCGTGTATAAGATATGATTGGTTGAGATTTAATATTTTGGTTTTCAAAAGAGTCAGAACCGAAGTAAAACGAACCGTGAACACCCTTAAACAAATACAATAAAGGAGAATATTAGATTTGTACAATAAATTGAATCTTATTTACATCATAACCGAAAGCGACTAACCGAATCGAACAAAACCGATTAACTGAAAGACCGAACGAAAAAAAAGCAGTAAGATATGATTGTATTGAGATTTAATATTTTGGTTTTCAAAATAATGAATCAAGAAAGCCGAACCGTGACATCCTGAAACAAATACAATAAAGGAGAAAAAAAAAAAAAAAAAAAAAAAAAAAAACCAAAACAAAACACGTGGCATGATGAAAGCAATCTTCAAACATCAAAAAGGGAGGCGTGGCTTAATGGGACAGCTTATTGCTCTCCCAATTAATAAGCTTTCCCGATTAATAGATAGGTAGATAGATAGATAGATAGAAAACTTGGAAAGTCCTTTTCAATGCACACGGTCAACGATCCCCTTTGATAAAATAGCTATTTATAATATGGGAATATGAATCGGACAAATGAAAATATTAATTGGGTGATAAGAACAAATCTCTATCGTTCGTAATTCCAAATCCATCACATCAGAAAAAGCGACCGACCCATATCTAATGTTTCACTATCACAATGGAATAAGAATATGTTTTTTTTATCCAGAAAAATATTCCAATGTCCTCTTTGTATATTTCTATTATTAAAGTGTCTATTTTGACAATAAACCCTTTATAATATAGTTATTTATATCTATTCTAACTTTGACTTTGACTTATCTACTGACATCATGACTTACGTACGACTCCGTTTCTAAGATTTATTGCACCCGGGACAAAATTTGAAGAATGACTCATTTTTTATTTAAGATTAAAAAATTCAATACATAAGTAATATAAGTCAAATGAAATCACATTCAATAAAATACTAAGCCTAGTATTTAACAACATATTAGAAATGTCAAAAACTATAATATTATTGAATCAAGAGAAAAATAACAATAGTTGAAACGAACAACTACAAAACAGCGGAATCATAACCAACAATATCAAAAGACAGCGAAACACAAATACAGTAAAAATAAAAACAAATTGACCATGAAAAAACATTTATGTGCATGTCTAAATGCAAAATCATCAATTATAGTATAAGTTTAATATTGTCATACATATCAATCAGTTCATGGGCCCTTGATATACCGAAACCGTAATTCGGTCCGCGGATCCTCATTTGGGTCCGTCCGGCCACCAAAATAGTATAAGATCATCAGCTACTACAATCCGCGACCACGCAATGCCAGTTAGGGGTCGCGAACCACCGGTCCTTCTTCCAAGTAAGGCTAGGGGGCCGGTCCGCGAACCCCTTTGGCTATCAGGTCCACCAAGGACCACAGCCCTTAACACGAAGAAGAGCAAGCTACAACTTAAAGGAAACAACACAAAGATACAAGGAACAGCTAAGTCAACGGGTCCGCACCACATCGGGGAGGCCAGACAACAGTCAGCATAATTAGTATTTCATTGTACTTATTTGTATCTTTTTGTAATTTGTTAAACCTTAGCTTGTGACTTGCTTATAAATAGGGCTTAATGTAACCATTTCAGATATACATTTATACCAAATACAGGCTTACTCTGCCAAATTCACTACTCTCTCTACTTTTACTTTGCACCACCACTTCCACCACCATGAATTCCATTACGCCACCGTGCAACACCACTTTTATACCGTCTTTATGGCCATGTATCCACCACAAATACACTGTGATTCATCTGTGATAATTTCAGCATTATTAGCCTTGAGCGGTCAACTATCGCAGATTTTTCATTATTATCATTACTTTATAAGAGTTTAACGGTAAATTCATACATCATTACAATAAATAAATAAAACCAAAATATATCAAGATCTTTAATCGTACTAGCATCGATAGAAATATATAACCAATGTTTATCTACTAGATCACCTTACACTATCATTTAAGATAAAATTACAGGCCCCCTTATATCATTGGGCCTTGGGCAGTCGCCCATCTCGCCCTCCCCTAGGGCCTGCCCTGACAACTTCTTCACCAGATTCTTCTTGAATCATTTGTGATACTTTATGTTGTTGTTTCAGGTAACAAATGGATATCATAAGGAAACAGTTGTAGTGGTCATCTATATAGTCGTGGAATCCATTACACAGATGTGAATGATAAAATAAATTAAGTTAACCACTGTAATGTCTTAAATCTAAAATTTTAGAAAAAATAAACAAATTTTTTTGTTGATAGAAAATATACCGTTTGTGCAAAAAGATTGTCAGTTGTCTTTATTGATTCAAATTGCCAAAGATAACAACAACAAAAAAATTTATGTCGTGAAAAAATTAGCAGAAAACATGGGAAAATGAAAGAGAAATTCAGATAAAATACAAATAAAGGGAGTCTAGATGGAAATATATATTTGGATGGACATCTAGGTGAAGTTAAGTTTTTTTTAAATTTATTTTAGAGCTATTACTGCATAACAAAAATATAGATTCCATCTGAAATAATTGACTTTAATGTAAAAGGCTTCTAAAGAACTAAATTATAAAATATAAAAATAAAAAGAAGCAAAGAGAAGGGCGTTTTTTTCCACCGCAAATGAGACACCGGCATGGTTGGAAGACTACTTGAGTATAAACATGTACAAACATGACACTATTGAATTTTGGAATTTCTTATTTCGAGAGATTGTGCAGGGCCTTTGGTATTGGCGCAATCTTGAGTTCCACCAAGGAGACCGGACACGCCCCCCGAAGATGATCTTCATTTCGGAAGCTATACGACGAGCACGGGAACTTAGACTATTTTGGAGTTGATTTGTGGTGTTTTTTCTACAATAAATTAGTCTTGTGCTTTGTATATTTTTTGAACATTGTTTGTACACTTAGTTGAATGTAAATAAAATATCCGGTTTGAAAAGAAAAAAAAAAAAAAAAAAAAGAGAAGGGCAGAAGATGCCGCCAAAAGAAGGGAATAAAAAAAGGCGTATGGAGAAGATGATGCATCGTGGGTTACAACTTCGAAGGATGCATTATTTTCAACTTCCATTTTTAGTGTATAAAAAAAAACAAAAAATAAAAACATTCTACTTTAGAACTACTACAATTGCTTACGATGATTACTATTCTCTATAATAATTAACGAGAGCAGTTTTAATCCGATTGTCCGTTATTGACCCATTAAATTCGATTCTGACGCGGTCTATACCCAAGAAAAAACACTCTCTCCCTCGATGCCATTCTTTTTCCTGGAATAGTTCAAAACCTTTACAAATTCCGGGTCTTTCTTCTTGACAAACTCTTCCACTGTCAATTCAAAATTCGTCAGATCGCATATATCATGATACTCCTTAACCACTTCCATCTCCGATCTATTCATTTCAAATATGTTCTGATATGGATGCAGATAAAGTTCACTATATTCCATTTAAATCCATTTCCAGATTGCGGTAGCAAGGTCAATTCGTCAGATAATGTATAACATTTATGATCTCTGGGAATCTCAAACACCGATCTCGCTATGCAAAATCAATGTTGTCAGCATTGTTGATATCCGGTTCAGGGACTAAAATCAATTGAGGGTCCCATGTCACTGCTTGCTATTTTTCAGATACTAAAAGGTTTTTCGTATTAAGTCGACATTTTGATTTTTCGGTTCAATGGAGGCCCAAGTTTACCTCATCGATTTTTAAAGACTTTCGTCTGATTTTAATTAAAGTAATACTACTTCTTTTGACGTTTCTCATCTTTTTGTTGTTTTATTATAGATTTGTAATGAAGTTTGATGTATCTCATTTTTTTATTTTTATTTTTCAGTTTGTAGTTTCTTTTCCAGAGTGATATGAAGTTGTGGACATCTGTAGTTGTTTCTGCACACCTCAACAATGGTATTTTTTTTTGTTCATATATTTTTTTGGTTCAGACGGGTTAAATTTCTCTTCTTTTGCACTTTCTATGTTCATTCTTTTGTCTTTACTTTGATGGATCATGGATAAGTTTTTCTTTATGTTATGCGCACATGGATCTGTGCTTACTCTGTACACTGTGCTTACTCTGGGTAGAAGTCTACTGTAATTGAGAGAACTCGGCAAAATAAAAAATGGGTTCGTATTGATGCCATCCATGCAATTATTGATGGTGAACAAACAAGCTTTAATATTGGAGATATGATTTAATATGCGAAGTGAAAGCTGGTGAGCATCCCATGAAGGTTTGTTAGCTTAATACTAGTAAAAGCGGTACTCCGTGCAACGTCACGAGTCAATCTTAGATAGATGCTTACGTTAATGTCAAAAATATTAAATATAAAATAAATTTTAACATAATATTATTCCACACATTTTAAGTACAACACAATATAAATAACGAAATTTAGCCGGCATTGATATTATACAACAAATTATGATGTCAATTATTTAACATGACAATTAGACAAATGTTTTCACTTACTTACATGTACACACGATACAAAAACAAAAGTTCCAATCTACATTTAACACTCATCAATAAAATAAATTTACCATGGTATTAGTAAAAATTGGTCTTTATTCACACTAAAACTAACTAACGGTGTGCCCATGCTATAAGTTTTAATTTATTTGACGATATTAAACACGAAGAAATGTATAATGTAACGAACCGTTCAGAACGCAATTTTTAAGCGCAACAATGAAAAATAAAACATTTTACGTCGATCTCCTTTCGGATACCACAACCTACCACACAACTCTACCCTAGTCAACACACTCTTTCTTATCTACTACATACATTATCAATCACCCAACCGCACCCTATCCCAACATTTTTTAACTCTCACATAGCCAATCCTCCTCACCATGCCCTACACCATATTATCTTACCATATATTATCTTACCACACTACCCTATATTACGTACTTTATTCAACCTACCAAAATTTACTTAACTTACGCCACATCATCCAACCATAGCATCCTACCCTACCATACATCACCGCATTACATCTCATATCTCGCCTCACCTACATTAGCACACCCTACCGCACCCTACCTCTCTACATACCTACAAACCTTAACCTACCCCCCAACCTACATATTAATTCACTATCCTAGCTAAGCCTATTACACCCTATTTTATCTCATCCCACCCTACCTTACCCTACCCACCACCCCATCCTACTCTACCCTACCACTCCCTATCCTACCATGCCCACCACCCATCTTACTATACCCTAACCTTCCCACCACCCCAACCCAACCCACCCCACCCACCACCTACCTAACATCACTTTCCTCTTACACACCACCACGTGTTTTATCGATTTTCATTTCTTTCCATCCGATTTCATCCTGGTCAATTTTCATTTTATGAAAAAAAAAATTAATTCTACAATGTCAGGCCTTACAAACCAGATGGTCCAAAATAACAAAAAAGGCCGAAACACAAAAAGCAACAAATGAGAGTAGAAGAGATGATTTTTTGGGGGTTTATACAGGTGAGGAGCCGGGAGAAAAAAAGGGAGGGGAGAAAAAAGGGAGGGTGCCACGTGGCATACCCTTTCCTTTCTTATTTAGATAGGAAAGAAAAAAAAAGATATGTTTTTTTACAAAAAATAAAATTCATTTCAAGAATTTTAATATTTCATATAATCGTCAAACCAAATATTTTTAAGCATAAAGATCGTGTAGGCAACATGTCGTTGACTTATATCTTGAAAATAGTCATATCGCCGTATACAAACGATATGTTTTTTTATGAAATGAATTTATTTTAAAAATTTATAATATTTCATGTAAACGTCAATAAAATTGTTTTGGCATAATACAAAGATCGTGTCGGCAACAAGTCGTGGCCTTATATTTTGAAAATAGTCATACATTTGCTACATATATTCACACATTAAAATATGATACAATTGAGTCCTCCAAAATGGAACAATTTAACTCAAACCCTTCTTCTAAATAAAAAATAAAAAAATAAAAAACTTTTCTAGGCTGGGCCTGCCATGTACAGTAAAAAAAAAAAAAACTGAGCAGGATTTTTGGGCCGATGAACAGTAAAAAATGGGGAACCAATGAAAAAAAAACAAGTGTCACAAAAAGACACTTTTTCCCTTCTTATATAGTAGTAGTGATAGTGATATTCTTACTCACATACACATGTAGTAAAAAGCGGAGAAATGTGGTTTTGCTTCATGTTGTGATGATGTATAAATCGTCACAGGTGTCCTTGCGGTGTATAGACGGTGGATATCTGGCTGTATTTAAGGTGTGGTGATATACTCAGTGGTGGTGGTATGGAGGAATGAGAATGGACAGAGCTTTGGCTTGCAAGTGTAGTGTGTATTTTATATATTTCATCATCTTCTTGTTTACAATGACCACCCCTTTTATAGAGGTGGGTAACTTAGGGAATAAGCAATCTATTAGATATTTTACTAATAGCTAGGTTTAACTTAGATACTAAGCAACACGAAATATCTAAGATACAAGTGGGGAAAAGATCTGGGTCAATCGGCGGCCATCTCTCTGAGGTCGCAAGCGGCAAGCCTTTTCCGGCCTCGCCCTGCGCGCCCATCTTCTGACTTGCCTGGGCGAGATTCCCAGGATCATTGCACTTGCCTGGACCGCAAATGCTTTGGTCGCGGCGAGGTGAGAGACACGATGGCCGCCCCTTTTGCGATCTCTCTTGTCATGTCGGAGGTTGGCCGTAGTGGGTTGTCTCTCACTGTTGAGGCGGTGGAATTATTTATACCTATCAATGGCCCCCTACTCCGTGCTTTAACGATATTCCCTGAGGATATGAAGGATGGAGTAATTATCAACACCTTTTATGACCTCGTCGTCGGATGCGACTTGTACACTTAGGGCCGTGTTTTTAAGGCAAGCGACCTCAAAGTAACTTTGGGTCAATTTTTGCGACCTTGTCGTCTGATGCGACTTGTTCACTAAGGGCCGTGCTTTCAAAGCAAGCGACCTCAAAGTAACTTTGGGTCAGTTTTTGCGACCTTGTCGTGCGATGCGACTTGTTCACTAAGGGCCGTGCTTTCAAAGCGGCGACCTCAAAGTAACTTTGGGTCGATTTTGCGACCTTGTCGCCTGATGCGACTTGTTCACTAAGGGCCGTGCTTTCAAAGCAAGCGACCTCAAAGTAACTTTAGGTCGGGCCAAATGACTTGTCGCCTGATGCGACTTGTTCACTAAGGGCCGTGCTTTCAAAGCAAGCGACCTCAAAGTAACTTTGGGTCGGCCAGGGCGAGATTGTCAATCGTGGCCGACGCCATCCTACTGTATCATTCTGGCGAGTAATCGCGGCCGCCTCTGCAATCGCCAGGCGATTGCACGTGAGCATTGATGGGGCGCCTTCCAATTTCAAATCGATAATCGCCGCGCTCAATCTGAACCGTCGGATGAAGGGGTTCCCAACCGTTCGATCGTGGGCCCCTTTGCCTATATAAGGTTTTCACCCTCAACCTCCTTATACTTTTAGCATTCCTTATTTCCTTCGCAGTTTATCGACCGGAATTCTTAAGGTTTTATGGCGGAGCTTTGAAGGTTTTAGGATTTCAAGGTGGTTCTTTTGAAGATTCCGCTACTTTCTTGAGCATTTCCCGGTATTCACGCGGATTTCTCTTTTCTTGACAAATCGGGTAAGAATTCCTCTCTTTTAACTCTTTTATTCATCTATCCCTACGTTATTTTTCAATAGGCATCATTTTCATCTTTCTTTCTGCAACGGGGATGTAACCTTGATTTGTTTTTGATTAATAATGGGTTTTTCCTGAGGAGAGATTATGGCTCTCTGGGAAAAGCGGGTTTCACCCGTTGGTATAGGCATGCTTTTCCAACTCGCAAGTCACCAGCCGAAACACCTCGCTTTCTCTGTAATTTTATTTGCGATCTCTCTTGCAAAAACGGAGGAGGCGGTATTGAAGTGGGTGCGATCACCTTCCAGGCTAATTTATTATTATACCAGTCCAAAGCTCCACCTTTTTCCTCCTTGTTTTTGCAGGATGTCGGGAATGATCATTCTGGCGATGATTCTGCGGAAAGGGAGATTTACGATTATGCTGAGGACGACCCCATATTATCTGCGGCCTCAGTTGGCGATCTACTGGACGAGGTTGAAGTGGAAAGTACTCGCGCAGATGTTGGCGAGATTACTGCTGATGAGGTCGCTACTATGGATGCCGACCCTTTTGAGTTGAAGGCCTTTATCTCTGCTAGAAATCCGCCGCGTAGAGTGAGCCTTAAAGAGAAAGCGTGGGCTCAAAAATCTCCAACTGTTCACGGGGCTAAAAAGATTGCGTCCCCGGCTGAAGGACAAACTGCGGTCCCGAGTACTAGCGGCGCTCCCGACCACGACGAAGCTTATGTTCAGGACGCCGCAGTTCATGAGTTAATGGGGTCCAGTGAGGATGAAAATGCTGAATTGCCTCGGAAGGATATCTGGATGCCCGCAAAAAGCAGAAAAAGAAGAGGAAAATTGCGAGCCAAACCATGACGGTCGGTGGTGAGGCCGCGCGCCGCCTCCTACCAAGAGCTCTCGACCTAACAATCCTGAAGCTATGCGAGAGTTTGGGATCATGACGGCGTATGAGAAGGATGTTGAGAAGAAATGGTCCCGACTGTGTAAGGGCAGCGATCTCAATAGGACCATTAATAGCATATTTGGAATCGACACTAGTGTGTATCGGTTTTCTTTTTTGATTATGAAAGAGTCCGACAAATTTAAACCCGGGACCACAAGGATTACGTAAGTGCGCGCGCCGCTCCGAGGACACCCTTATCCTCCACTTCCATCATTTGCATGCGGTGCTGAGACCGCTTTTCGATCCTTTTCTTTGTGAAGATCTGCAAGGAGATGCAGCGCTTCCTCTCGATTTTGCCGTCGGGGCTATTATCCAGTTGATGGCTTTCACAGTTATGTGCCGGATTCTGAAGATCGAGCCGACGTTAACTTTACTGGGGCAATTTTATTCCTTCTGTGGGACGTCTATTCCTGGACAAATCTCCCTGAGGGCGAAGACTCCCCGCCTACTATTTCCGCTTCCCAATAAGTTTCATAAATGGGGCGCTGGTATCGAAAGTCGAGTAAAGGTAGGTTGGCCTTTTCTCAGGCGAAGTCCGCGGAGGCAAATCCACGCTTTTAATTCTTGACCCCGTGAGTGAGCGGCGCTATGTAAAGGGGCCGATGACGTTAATTCGATCCGGACGGGCGGCGCCATCTCGGAGAAATGTTTCTGGTTGAACTTCTTGATCTGGCCGAGCCTTTTTGTATGTATGGCGGGCCTAGTGGGGCGGGGAATGCCGCGCCCTTGCGTACGAATGGGTCTGAGAGCCTGCGATCCGGATCGGATTGGGGATTGTCATATCAACAAATGTTTTCCTCCGAGTGTCCGAATGTGGGGCGATCCTATACTTAGGCCGCTTTGTAACTTTCTTTGTCCACTTGTATTTATTTGTAAATGCTCATTTTGTTTTGTGGGGTTCTAAACCGCTTTCCTTTTGTAGGTATGGATCCAAATGCTCGCAGGCTCATCAAACAAGCTTAATGCGGAGGCGATAAGGCAGCCAATGCTCGGCGGGGAGGCTCAAGAAAGCTCTCTGAGAGTGCCCCGAACTGCATGCCTCGATTGTCGCCGAGAAACATAACCCGGAGGTCTGCGACCTCTTCCGCCTTGTTGCGACTTCCTCTCGCTTCTTGTTGCGAGCCCAGTCAAGCCGGTGCCTCAAAAGACTCATCCCCTCGCTAAAGAGTCGCGACGGGCGTAAAGCGACCTCAACCAGAGAAGGTGAAGGATGATCGCCCGCCCAAACGGTCCGCTCCCAGTCCGGTGCATCTTGAAGAGGTTGAAATTCCGTGGAGAAAAGCGCCGCACCGAGACACTCGCCACCAAAACTTTGCCTCGAGGTCACTCTCGGGAAAGAGGCCCTATGGTTGGATCCGAGCTTTACCCAGGATCTTGACCTATCCAAAGCTCGCGCCGGTTGGTGAAGCAATTGCTTGATGTGATTCCTCTTGGGCCGATCCTTTCGACTATCCCGATCATGTTCAAGTGGAGATTGGTCGGGCATACTAGCCGGCCAGCGGCTCAAGATAATACTCCGCCTCGGGATGAGATCGCCAAATCGAGATTTGAGCGCCGCTTGGGATCGCAGCTTCTATGGTAAGACCACCTCTCTTTTTTTTTTTTTTTTTTTTTTTTTTTTTTTGCTAACTCCCCTTGCTTTTCCCTCACTGCGCGCCGCTTGAATAGGGTGCTCGAGGCCACTGAGAGGCGCGAGGCGTAGATGATAAAGGTGACGGCGCAGTAGGGGCGATCGACTGTGCAAGAATTACCGCGAAAAAAGAAGGCTAGGCACGCTGGTGGCGAGGTGGAAAAGATGAAATCAATCCTGGAGGAGCACTCTAAATTGGATCTCGAAATCAAGGAGAAAGTTTCCACCTTGACCAAGGATTTTATGGGGCGCGAGGAGGAGATCGCTAAGTTGAGGGATGAGCTCATTGGCGGATACAATTGCTAAAGAGGTCATGAGGAGAGGCTGCAGGAAGTCTGCGAAGAGAATCTGCCGAGGCCGTTGAGGAGGCCAAGTCCAGGGCCATCGCCGCCTACAAAATTCGGGATGACTTCCTTGACCTCATGGAGCATAGCTTTGATCGGGTTTTAGTCACTTAGCTCATTGCATCTCTGGGTGACCGAGGCAGTGGGAGCACATTACTCTGGCAGATATGGTGCGGTGGGTGAACATGCACCACGGTCATCCCGATTTGGTGGTTCTTCACCCGAGATTCCCCTATGCCGGTGAGCTTATTACCTCGATTCGTGATCGAATACCGATCGTGGCGAGCCTGTTTGGGATCCTGCTCTCTGTTAATCCTGTGAATTTTGAGGCGTTGAAGAAGCCGCCGTCCTCTTAGCAAGGCGATGAGTTCATCAGCACCCCACCTACCCCTCATGATCTCTAGATTTTGGATTTTCCTGCGAGCCCTTTGAAAATTTGATTTGTAACCTTGACTATTTATCTTTGTGATTTGCCTGAATTTTGTGTTGTAATATCTTAACAATTTACACTCTGCATTTTCTGTTTATAAGATTTGATTTTTTCCGTCCCTTGATTTGTGTTGTCTATCTCGGCGTCTTTAGCGCGAGGTGTGATAGGTGTTACTTTATCCTCTGTATCACGGTCTTTGATTTGTGCGAGGTCTTTTACATAATTTGTTGGAGTACGCGTCACGAAACGCCGTCGCCTTGTCTCGACCATGGTCAGCTTTGTGCGGTGTCAATTGTCAAGATTTCCGCGCCCAACGAGCAAGGTGTTGTTGTCGTAAATTTAGCCTCTCAGAGCAGCCTTTGACCGTGTCATTAACGCAGAGTTATGACCCTAGTAAATAGGTGTCGTGTAATCAGAGCCATGAATTTCGGTCTCTTTATGGTCTGCTGCGTTCACTAACTTGCTTTGGTTATATCCTCCTTTTAGTATAAAAAGGGGGTACCTTGGAACTCATTCTGACTCTTGCCTTATACTGAATTTGCTTTCTTTCTTCTGCAATTTGTTCATTATCCTCTTTATTGTTTTATCCCCCTTTACTTTGCGCTATGTCTCACCCAGGGGAAAGCAGCCGGGTTCGGATATGGAAGGCTCGTCCTACTCGTGATGTATCCCTTTCTTCTTTACTTTGCCTCGACGTTGCTAAAGATCATTTCCCGGCGCTATTTTGAGTGGGTTGAGCTGCGAAGGAGAGGGGTTTAAATCAGAGCAAAGTCGAGGGTGACGGTTCTCTTCTGCGCGTACGTCTTTCTGGGTGGGCAGATTTTGTTGCACCACCTTCGTCAATACTTCCCAATCTTTCAATAGTGAGGGAGTTCTATTCCATCCTGTCCGAAGTTGCTTCTGAGGGGACGCCAGCTGCATTACCCTTCGTGGCGTCGCGGTCACTTTTACTCGAATCTATCAATGGTGCCTGGGGTATACCCGCTTATCGACCCTCATCTCATTATGAGCTCGCTTGAACCTTGCCGATGAGTCAAGTAGACAATCTTGCTTTGCGACGAGCCGCTTCCGTGCTCTTTCCTGATTATGGCGACCTGCGTGTCTTGGGACTGCGTCCGATCTTTCTCGCAAAGAACCGCGAGTGGAAAAGGTTCATCAACTCGCACGCCCTCTTGTCCACGGATAACGAGGTCATTAGTGAAGCCGCTTTGCTTTTGCACGCTATTCGCGATCATCGCGTTGATATTGATTGGGGATCTTGATTCATCGGGAAGCGGTTAATTTTGCGGTTTCTATGGACCGACATCGCCGCTTCCTTTTGCTTCGTTAATAACGGTTAAGCTATCGCGGCTCATGAGGTGCCAAGCATAACCTTGATCGTTATGGGTACACTCATTAGAGCAGAGTGTAACCCCCCCCTTTTTTTTTTTTTTTTTTTTTTTTTTTGAGATCGCAAAGCATGGTAGGCCGCAGATTTGTTGGAAACAATTGTATCTCTTAATAAACGAAGATGGCTCTTTTATTCCGATTTCCTTTTCCATATGCCCCGCTTGTATGCGGGCATACATACGCTTTACATATAATATTTTTTCAGATTGTCCATGCGAGGTCGGTTGTACTCGCGACCTTGGTTGTCACTTAGTACGTAAGTTCCTTTTTGACTATCCGGCGATCCTCTCTCGGTCCTTCCCGCTTTTCCGATAGTTTTCCTTCTTGCCTCGTGGCGGTGGCTTGTCTCTTTCGCAAAACATAATCTCCCACGGCGGTGATGCCCGCGAATACGTTTGTCGTGATGACGCTTCGCGCCTATTTATAATTGACTAAACGGTCAGATGCCTGGATGCGCCGCTCTCTACTAGATCAAGCTCGAGTTTACGTGCGCGGTATTATTGACCTCGTTATAAAAACGACCCTAGGGCTTGGTAAGGCCATTTCCACCGCGCCATAGCCTCGGATCCATAAGTTAAGGCAAAGGAGTTTCCTCGTTGTGATTTTTCGCGACGTCCTGAGTGCCCATGAGAGCGCGGAAGGTGATCCGCCGATGACTGCTTTCTCACCCAGGCACTTTTAGTATACTTAGGACTGCTTTGTTGGCATTTTCACCGCCCATTTCCTACGGGTAACACACGGATGATTGCCAATGTTTAACATTGTTTTCTTCACAAAATTTTTCAAATTCGCTCAATTGAGGTCCGTGATCGGAAACCACAACTCTCGGAACTCCGAATCTTGTCCATATTTGATCGAGCAAAAAGTATGTTATGTCCCTGGTGTTGGTTTTTACCAAGGCCTTAGCCTCACCCATTTAGTAAAATAATCCATCGCGACGACCACATACTGCATCCCGAAGCACCTTTCCTCAAAGGTCCGATGAGGTCAATTGCCCACAT